>JAFBMS010000085.1:142500-253698 GCA_019788955.1 Albula glossodonta
GATTTTCCTCCATGTCCATGAGGTATTCATTGACTCTGCTTATCACAGTGAGTGGAAATGTACACTGGGTGTTTTGCTGTGCGGCCGATTCACTGACTGTTCATCGGAACATACCTGAAAAAATCCCTGCTGCTCACCATCCTCTATAACGGTGCTCAAAGAAAAAAAAACGACAACTTAAAACATACCATCAGTAGTTAGAAGTAAACGATACAAAAAAACAGATAACAAAGCGTTCTGATAAAATGAATATTTTCCAGACAAGGTGGTACACATTGCATTTTCAGCAGCTTCATGGCTAGATTCATGTTTATTTCAATGCCTGCGCATCGCTGCTGAATAAACAGACACCTTTAGGCGCCTGTAGAACGAGCCAAAGCATGTGAGGGAGATGCAGCTGGAGCATCAGATTATTGGAAGTCACATGTTGAAACTTCCGCTCCGTGACCAAAGGGAAGCAAGTACAGGCAAACACCTACCCCCTTAACCCCCCCACCCCCCCACCCTCCAATGAGGCTCACCGCTGAGTTTGAGATATCAGATACAATCCCCTGGGGATGTCAGAAAAATGATTCACGTATGACTAGGACTACAGAGAGAGATTGCGTTACTTTGGTTCACACCTCCACGATACACTCCGGAGTGACTCTGTGCTGTGTCTTATCTCACATCTGCTTTTTACTGGCCTTCCCTGAGAGCACTGCTCCTGATCTCAGATCAGCCCTGGAAGACATCACCATACCTTTATAGACTTCCCTGATATCACTGCCACTGATCTCAGATCAGCCCTGGAAGACATTACCATACCTTTATAGACTTCCCTGATATCACTGCCACTGATCTCAGATCAGCCCTGGGGGACACCACAAAAAAACTAACTGACCTTCCCTGAGACCACCGCCACTGATCTCAGATCAGCCCTGGAGGAGAATGCCCGACTTTTGCAGAGCTCTCTGAGACCACTGCCCTGATCTCAGATACGACCTAAAGGTGAACAGTTCACCTTTGTAAATAAAGTTCAACTGTTGACTTGGCTAACACCCACCCACACTACCAATGAGTGAGTCCACTATGGTCTCATGCTTCATCTCGATCAGTCCAACTGCAGGGAACTGTCAATCACTTCTTCAGGAAATTTACCCTCTTACAGACTTTGTTAACAGCATTAAAGTGCATCTACTTCCATAATATTTAACCGCTAACCACTTCCATCCCCCCCCCCTCCAAAGCCACCATGTCAAACAAAACAAAACAAAATGACAAAATTGTACATTCTTGACTTATTGATGCAGTCAACATGCAAAGTAATGCAGGGACAAACAACAAACATGAAAAATAAAAGATGAAAAATGATAACTGGAAAACAAGTCTTCAGAGCTGTCATAAGGCTCTATAAAATCATGTCACGATGTTCCACTGCGTTTCTGATAGTAACACAGTAGAATGAAGTGTAGTGATCAGTAAAGAGCCGTGAGGCCAGTCAGGCAGTCAGAGGACACCCTGATACTGCAGTCAGGACCCGAGTGTGTCCAGCCCTCTGAACTCTCTGTGACCCCCCTGGCTTTTGCATCAGTGTGCTGTATATTTTAGCTCCGGTGCCATGTAAACTCTCCCCACTCTAACTCTCCACAGTGAAAGCATGGGGGGGGGGGGGGGGTTAGAACAGGGCATTCTGGGACATCTCATAAACAAATGGCCACATGTGTGCCTCCCCCCCACCCCCTCCCCACCTCCCCGACCCCTGCAGTTTGCGGAACTTCCCACATCAAGCTGTCAAAGCACAGAACCATTTATCATTTAGAAGCTGGGGAAGAACTGTTTTTGCCCTGTTTTCATGTGAGACACATCGCAAAGGACTGGTTCAATTAAATACCGATGTCAAAAAAACATATAACATTGTTCAAAGCATGGAATATTTTCTTCTGTTATGGTAACTGTATTATAATATATTTAATACATTTTTAAAAATACAATACAAATAATTCTTTAAATATATGTCAGTTGAAAGTTAGCTAGCTACCCTGATGCTAGGTATTCAACTACTGCTGGGTGCTCAAAGGAGGTTAAAAATGGGGTCAAGAAGGAGCAAAGCAACACCGTAGATAGGAGAGAACACTTGGGGGGACTTGAGGAGGAGAACGCGACAGAGCAAACACTAACACAGTGATTCTTTCATGATTTTATCAACATGGATGATGTAATTAACACTGCATCAGAACTCACTTATCACAATGTACACTAGTCTGCATCCCTATCTCTTAGTGCAAGGGTGATTAACTGGTGAAATGTATGGCACGTCTAAGCAGAGGCCAGCATTTAAGATACTTTTGATATGGTGTCTTTGCTATATTGTTTATGTAGTAAGGCCCAACTCTCTCTCCACCAAATGCTAATCTGCTGAGTATTCAGGACTGTTTTGGAGTCATGCAAGTGTTTGGGCTTCCTCAAATTCAGCAGCTGACGTTTGGAAACAGAACACTTCTCAGTGTCTTTATTTGAAAAAAATTTATTCAAACAAACACAACATAACAAACCAGCACTGGAAAGGATCACGCTCTGAACTATGTTAAAATGGTGCCAGGACTACCCAACATGGTCTCAGTCAGCAACCTCTAGTCACACTTCGGGAAACTTTGCTTCAGTATGAAAGGGGTCTGTCTGTGACACAGCCAGCCCCATGTCAGCCTTTTGAAGCAGCGTTTCCTTTTACTTCAGAGGTTTCTTGACCTCTGAGGCAGTAACTGTGCGATGTCAAAGGACCAGAATGAATTACTGGCATCTGTATCAAATAGGCAACAGTGCGTAAAATGATGTCATAAGAACACATGGTAAAGAATTGCTCTGTTTTCTGCACATGTAACATTATCATTGAACACAAAAACAAACTATAAACTTTAGTGTGCAAAAGTGGAACATTGTTGTTTTATTATCTTGTGCCAATAATTAGCTAATTGTCTGTTTCATTACAGTGCAGTTGACTGGCTACTTTGTCCCAAGCTGCCTACGTATGGCACGGTAGGAAAAAGCTAATGCACTAGCTATGATACTTAATCCTTCAGTATAGCTACCTAGCCTCTTACTTGGCTAGCCTGATGTCAATTCACAGATATGCACAAACTGTGGTGGTGCGAAGAAATGTGCCGCACCAGCAACTTTACCGGCAGTCATTCAGCATCAACTTCTGGTGTGGAAGCTGACCAGAGGGTTGCAACGCTTGTATAAAAGCTAGCAAATAGCTTGCATATTTGGTGTGCGGTTGATGTCAGAGGTTAGGGCCCGTTTTTGGGTCACAGACATAAAAGCAGAGGGACTGGGCTCACCTGGTGTAGTACTCTGGAGGGGGAGGGTATCTGACGTATGTGATCTCGGTCTTGGTTGGCTGGGGCATGGGATACGACTTGGGAAGGTCCATCACCGGCCCTGAGAGCTGGTCGCCGAAGAAGTGCCCCTGCTCCATTGGGGAGGAGGCCTGTGGGGTCTTGCTGGTGGGGGAGAGGGTCTGCTTGGATTTGAAGGGGTATTCGGGCGGAGGTCCTCGGGGGTCCCCTGCTTTAACCTGAGCCTGGGGCGGGGAGGTCAGAGGTGGAGGAGGGGGTGGGGGCGCCCCTCCGCCCTTCATGGCCTTGGCGGTGGAGCCCTGGGAGGGCAGGCTGCCGCTGCCGGACCCCGGCGGGTGCTGCTTGGCCCCGTTGCGCTCCAGCGACATCTGCATGATGCGCTCGCTGAGCGACCGCACGTGCCCCTGCTTCAGCTCCTTCAGCGCCTCGTCCTTGTGCGGCTGCCCGCCGCCCAGGCGGTTCACCGTCGCCCGGCCCTCCGTCCGGGCCTTCTGCGCCACCGAGGAGGACGAGGACGACGAGCAGGAGGAGGAGGAGGAGGCGGAGCTGACGGAGGTGGTGGCGGAGGTGGCTCCCCCGGCGATGTAGTACCCAGCGGTCGTCGTGGCGACCGATTGCTGCTGCTGGACTCTGAAGAGCTGCGACTGGGCCTTGGCCTCCTCGTATGTTGGCAGCTCCTCGCTCTGCTGTTGCTGCGGTTGCGGGGCCACCCGGGCGCCCTGCTTCTCCATGGCGGTGCTGTCCACCTGGTACTCCTGACCCTGAGGCTCCTGGCGCGCGGACTGCTGCACCACCTGCGGGTCGTCCTGCAGGAGGTTCTCGGTGGAGGACGGGGCGCTGGGCCCGGCGCTGGCCACGGCTGGCTGGTGCTGGCTCTGGCTCTGGTTCTGGCTGTGGAGGGCGGGCTGCGGCGGGGCCGGTGGCTGGCCCGGCTGCATGCTCAGGAGGCTGACGGCGTCGCTCTGGTGGGCCCCGTACCTCAGGTGCTCCTGCATCAGCCGCTGCAGCACTGTGCCGGACACTGCCTCCTCAGAACCCCGCATCTCAAGGTCGGGGGGGTGCGGGGGGGGCGGGGCGGGGCAGACACCGAAGCAGGCCTCTTCACCTGTGGGAAGGTCAAGGGCTTCAGCTCAATAGTGCAATACACTAGATTCCATACAATTCTAACAGAAGGGCTAGTGCCGGAAATTAGCTTTGGCTATAAACACAAGTACTGTACATCAGACAGTGCAATTGCAATTGTCAATGTTTCCTGTTCTTGTCCCTTACAAATAAACAAATAAGTAAAAAAAAAAATAAATAAAAACACTGCAATTTGTCTTGATCATAAACCATCAGTAATTTTGTAATATAATGACACTCACCATATTGGTAATGTCAAGTAGCATCACCAACTTGCACTGGTGCATTTTTGAGGCTGCATATATACTTCTCTATACGTCTGGAAGATTTCAGACCACTACAGCAAAAACACAGCTATTCATCTTGAGATGTCGGTGTTGATGTTGTCAGTAAATATGCTGAAACTGAACATACTGATTATGTCGAGTACGATATTCGACATGCATTGGTGCTTTAGTAGGGCTGTGTATATACTTGCTGGTCTGGAAGTGTGGTTAGTCACGGTTTGGCACAAGGTGCTTCCTCACACAGCAGTCGTGATGTCACAGGCTGTCATGCTCTTTTCGGCGACGTAAACATCACGGCCGCTGTCTGTCTTGGCCCCCCGGTGGTGGAATGACCTTCCCATGGAGGTCAGAATGCCAGAGACGCTGGCCACCTTCAAGCGCAGACTGAAGACTCACCTCTTCAGGCTGCACCTCTCCCCTCCCCTCCCTTGCTCTTTGTAATTTTTATACTTATTTGTACTCAGGTTTAACTGTGATTTGTTTTTACCCAGGTTGTTGTTGTTAATTTTCTCCTTTACTAGATTAGTCTATAGGGGGGTCCTGATCTATTCTGTCACCTTTGGCACTTGGGACTTTACCCCTCTCTAGGGTTATCTATGCACTTTTTGTACCATTCATATGCACTTTGCCTCGCCAGTCGCTCTGGATAAGAGCGTCTAACGGATGCCGCGTGATGTAATGTGATGTAATGTGAACAGGAGGCCTCCTACCTGTTTCCCTCCCTGTTCTGCTGAAGCACTGGGCTGTCAGCAGCAGATGCTCATGGTTCCCACCATATGGCACTTGCTCCGGCTGGCAGTACACAGAGTCATTCAAAGCCCCGCCACGTGGACTGTGCAGGCTGTGGTACCCTGGGAAGGCTGGGGGAATATGCAAGGAATGGCAAGAAAACAAACAAAAATAGGCTTAGTTTGCTTTGTTTTTTCTTTTTTTTTTTGGAACCAGGCAACACACGCTAAGCAACACTAAGTTGCTGCTGGCATTTCTCGCCATCACATGAAAACGACTATAGGAGGAGAGCCAAGATCACATGCTAACTATTTGCAAGTCAGGCAAATGGCAAAAAAAAATTTGTGAGTGTGTGTATGAGTGTGTATGGGGGGTAGTGTTATAAACACACACACACACAGACATGCACACACACACACACACACGAGTGTGTACATGTGTCCATGGGAAAATTCGTTTACATTATCAGTCAGAATAATGATATTCCAACTTGCTATGGGTGAATTTACGGGTGTTTGCAAATAACGGGGTTTCCCTGCTGTGCAACCTCAAATTTTGCATCACCTGTTTTTTACACATATATCAAGCTGCAGATTTTCACAGCTCGTAAAAAGCACAGCTACTCAAAATGTGGAAAATGTCATTGACTAACTGCATTATATGGTAATGTTTTGGCCACCCTCTATTGAAATACATTGAAATTACATGCTTTTTAGTTCGGCTTGGAGCATTAAGAACCCACAAATTATCAAACTGCCAGCTGTCATCGGATAACTCTAGAGATGTCATGGCAAAGCTGACAAGAAGCATTTTAAGAACGGCGGGAAAACCCTGCTTAGAGTTGCTCTTTGATTGAGGGATAATGTCATGATAAGAACATTTACAAAACAATCTTAATCCGTATTTACTTTTTCCAAACAAGCTCTGTCAAATTCACAGAAAAACATTCCAGGCATGACCTGTAAGTAACAGAACACCAGATTAACTTATCATTGCTGAATTTCCTGGAAACTCGAAATCTAGGAAACTGGGCAGTTGTTTGTGTTGGGAACCTGTACTCCAAACTCTCCGGGAATATTCTGCAGGTCAGATATTTTTATCTGAGGAGATACTTGTGCTTTTAAGCTCTTTGCACTTTAGGATGTTGCTGTTTCCAGACAGGATATGTTACCCCAGCAGAACAGGAAGCAACAGACACAGCAAGCTGTTCTTCGGACTTGATGCTCTGCAGTCTGTGTGCACAAAGCTATTTAGCTATCGTAAGAAACCTTCTTTTGGCACCCAAGGCCTAACATCGCAAAACTTTGGGAAACCCATCGCCTGCTAATGGCTTTGCATGTAATTGCATTGTCAATGAATCAAAACATCACCTCCTCTCAGATAAAGAAAACGTTTACTTACTTTATTATTATTGTTGTTGATTTACAAATGGACATCTGTGAGTTCCGAAAAGTTCTAAAATTTGCACAGAAACTATAATTTAAAAAAAAAAAAAATGATTTAAATTAATAATTCTGACGTTGAGTATACAACACTTAAACATTTTGCCACTATTTTTACTCAGCCGCAATATTCCAACTGATACAGGCCATCTCCCAAAGGGGTTTGAAAGGACAGAGAGGAAGATTCTGGAACTAAAACAACCGGAACACTCTCTCTGGCACGCGATTCTCACTGAGCACTCCGGACGAAGTGAGAGTCAAGGCGGACAGTAATGGGGTCGTGCCTAAAAGCAGTTAGTGATGCCTTTGACCTCAGGGTCAGTCGTTCATTACCAGCAACGAGTCAATTGGCGTTCCTTCCGTGTGAAAAGACAGCTGAAAAATGTCCGATTACCATGCCTCTCTCTGTGCAAAGCAACTGCTGGGATAATACGAAATATCTTATTTTGCATTATTACTCGCAGTCGATGTCACGTATAAACATCAATTTGCAATAGGATAGCTTCAATATATTTCTTCACTCAACATTTAATTAGTGGCATATATCTACCCACAACTATAATTAGGAGGATAACCTCAAGAGACCTTATATACGATAAATTATAGTTTTAGAACGAGGCTCGCTCTAAATTTACGGTGTAGGGAGTGTATCAAGTATAATCTTCTAGCAAGTTAGAAATTGTTTATGAAAACTTATCAGAACTTTTTCTACCATAAAATACCCTGTCAACGCGCTTAATGAACGTTCTAATGAGTATTTTTCGCAAAAGCTCTCTCGCCTTTAGTACAGACTGTACATAATAATTAACTTTTCCAAATATTTTAACACTGCTCATTTAATGTAATATCAACTGGCATGAGATGCAGGTTTCTGTAATCTATTAATATCAACTACGTATTCATAGAATCTGTCATGGCTAAAGGCTTAAGATATATGTTACACTTATACTGGTTTTATTTTATTTCATACTCTGTGAGGAAAGAAATTATTGCATTGATTTACAGCATGTAACCTCAAATAGTCACACCGGTAAAAACAGATTCTCTCTTCTATAACGAGTTTGCCCTGGACCTTTATCGGTTAAAGTAACATGACTGCGCGTGTAGAGAACCGAGAAGTGCGGACCCCGCGGCAGAGTGCTGGGAGCAGAGACGGTATCGCAAAGAGCATGGTTGGTTGACACACTTTTCGTGGACACAAATAGAACTAGGGGATGAATTTCAGTAATACCTATCTATGAACCACACGCTACCTTTTTCTAAGTGCTTTGAGAGTGTCCACTAGCTGACACATTTAAAAGTAGCTGCTGAACTAGTCCGGTAAGATAGACTTTAACTGGATGCAAAAGTGTTTACAGTTACTTCAGGGTAACGAAATCAGATACTCTAACATACAGGAGCATCGTGTTTGTCACAAGAACAACAAAATAATATAGAGCGTTCCTCCTTTCATTCCTCATGTCCCGCTGCTAAAAATAACATAACACAAGTAGCCCTGGAGCATTTAAGTTAAAAAATTAAGCCAAGTTGTCTACAAACAGCGTGTAACACAGCCAGGCGAAGTCTACCACAAGTCCATAAAATAAAAGTTGCTATGAAGCAACTAAACAAGCTTTTTACCTCTTTTACTTTGTCTCCTGGATGGGATGCTTAACTATCCCGCCGAAAGGTGCCAGTATGTGTTTCTTCCCACGCAAATAATCACAGCAAAATGCGATAAAGTGCTTTCCCCGAGGATGAGCTTGACATAACGTTTTGAAAGCTGTTCTGGACGGAGCTGAGCGGGGTAGTCCGAGTAACAACAATCACTCCCATTCATTCTGGAATGAGAGGAATGCCAGAATGCCAGACCAGCTATCCAGCCGCCTCTGGGTCCTAGCGCCGGACATCCCAAACAGCTAAATGACAGTGTAACGAGTACTGGTGATATAGAATAAACCGAATATTCGAAATCTGTGCGACTAATCCACATTCCTTCGATTTCATAAAACAGTAATGATGTCATTAAATAATTTAGAAAAGTTAACAGACACATACCTATTTGTTCCATGGCATGTTGGCTTGGGAAGTTGAATTCATTGTCTAGAAAAAAAGTGTATTAGACAAATTAATTTTAAGATGTAATGTTGTTTTGGTATCTTGGTACTCTGCTACATACTGTAAATGAATACAAAACAGAATGGTATTGATTTGACAATGTTTGTAGATGTTACACGTTGGACCAGTTTCCTGAATGTAGACAAACGGGGTGATAAAACATGCTTTGAAAGCCAGACTACTGCACAATTAAATCTAGCGAAACAAGATAATCAAATAGCCGGCAAAAATTGCCAAAATGAATCCCATGTGGACTGCAGTGTGGGACAATCTTTATTAAGGATCTTGATTTGTAAACAGGATGTTATATGCTTGATTCCCAAATAAGCCTTTGGTAATGTGGGAATAGTCTACAGCTGTGTGAAGGTGCTTAAATTATACAAAACACTACAAGAAACTACATGCAATAAATATACATTAAAGTAGTAAAAGATTTATGCCATCCGATTTTTGGGGCAGCAATCACGGATCCGAGAAGACCATCATGCACATAACAAATCTGTCAAATTAACAGTGCTGGGGTTTGAGCGTGTTTGAGCCTTTCATCTGAGCTCTGATAGTCAGTACTGACCTCAGCTCCCATTACGTTTGGGCGTTTAGGAGACACAGCTATCCAGAGTGACTTACCCAGTCTACATTTTACATGCTGCCTATTCATGCCGCTGGAAATTTTACTGAAACAATTCAAGCAAGGTTCTTTGCTGAGGGGTACAGCAGCAGAACTGGGATTCAAACCTGAAAACCTCTGACTTACAATACCCGCTGCCTAACCGTCACACCTCACTTCCGCACCACACCTCTAGGTGTGGATTTGACCAGGTCCAGCTGAGAGGATCCCCACCTCTCTGTGGATTTGTGGAGTGGTGGTGGACTCCGATATGATCCAGCCAGCGAGCGACGTCCTCCGGGATCCAGTTATCTCCAGGATCCATTTCTCAGCCCTCTTCCTGTCTCAGACTCTCAGACAGGACTTTCCGGCACGTTCTGAAAGGGGAAAGCATAGACAGAACAGACAGAATATCAGAAGCAGTGTTATTATTGTTGGCATAAACTTTTAGCAGGTATACAGCATTTCATTATGACATTTCAGTTCTCACACAATCATTGAAAATCATTCAATAATTAGCATTTTAATGACCATTCTGCGTTATCATAATAATGTGTTAATAACAGTTAAATCTCTTCAAATGAACTGAAATACTAAGTCAGAGTTTTATTTTTCCATTATTGATCAAGAACTAAGAGGGTCTCTATGTGTTTGAAGTCATCAGGGTGTGGACTTATGGAAGTGTTTCGGCAGAAATGAAAGGTTAAGTCTAATAAATACATCAAGCTGACCACTGGAAACAACAAGGGCTGAGAAGGTACACTCATCTCCCACACCCATAGGTTACTTATACTGTTATTGAGTTCACACACACACACACACCACACATTCTCTCCCTCTCTCTCAAACACACACACACCACACACTCTCTCTCACACACACACACCCAGACACAAACAAACAAAGTCAGCAACTGTCCTGACCAAGTCTAAACAAACTACTTTGAATGCCCTAACCCAGGCAGGTAACCTCTCCTAGACTATACCAAATCCCACCCCCCATCAAACAACTCTTAAAAAGTCAATAGTATTGTATATTAAACCAGATACTGTTTATAAAAATGTTTTATTGAGAATTATAGTCTCATAAGACCCATGTAAAATTGAATTAAATTAGGAACATTACCACCACAATATTTTATTTTATCCCCCCCAACACAAAATGGTGCCTTCTACAGGCCATTAATTTTCGAGCATGCCCAGACGCGCCTCCTCAGCAGATCGCAAAACCACTGAGTAGCAATAACAAGCACAATCGTGCCTGGCAAAACTCACTTGTTTAATAGACAGAAAGAAATATCACAACTATTGTAGACTGTTGTGTGGTCAGATTCCACTCATTTTCTGGACTGGAAGCTCAGATAGTACCCACCACCCTAAATATACATGTTATTGGTAATTCTTCCTTAGGTCCTCTCATCTCTGACCGGCTCAGGTAGGTTTCAACAAGTGTTAAGGTTTCAAAGTGTAGATTCTTGGCAAAAATAAGTACTGTAATCTCCCATCCACCAAGAAAACTATAGAGCCTGAGACAGTTGAGCTCAGCTAATGAAAAGAGATAGATATGGTGCTTAACAGGAGAATCGTACTTCAAAAGATTCCTTGCACAGGCAACTTCAAATGACTAATCTGTAGACAGAGGACAGGTGGAGTACACTGAACCTTGAGGCTATTCAGTGTATTTTCTGAATTAGGACAGGACAAAACTGATGTTTTAGGATGTACAATGCCATCTGCAGAGTCAAACAGGAGCCACTCCCAGAGATGTCTGTATGTACATCTATATATATACATTCTCCTGTTGAATACCGTGTGATTGCTGTGTATGTGTAATGTATAACAAAGACAGCACTAAAGCACAACTACTGAACATATGACTTCATCTCCAGCGAACACAGTTTTTGGACATTGGTTTTTGGCATTGTTACCACATATACAAATACAACAAACAAAACATACATTATTCAGTGAGATATGTGTGCAGCCTTTGTCCAGAAGACGTTTTAAGCGCCAAAATGTAAGTATAGTCCCAAGCTTAGCAGCTTTAAGGCTTTGTATGGTCCAGCTTTCCCGTCTTTGGGTTACCTGGGCAAAGAGTCTTTAGATGTCATATTTACCCTTTAGCTACCTTATTACATCGACTGGACAGGTCTTCTCGAGGGGAAGAATCTGAGACTGGGGGTGTCAAAATGGTGATTTGTTGTGTTGGAAAAACTGCTTAGGAATTTCACAACTACTCACAAAGTTGTCTTAACTGTCGCTGGGATCAAAAGACAGACGCTACTTCCTACAGCCCCCCACGGGGCTCGGGATGGTTGTGGCTCTTCAAACAGCACACAGTTGAAATCCAGATAAAGTCCAGGCACCAATGTTATTTTCTACATGAGGTATTTGCCTAGTCAGTGATAAGCTTATTTTACGCATCCACAGCATTGTAAATGGCAGCAACACTGGTGTAAAAATCCAGTGAGAACAGAGGTGTAGTTGGCTAAAAATGGCCTAACGGCTCTCTTCACAGCTCTTAAAATAAGAGTTATAAACCAAGGGACATTCATCTTTTAAACATAACAATGTTCTACCTCATCACTATTGTTATCTTCTTCTTGTGATTGTTCACATAATGCATGTAAACTATATACGTTCTGTATAAATGCATTGTATAGAATTCTGTATAAGATACCTTCAAATCTGCAACCTTACGGTAATTCCATAGTCCTTTAATATTGACACTGATTCCTTTGAAACGTACAAATGGCAATTGCAATCATATAAAATTTGTGGATTGAAAAGAAAACATGCTATTAAAAATGAGTGTAATTAGGTAAAACATTGAATGTCAAAGAATAAATACAGTTGGGAGGAAGATGTCTTAATTCTGTTTACGCTGTTGAATGCACCATATGCAGAGCCATGAAAATGTGACCTGAGGGCAGAAAACATCAGGGGAAGCATGCCTCTGTAAAAGGAACAGCTAATTAAAATGCCTTCAAGCCATATATTTCCCGGGCTTTGTTTTTGTGAGCCCAAAATAAAAAAATGATTGCTTCTAGATCTTTCTAATGAGCTAATGACCACTTTATCTGGTGGTATATAAACATTGTTCTGGCCCAGAAAAAGACAGAAGCTAAAAGATTGAAAAACACAAGTTTTTGCTGCCTGGTTAATTAGCCTAAGCTAAGTTAATAAAGTCATGCCATAAATATTGAAACATGTAGCGCTTGAAAAGAAGAAAAGCGTGTATCTTGTTTAGATGAGGAAATGTGATCTGGTGAAGGTACACCAGTGAAGCATTTCCCCTCCCCGTTCATTTTAACCGACTCTGTAACTGTGTGAAGTCTTCAAAACCAGAGGACAGCTCTCCTTATACCCGAGCCTGTTGTGGTTTAACACCAGAAACAAAAACAGAGTTCTGAGCAGAACACGTACACAACCTCCCTCCAAGAGGCAGCAAGAACTCCTTCTCTCTCTCCGTTCCGCATCTGAGTGGACGGTGCCCTACCTTGGTCCCCTAGTTTGGGCGATCGGGCGATAAGCCGGCCTCCCCGCTGCGTCGTCCTCGTGGCTGTGAACAAAGAGTGTTTTTTAGGGAGCGGGCGATGCGTCGCGTAGCCGACTGAGTGACGCCGGCTTTGGAGGTATGTAGAGGCTGCCCAGACTTGCTGGGTTCAGACACTGGAAGGCCTTGGAATGAAAGGGGAAGTGGGGGGAGAGAGAGGGAGAGAAAGGGAGAGAGAGAGAGAGAGAGAGAGAGAGATGAGCTGTATTAGGGGAGTCTTCGAGGAGAACTCTTGACACCTTGTCAACACTGGAAAAACTGTCTGCTTGTCCTTTGTCCTTCCCCTTCGTTATCTCCCCAGCTACAACAATCCAGAGCACAAGGACAAGGCCAGGGAGGCAGGCCAGGATCCCATAATGCCGTCGAACGCAAGCGGTCTGACTGCGGGCAGCATCTGCACCCGATCCGTGGCCGCGGGGCCTAGCCGCCACAGCCGAAGAGCCACAGGACAAAACAGCTGTCGGTACGTGGGCGTTAGGTTAATCACAAAGCAGAGGTTTCTGGACTTATAAGGCATTAATGGAGTGACACTGTCAGACCTTAAGGTTGTTGCAGCTCGTTAATTTCTCTCTCCAGCAGTGGGAACATGCCCAAAACAGGGGCAGGATTTCTCTGTAGAGCACTGGTGTCTAACAGCATAAAAACACTGTGATACAAGGCTTGGTTTTATGAGACACAAGCAGATACAAGAGAGTTCTGTACAAGCCAAAGGAGAGAGAAGATGTTGATGTCAAGCGTGTTGCGTCACATACTAAGGGTCTGAATGCAGAACAGATAGAGAATCTGCTTTGTATTTTCACATATGCATGTGCATTTGTTGTTTGTATTTTAACAACATTAATGTATTGCCCCTGTTTAGTGAAATCTGTGGTGCAGCAGAGAGGCTGGAGTGAGCCTGCCTAATTGGGACCCCTCCAAGACATAGAGGCGGCTGAGGACTGATGGCTTCCGTGTCTGCAAGGCAGTTAAACATCCTCTAAGTGGAGGAACAGGGGCGAAGATGAAAGACGGCTCCCATCCGCTTCAAAGACCCACGGATTTATGGGGCACAACGGAGTCAGTGTAGACATGCGGGCAGGAGTCATAGTGAATGTTTCTCATGTGTCATTCAAGCTGAAAAACACATGACTGTGCTTTTACAGCACTTCCTGTCGTAACGTTCGGCAAAACTGAGACCCTCCAGAAAAAAAAATGGATTGGTCACCGTTTTACTTTTACATCAAAAATAACTGCATTTTTTTTATTTTGGACTCAGGGGTGTTTTGATCAAACAATGTTGATTGAAAAGTGAAGCGAAGCTGAGAGGGATTGAAGCTGTATAGGGCCCACACATGTCCCTGCCTCAACCGCCCCCCCAACCCACACCCCACTCAGCATGACTAAACTTTTCCATTTGTTAAACAAACAGTTGTGCAGTTGTTTATTTGCCGCTTCCCGCCTCATTTGCTTCCGATCAGAACACACTTCTGGTAGTAATCACATTAGTTCATGTTCAGTTCACAGCATTTGGGGGCAGCGTTGTGCGTGGCCGTCGTTTCCTCACTGTGTCACACTATCGATGATTCAATGATTACGCAGCTCCGTTCCATAGGGCGGCTGCCCTGTCTCCACACTGCGCCTGTCGTCCAGCAACAGTTGTAAGTATCAGGTCTCACTGGGGTCCTTCTCTGAACTCTGACCTCTGCTTTTTTTGCAATTTCCATCTAATGGCGGGAAAAAATACTGTCACGGATCATGACGGATTCAGTCTTCCACAGAAAATAAAGGACAGACAAGGTGCCAGGTTGTGTCAAAATGACAAATGCAATGGATGACTAAATACTGTGCCCATCGCTGAATATATATGTTTTATAATAATAATAATAATGATAATAATTGTGCCTATTGTACCTTTTCTTCTACCTATGTGTTTACTTGTGAATTTTGAGGTTCCATCTCAGCTCTCTTGCTTGAGCTCAACCTTCCCCACATGTATCTCTCCCTCTCTTTAGGAAGAGTGTATATTTTCCATAATGAACCGACAGAGGCTTCTCACTGATGGCTTTTCTGGCTGGCTGGCTCTCTGTGCTGTGTCTCAGTCACATATAGAGTGCCGGCAGTCTGTCTGACATCAAAAGGGGAGCCGTCACTGGTGGAAGCCATTTTACAGGGAAACAGAGCTGGAGTCGTGTCACAAGCCCCCTCCCTGCGAGAGTCCCTGACAGGTTTATTTCCTCTTTCAGAGACAGGAGTTTGGGGTGGTGGGGGGGGGGGGGATGATGGGTAAATGGATCTAGAAGAGCAGAACAAGGTTCAGGGGTCGTAGCTACTTCCTTCCTTTTAGAACAGGGTCATGATCTTGTGTAAATGGGCTTTCCTAATTGCCTCCGGAGCAGAGTCTCTACATCCTCACCCCCGTGGACTGAGAAGGACGAGCTGGGCCGAAAACACTCCCACAATGCTTTGCACACATCCCATTTCCACACTCAAAATGCACAACTCAGAATGGATGGCAGCTGTAGCCATGACGGGTCTAATTACACTTTAATGGATGCCATAACTAATTAATTCAATTCTTCACTAACTGGCAAAATTTTATATAATGCTTAAAGGTAATACTTCCAGTGCTCTTTCGCCTGCCCCATAAAAGCAAAGAGTTAAATGCGCAGGAACTCAAATGTCTTGGTTTGGGGTTGAAGGAATGAAGTCTTTCCCAGTCTGTAGGATACAATGATATGATGCATGTAAAGTAGGCTGGAAAAAAGCTGGCCAGTAGCAGAAGTAAAGAGAACATCTACAAAAGGCTGTGCCACTGAACCCTGAGAGAAATCCATTGAGATGAATCTACACAAATGGGACTCAAACCATGATGAGCTATTCAAGATGATTCTGATCTGTGATTCTGCAGGAGTCAACACTCCACTGATAATACAATTTGAGTATTTCAGCTTTATAAATGCATAGGGAAGGTGAAAAAGGTGTGCTGAAAATCAGCAATTTTTACTTTCCTAATTCAAACAAAATGCATTTAAGAAGCATCAGACTTGAATGAAAACAGCACACATAACACTCCTGTAAAATGGAGGCTAAGCTCAGACATTGAGCATTTGCTTGGACAGTACAGCTTTATTGTGAGTACAATGTTTGGAGATTGAAACTTGTGACGTTAAATAGAGTTTTTTAAAATGAACACTTGTGGTTGAAGTATTTTCAGACATCCCCTCACTCAAATACCGCTATCTTTCCAGTCCTGTTTTCTCCACATGTATTAAATTGCCATGTACCTTCTCTCCCATCAAGCACACCGCTTCCGGCACCCCTCCCCCTCCCCATCCCCATCTCCACCTTCATGTCTACTTCCTTTTTTTCTGTATTTATCCTTCTCTTTTCGTGGTCCAGTTGGGGTTCACCTCACCCAATATTGTGAGGTATGACGCTGCCCCCTTGGACTACAACCCCAAGATCAAATATCTGTACCATGATACAACTTGCCACATCACAATAAACTCTTTCTAAGCACATTCAGTGTTTCAAATTCATCGTACTGAAATTATTATGTGCGCATGTGTTGAAATGGGCCACAGTGGGGTAGTATTTGTCAAATTTTTTCTTCTCATTCACTACCCGTCAGCTGCACTGCATCTTCCAGCTCAGAAACCATTTTAAAGATGGATTTTATTTTTTTCAAACAAACAGGACCCAGCAGGGTTGAAAGGTAAATATTTATCAGGCAAAAGCAATTTTTCTGGTATACAAAAAGGTTGTGTTCTATCGACCACACTTTATACTCTGTGCACCGGTAGCTGTAGAAGGAGAGGCATATTCAGGTATTTGTGGATGAAATGTTCTTGTTAAAGTACACAGAACATCATGAGTGGGTGCCAAAAGACTTTTTGAGTAGTGAAACCTGAAGAAAGTTCATCTGAAACAGGCTACTCCATCATTCCACACCATAGCTGTGTATGTACCCTTGTCTTACCTTATCTTCATTTCACGAATGAGGAAGAACTGGAGGAAGACAAGAATGGAAGAAAAGGGATAGCTAATGACAAAATGAGGGTCACAGAGACACACCGGGAGGAAATAAGACACCCAGCAAAACTCCTGCATCCGACATCAACATTTTGAAATATGTACACACAAAATAGCTGAACACGCAATGTAATAACAATGGTTCAATAGAACCAAAAGGTTCATTAATAAGTCTGTATGTATATGGCTATATTGCACCAAAAATGTATCCCTACAATCTAAAAACTGGTTAATAGGGAATCCTTTTTTGGTACTATATAGAACCATTAATTAATAATCGGGTTCTACAGAAATACCAAATGGTTTGTTTATGGTTCATTAACAGCTCTGTATAGTACCAAAAAAGGGCCCCTACATTTTTAAGCAAAGAGCCCCTGTAGAACCTTTTTATCTTGGAATGTACATTGCTATAACTCTTGGTTCTGTCCTAGAGGATCATGGGGGATTAAGAGGTTACATGTCATTATATAGCATCAATTAATCCTGGACTGTTCTCAGTACCCCTTGATTAGCAAAGCTGTTCACAACACTGCCATAGGCAAACTGTTTCCGTCCATTCCCCAGAATATAACCTTGTGGTCATGTAGTCAGCTCCTGATCATTGAGAACAATGATTACACGGCTCCTTTCGATAGGGCGGCGGCCCTGTCTCCATGCTGGGCCTGTCACACAGCAGCAGTTGTAAGTATCAGGGTGCCCACTCATTTCCACAGTCTGATATCACTCAGCCCCTGCCAAGCAAATCTAAGGGACCTTGACAAGGAAAACACTCCGTCCGTCTGTGTGTTTGTGTGTGTGTGTGTGTATTTGTGATTCTGTATGTGCCACATTGTTCCATATTTTTGGAAATATGTAACCTTGTGGTCATGTCAACCTTTCATGCAGAAACAAATGAGTTGCAGAGTTTATCAGAGCAGGTGAACAGTACTTGATGTCAGGTTTCCTCCTGTAATTGTGACCTTGTCTTTGACCTTTGAACTGGAACATTTCTCAAAAAAAAAATCATTTTAAGGAATTTGGTGAACAGAATGGAACATTTTCAATAAAATGAGCTATGGTTAATCTGTTGAATAAAAGATAGACAGTTTACACATATAAACTTACTTGCATTAAGTCTGAAGTGTCTGAAATCAATCTGCCAGGTGAAAGGGAGAAACATAATAAGCAGGTCAGTAGGTGTGTCGGCCGTCATTCAACAAAGTTTTAGCTACTGTGGATCAGCTTGTTGAAAACAATTAGCTATAACTGCGAAATGTCTTTGAGTTGCAGGTTAAATTGATTTCTGCTTTAGCCCGCCATTTCAGTGCTCCAGACTCTATTTTAAAAACATTATTTCAAAACACGTCAGCACATCAAGCTGGGAGAATGGCCTGTGCTTTCACTTGCTATCAGCAGTATATGGCAATGCCGAAGACAGTGGTCTCAGAATCTGCACTTAAAACAGGTTTGACATCTGTGCTCTGTAATCTTTAGAGATAAATGAAAAGCATTGGTGCTCTGAATTCCTGTATCCCAGCAGCTGAATTGATTGTTTTGATGAAAGATATTAATCGACCAAACATTTACAGGTCTCAGAAAATATCTCTGAAGTGATTCAGGTTGTAAAAATGAATGAATGCAAGGCAAGTGAGAAAGAGATATTTTTGTGAAGCTTACCTTGAAAGTTTTAAAATGGGTTATATTATTCCTCTGGGCTTTTAAGATGCTCCTGCCTTTCAAATTAAATACAGATTGGTTGACAACACAGACAAACATTTTGTTGCAATTTTGTTTACAAATGATGGAAACTGAGATGCTCAGTGAATTGTTTGACCATCTCCGAGAAGTCTAAAGCCTATCATCCCAATTATCCAAATGCAAAATTTATGTATGCAACCATCCAAAAAAAAAAGAGAAATCCACACTGCACACGGTCCATGCATACTGCTGAGCAATGTACGGAATTCAAATTACTAAACTAATACTTCTGTGGGAGGACTCATCTCTTCCCATCATGCCTTGCTCCAGCAGCGCTACATTCGCAAGGAGTGTAATTCAGTGGGTCCACCACTGATTGAATTACCCCTCCCCCCTCCCCCTGCCCCTGCCCCACACACCACCCCCCACCACACCTGGTTAAGCAGGTATGGAGCAGCAGCTCTACACACAAATACAATAACAATGGGGCAGGGGGGAGGGGTGAAGAAGCATGGGTATTTTGTTTTATTTTTGGGTTGTTTTTTTTTTTGTTAATTTCTCTCGGTGTGGCATGGGGACACAGAAGCTGCTGAGATGCAAGGCTCACAACATGCTGTGTGACTGTTTACTGTGCGTCACACGGTTTGAGGCTTCTGCCGAATCAAGCCTCTGGCTCCATCCCTGTAAGTGACAGGAGTGAATAGGACAGGAGGCGGCTGCCTATCTCCAGTGCTCCACCCAAGACTGGCCTTCATGGTAATCACTAAAGGGCTTTTTGGTGGGAGCTGCAAAAAAGTGAAACTGAGGATTATGATTTCTTATGAAAAAAAAAGTTTAGATAAATTATTAGAGAATAATAGAACTACTTAATCTTATATATTTTATGTATACAGCATATTAAGATTGTACTACAGTCTATTATAAATATGTTTTGTTTTTTTTTAATTATACATGCCCCATTCTCACTTGTCCTTATTGTAGCCTTGAATAGATTAATTCCACTTAAACAAAGATAATGGTAGGTAGTATTTCGTGAGTGCATGTGACCTTTGCCCTCTATGCCACAGTCAGGATAGTCAAAATATAACTCTACTGAAAACCCATGGAATGGGTGCACATCTTACAAAGGTATTCCTGCTGAAGGGTCAGCTACAAGTGAGAGAACTCCTGCCACGGTTTATATTGTGCTGCACCCTAGTGGTGAGTTAGCGCACACGAGTTTGCTCCCGAGGGTGAACCCATTATAATTATTTAAGTAAAAAAGCCCTGGGTGTTCCCAATGCTTAAGAGGAATTTAGTAATAATAAAAAATAAATATTTATTTCAATCAGAAAATTACAAAATTGTAGACGTTTAGACATTATAATTACTCTCATCTCAGTCAGCTAATAAACAAGTAAAGCAAATGAGGATTTTCTGTGGCTCTAACAATTTTAATGAAGTGGTAGATCCAAGATAGTTTTGAATATTAAGCCAATATGCTAAACAAATGGAAATGTGTCAGAATTCATTAATTAAGTTTCAGAATCTAGCCTTGATTAAAGGTCAAGTAGTTGTTGAGATTCTGGTTGTATCTTGATTAAGGATTACATTTAATTTGTCAGTCAGATTCGTTTCTATTTTTAATGAGATTTGTTTGTTTATCAAGTGCATTCGACGGCATAAACGCATGAGGAGCCTGTTTGATGTCAGCTTCGCGTAACGGGTGAGCGGCTTGCTCTATATGCAATTGTGTTTGTGCCGAATTCTATGGACCCATTACTAGAAATGGGGTTCTGTGGAAAAGAAACCGTGTGAGCGCTAGATCAGCTGATTCTCGGTTCCAGCTCGATGGTGGAAAAGGGGCGTAGAGTCTGTGGAGGCACCACAGTACGGCACGGACCGTACAGTTCTCAGTGGATAGCTACATTCCTCACCTGAAGTGTAGCGATGGAAGAGGTTGGAGAGTGTGGGGCCGGCGTTCTGGGCCAGGAAGCAGCTCCCGGCCTCTCTGCCACGGTCAGCTCAGCGGAAAAAAACCCCCCCGGCCATCACAAAAGCATTGGGTGGCTTTCACATGTTCGGCCCATAAGCATTCAAACCAGTTAAGCAAAAGTCCAAAAGACTGAGTCCACAACCAAGAACTGTTTGCTTTCATTGTTCATCAAAAACTAGCACTGTGACAAGGATGAGCGCTTACTTGACCCACTTTTAACTGACAGCACGGTGACTGCCTGGAGGACGCAGGCAGAAAGCATTCCCAGAATTCAGAGAAAGTGAAACACGTCAACCCTAAGAACTCTGCAGAAAGGAGATAACACAGGTACCCTCTTACGTTCTCTATAACCATGCTTTCCAAGTACTTTGTCTGCTTCTGTAGCTGCTGTATATGGAGTACGTGCTCTCCAGTAAATTGAGAAATGTCCTCTTTACAAGGGGCAGCAGCTGCTTGATTGGAGATGTAATTTAACATGTGTGCTCTCATGTGTGTGTGTGTTATGATATAACTCAGTAGTTGATAATGTCTTGCTTTGTGTATGTTCTTTTTATTGTTATTAAGATAAAAATGATTAAGATAAAATCATTCCAAGGAAGAATACAATTTCTAAAAGAAGGGGGCGAGGGGGTGGAGGTAAAAAATAGGTTACATTAATACTGCTTAGTATTTTCACCAGCAGACCCCAGAATTAGATTTTTCGCTGTGTAAGAGCTCAAAAGAAGCACTGAAGGACGAATCACCCCACTGATCTCAGTCACATCTCATGGGCCTGTGATGATGTTTTACTGAATGGATTACTCGGGTTCAACTGAAATGCAAATAAGAACCTTCATCTTGCATTCCTTGGGTGCTATGTGTGCGTGTGTGTGAGTATCCATTTTAAATCTGAGTCACACAATACTGCAACACTATGGCGAGTTTGGGGACATAGGGGCCGGGGAGGTGGGGGTTGGGGGCGAAGGTGGTGGATGGTGGGTGGTGGATGTACCAGAGAAAATGTTAGGTGTTTATTGTTCTGCAACCAAAATCCAGTGTCCCTCCCTCTCCCCTTCAGGGTGCCGGCTCTGTCATCCAAACCAACCTGCCCCTGAGCTGTGTCAGACCATATTCATGAGCACTGGAAATTATTATTATGTTATTGTTCTGCGGTAATGGCCTTTACTTTGTGTACAAAGTGCCAGTTGGTGAGTAAGAGGATTCCATTAATCTCTTTCGGGTACATGAACAAAGGCTTGCCTCATGCATGCATGGAAAGAAAACATAACAAGACCACAAGGGGAAGCAGATCAAAAATTTATTATTTAAGGAGAACAAAAATATTTTATGAGAGAGAGGACAGTTCATAATGAGTTTACTGCTTACTCACTCATCATAATCCAAGTGTTGATCGTTTATCATGATTCATTTGCTTCTAGGTTACTGCATGTAACATAATTATGTGATGCTAAAATTCATTCCGTTCAGGTGTCTCACACAGGTAAGACCACTGTGTCCTCTCCTCAGTGCACAGCAGAGCAGTAAAGGTTGGAAAGAGTCAATTACACCCATTTCACATTTTTTCTTTGGTAAGACAACCCTAATTTGAAATCACAGGAGACCTTTTAATCAAACTGTCTTCATTCAAAATACATACAGCAGGTTTCAATTTTTCATAAGCAACACAAAATAATCCTTTTCTCGGTTAGAACCATTTTGGATCAGGCAGGGGCCACTGCTATATAACATTATAGCACTGATGCAAAATTATTCTCCCAGAAAATGGGAATATAACAAATACATTAATAAATAAATAAATATGCCTTACAGTTCAAAATAAATAATTAAATCATGAACAAAATCAATGGATAAGCAAATACATTTTTAAATATATCATACTATCACTCAGCATCAAGCATTCTGTATCTGATTGTCTACTAAGGCACTGTCTATTCTCTCTCGCATTTTCCGTGTGACGCTGTATTCCTTTTCGCACTAAAACAGCGTTACTTTTTGGGGCATAACACAGGTGACAGAAGGTATGTGTTGACACCGTGTAAAGAGAAATTACAAAATGTTTGTACCCACACCTGGTTACATCACAGGAGCCAGTGACAAACAATCATCATGTTCCTCAAACTGAATGGCAAACTGGCTAACGTGCTAGTTAGCTAATAAACGGCCTGATATTCCAGGTCAGGTGTGTATTCCTCAGTAAAATAAGCTGTTTATTAACTTTTATTGTTCAGACTTTGCTTTTCACTCTGTACATATTTTGTTTATTCTTGATAAAGCATATCTCAAGTATAAAAAAAAATATATATAAAATATAACAAGTACACTAGCCTCTGTTTTAAGACTAAAGAAACTTTAATCAGTTTTAGTTGATTTTATCTTATACTGCCTCATGCTGAACTGGTTTTGAAGCACATACTTTGCCCGCGTATTTGTTAATTATTGGGCAGTTTTGGCATTTAGTATTTTAGGTCAATATCCTGCTGTTTGGTTGGCCACTCATTTTACGTCCTGTTTCATCTGTGGAGAGCCATAAACTGCTAAAATTTAAAGAGATGTCAAAATGTTTGCTTCTAAATTTGAAGTGCCATGAAATTTGGTAGAGGTGGGGTAGGACTATGTAATTAAAGACATTCAGCCAGGTCACAAGACATTGGCTGAATGTCATGTTAGTCCATGATGCCATCTTGCTGGCACCCAGTAAAATTTCATCCTCCTTCACTAAGCTAAGTGACAACATTGGAATGGACCCAATTAGTACCTTTCTTCAAATTCAAAGAAATCTAAATCTTTTAATCATTGATAAAAAGTTGCTGGTAAAATGAAGGCCTGGGCAGCTGTTCCCTGGGTGCCTGTTGCTTCAAAGTGATATTTCATACAATACTCTTTTCAAAAACCTCTCTCCAGTCCATAGGAGATAGATGATGTTTAACATCTTGTGGGAGGCAATTAACTCATGTTAATTAGCATTCAGAACTTACTGTGAGCTATATTTTTTGAAGGTTTGGCGAGCATACAATTTTTTTGTATGCTCATTGCATCCAACGTGGTAGCACTGCCTTTGAGCACCTCTGTGAATTAATCTGAATTCTAAACGATCACTGACTAATCATCAATGTGATGCTGATTATCTCAGCGAAACCTGATGTGTTTGACAGAGTACAAATTATTTAATGTGGCGTACACATTAGTCATCTAAAGGCCAAGAATACTGACAAACAGACAGTACTCTCCCAAAGCTCTAATCTGAACCATCTGCTGTCCTGCTCTGTGTGATTCTGTTTATGTGTGTGTGTTTATACACACACACACACACACACACACACTTGTATGCATGCCTTAGAATGGAAATGTAACACAACACAACTTTTTACATATTTTCCCTTAATTTGTCTGAGAATTAGGCACACACACAAATATAAGCGCGCGCGCACACACACACAGAGCTGCATCATAAACAGTTTCTTGAATACACACGCTGTTGAAACCTCATTGAGGTAGGCCACACCTCATTCACAACATGAGTACAGTGCTTCAATGCGCACAGCTCCTTCCTGACCTGTGTGCAAACCCATAAGGGAACTATATTCACTGCCGATTATGACCGTGTCATTTTTTTCAAATGCCTCACCCTGGCTAGCACTGGCAGATTTCATATCACACTTTTAAAGTTAAACATTAACAAGGCTGGTTTACCGAGCAGATATGGCTTAGATATGAATTGTCCTTTCCTTCAAGAACACACTCTGTAATCTCATAGTAAGTTGGAGAGAATGGACGCTCAGGTCATGGAGCGCTACAGTCGAAGGGGCTGTACTGTGGTGCCCTCATTGTGGGAGCTGTCAGCCTTTTCTGTGAGAAGGAAGCTGAGTGCTCATGTTTTCAGACTGTGGGCAGACTTTTCAAAAAAGAACATGAGAGGGTTTTTTTTTTAACAGCATTCAGTTCAATACTGTGCTATATAGAACTTCAACCTGTAGCCGTAGCATTTGAAAAAGGAAATTATTTTCAGAGCAAATTATGCTGGAGTCTCAGTTTCAGTTTTTCCCCCCATGCTGTAATTTCTCAAAATAAAAAGGCAAAGGTCACTGAAATGGCATATAGGGGTGGCTTTCCAGGTTAATGGGTTTGTCGGGTTACTTTATGATATTTAAAAAAAAAGAAATTAATCTTTTGCGTCACAAAATTTAAGAAAGACTTCTCGTAACATCATATGGAACATAAGCATACACATGCCCTAGCCACAGAAATCAATGCATGTTCCATGGACCTCACTGATAATTTCTGTAATTCAACTGAAAGCACACACTGTGCCTTTGGTTTTCCAGCCTCTGCATCAAACACACACAGTACACACTGTGTTAATTATATGTTTCAATGTACACCTCTCACTCAATAGGAGCTGTGAACACCGGATGACTTGTGAATAACCACACAAAAATCGCTCTAAGTCCCTGTGAAAAGTGAAAGGCTTTGAGTTTGAAATGTGATTTACAAACCTACATCTTTCTACACCATTCTGTTGTAAACTGCTCAAAACTGCAAGGGCATCTGCCAAATTGTATAAGTGCAGAGACTACAAGAAACCACCAACGCGATAACAAATGTCCCGCACACACACAGACCAATCTACTTTCTCTCTCTCTCTCTCTCTCTCACACACACACACACACAGTACACAGTGTACACTGCAGGAAAAAGAACACATTCTAAATTTCCTCCTTAGAAAAAGAGCCTGTTGTTTTCCCTGAGGAGATAACTATGGCTTGGATGAATTATCTAAGGGCGACATACACATATACATACATCCCCCTGCGGCTCCCCTTTCAGTCTACACCCCAAAAAGGGTAAATCAACACCTCCTAAAGGTGTGTGGTTTGGGCAGGCTCCACCAGAACTGGCAGGAAGGTGGAGAAGGGTGGAGAGCAGGAGTCATTCATGTGCACCCCTTCCCAGAGACACAGACAACCCCCCCCCCCCCCGCCCCCCGCTTCCCCTCTTCCTCTCAGACAATATACTCTGTGATAGCATCATTAGGCTCTCTGACTTCAGCAGAACAATGTGTCAGAGCTGAGCTAATGAACAAAGAGGTAGGTCAAATTGCAGGTTTCCTTAACTTAATACTGCCCATAAACCTCTCTTTGTGACACAGAGACCGTGGCGCTGAGAGATGCTGCCTGTTAGGGCTAGCAGGTTGAGATGAACACAGCCAAAGAAGCTGAGGAGAAAAGCCCTATTGATGAACAGCAAAGGGTGGAGGGTGGGGGTGGGGGAGAGGTGGGGTTTATAACTGTAGACCTATGTGAATTTAAAACTATGCAATGCCATTTCCTCAATGATTGCCTTTATTTTCACCGTAAATGTTGAGGACCTTTTCGTTGAGCCCTGGCATTAGTGAGCGACATTGCTACACACATGGCTAACACGCAGCAGGAGGGTTAAGACTTTGGTTTACAGTCCCATGACCAGCCAGTTCCCCGTCAGTGAGTCAAACGGATTACACACAAACCACACTTGGGGAAAAAAAAAGTAGCTATTCTTGTCACCCTCAGCCACACAATGAAACAGTGACTTGTTCAACAGGTTAATCACCTCTGAGATTTGTGCATATTTGCGGTGACAGAGACTGGCTTCGAGCAGTGCATTCTGTTTAAACAGCTAGAATTAATTCAGTCAATGTATAGGAACCCTTTGGACTTTCTGTTGTATTAAGGAAGGCAGTGAAGGTTCAAACAATATGTTTGCAAGAGTCAACTGCTGTCCTTGGATTTAAATAGTTTTGTTTTATCTCATTACATTATACAGTGTTAAAAACTACAGTTAAAAATAGATTTTTTCTCTTCATGAATCTTGGAAAAAAAAAACCAACAAAATAGCAATTCCCAGAGATTGTTACGCTTTAAACCATAAGGCGAGATCTGAAACAACTTTATTCTGGTACCTGCCGGCCCGTACCGCTTTACAGGCTTCGCAATAGTGTTCGTGCCAGAAAGGGGTCACATGGACGGTGTATTTTCTTTTCCAGTTAAAATAACGCTTGTATAGATGGGGGTTTTTGGCCAGGAACCTTAGATATGCTGCCAGCTTCTTGGGGGTTTTGAAGTCGTTGACGTGGATGAAGGCATCGCCGGGGAGAAACCTCTCGTAGTTGCTCCGCGGAGGGCCGAGGACCACAGGCACAGCGCTGGACCCCAGTGCGTTGCGCCACAGTTTCTCTGTGATGTAATCCGTGTGTTGCGAGTTCTCAAACGCCAGATAGAACTTGTACTGTGACACGGTCTGCACCACGCTGTTGTTCACCAGCATCCTGGCGTCGCGGCCGTAAACGTCGATTGGAATATACTTTTGCAAGTTCCAGTAAAAGGCCACTCGGGCGTGGTCCTCGTTCCAGTTGCTAATGACCCAGGCCACCAATTTCTTTTTGTGTGGCAAAAGCACCGGGGAGGACCGGGGGGCTTTGCGACGTCGCAGGTATCCGTACGGCATGAAAATGTCAGAGCCCACTTTGTAAGACATGGTCCAGTTGAAGATTCCCTCCAGGTACTCCAAGCCTGAGGTGTGCGTGGGAGATTCGAAGTTCATCCATATCCACTTCTGTCTCTGCGGCCGAGATCTCTTGGGGAGCCTGCTCAGATTCCCCATGATCTCTCGGTGATGAACAATCACGGCGTCTGCTTGCGAATATACATCCCGGTCAGTAGTTATAGTGCAGCCATGAATTCCGAACTTTGCGGCGCAGTCAGGCATCTTCTTATGATTCCCGAAGGGCTGCCACCACACGAGAACGGTGACTGTGTGATCCCCACGACCCCACGAACTTACACTGATACCCGGTGTCGGTTGCGGAAGATTTCGAAAGCAAATAATCACGATCAGAAGAATGCAGACGAAAGCAGTAACAAAAATGTGCAGGAACAAAGTCTTCATAACAATTGAATGACATCGTTTGCGGCACTGATCTTGTTGCTTGTTGGTGTCCTAAGTTAAGTGTACGCCTCTCCTCGAATCGATTGGACTAATTAACATAGGCTACTGAGAAACTTTCTCTGCTCTCGCTGCCGCCCTCAAAAAAAACATAGCTGAACTCGATTCCGTGTTTGACAAAAAAGTACTGCTTCCAGTCAAATTTAACTGGTCGACTAAGTTCTGAGTTACTTGACCGCGTTCTTATCCAGCGCTTTACGTTTTTACCAACAAACCAGTTATCCTTGTTTGGCGACCAGCTGAGTTGTTCTATGAGCGGATGTAGACGTTTCCCCTTAAATTCCAAAGACTATCTTACTAAACGCAGAGATTAGATTAACGTCTTTACGGCCACTGCATTGCTAACATAAATATGCATTTGCTGGAAACGAAATGTGAAATAAAAGCAAACAGCAGTGATATATACCGCTGGTGTCAACCGCCTGACGTGGCAACTCAAGAACTCAGGTTACGGGTAAAAGAGCTCTTTGTTAATACCTCAGACAGCAGGTTTTAAAAAAAGAAAAAAGAACACACTGGGGACAGGGTATTCTTGTTTTAAATCGCAGCATCTAAATGTGTGGTGTAGTCGTTTTGATATTATCAAAGTAGAGTTACCGAAGGTCATTAGAAATGACACGTTCGAAGTCTCATGAAAGCCACGACCTTTATCCTTCTGATAAGGTTAATATTAACACCACTAAAAAGCTCCTTTCTGATGTTTTCTTGTAAACTCGTTTGTTACTGTGTTAATTGTTTTAAGATGAATTGTTTACAGACATTGTAAGGATGGTTAATATGTATATTATATTATATATAGAGAGATCGTCCTTCTCTATGTTTCGACAAAAGTTAAACCATATCTAAATACCTGCTTTTGATACATTTCGGAACAATATACTACTGCAGGATCATTTGCTTCTGTAGGGTTGAATCGTTTAAATGATGAATGCGTCATTCCTTCTTTCCAATCAGGGACTGATTCACACCTGGGAATCAAAGCGAGTGGAATCCTCAATCAGTTGCATTGATCAATCGCTTGTCATTTTAAGAAAGGGCCACAGTGGACTAGGTGTTGCTGTTTTAAATGATCTGGTTGGGTGGATGTCCAAAAGGGCGGTTGCTAATGAGCGATTTTTTTTTTACTACAAGAATATCAAAAGTATTGGCCGTTCCTACTCTGCCCCAACCTCCCATCGCCAACTGAAAACACATCTGTTTAAACTGCAGCTTGTCAAATCAAACCCTGAACTGTCAGCATCTGTTTCAGCTATCTCTCACTATACACTAAAGCGCCAGCACCTATTTCAACACTTCATATTCTGTAGGCTGGTATGACAACTGTTATAATTGGTTATGGCACTGATAACTTGGTATTGCCTCTTCTTTTTATCCTAACCAAGTGTACGACCTTCAGGAAGTCGCTCTGCGTAATAGTGTCTGATAAATGTAAATCAAATGCAAATAAAACTACAACACGTGACGTCGCTAGGCCGGTGTGTCAACCTTGAGTTCGCAGCGCGACCTTGCAGAGGGTCGAGGCTGACGAAAGCATTGGTAGGAGACATTACAGGCACAACGCTGGATTTATTCATTTGTATTATATGTTTTGTGGCTGTGCGCATGTTTGAGGAAGAAACAGACTCTTTCTCACCTGCCTTACAATCTGTTAACCGATAGTAAGATACCTGTCTTTTGTTTATTATACTGTTACTGTGATTGTCTCCTTCACAGCATATGTCTTGATAGTATGTTTGTTATGCTAATACAGAAAAGTAAGATTGAAGAGAGAGAGGGGGGAAACTGACTGTTTTCTCCTCATACACTACAGTAACCTACTTCTGAAAGCAGTGCTGCTCAATGGAACATAATGCCCACAACATGGCACTGGGACAGGGTTTTGGTAAATAACGCGATTCAAAACTTAAGTCCTCAGTTTACTGCGTTTCCTGCGCCCGCATGGCCTGTGACAGAAAAACAACCCCAGCTCAGCAGTGGCTTAAGGGGGCCTCTTCATGTCAAGATGAGGTAGAGGACATTCTCTCGTCTATTTCTTTCCTCAGTTGTTCTTGGGTAACATAACTACACTAAATTATTAATCCTCAAAACCATTAGTAGCTTGTATGAGTACTATGAGTAGTAGTTTGTGTAGAATGAGTGATAGTATTTGCATTGGTCTTCTTTGAGTAGCAAAGATACTTTGAGTAGTATTGAATTTTATGGTGGGTTTGGAAACAAATTCTAAGTCCCATATAATAATAATATGACTTAGTTGAATGACACATGCCTGTATTCAGTTATTATATATGCTTTCATAAAAATAACTTGAAGGAAATATGCTTACAATTATCTCTGAAAAATACAGATAGTGCACGCCACATATTCAATCATTCTTGCAAAAATATCGGTTTTCCATTAGCGGGAGATAAATTCATACATCACTGTCATTTATATCTAATCAGAGCTTCACCTTCTTATTTTTAATATGTATTATTTTATTTCTTATTTTTTTTAATGAATGTTTACCGTTTTTGAAATGTACTTCAGTAGAAACTGAATGTGTTGTGTATCATTGCAATGCACTTTTCAGATTGCAATGATTTCTGCCAACTAAGATTGCAGCCTATTTCTTATCAACCTCAAAATGCCTGCATTATTATCTTTACTTTTATTAGAAGCCGCTATCATTAGCTAAATAAGTAATAAGACATAATTTAAAAAAAGCACGGTTCTTTGTTTCTGATTTGTTTCAGTGTCTGCAAAAAGTAATTTCCCCAACTTTCTTTTATCAGCATTTTACTATTTTTGGCATTACCATCAGTCATACATTTTAATATTCAGTTGAATGTGCCCTAATTTGGGGCAACTTAGAATATAGATTATTGTACAATTAATTTACTAAATGTTCAGAAAGATACATTCATGGTTGTTGTTTTGTGTTAGATTGGGTTCCTCCCCTCAGGCATAGTGATTTTTCAATGGGGGGGGGGGGGGGGGGGGCGCAGGAATACGTTGATAGTAGGTCACCTCATGACAAAAAAAGTGAATGGAAAAACCTTTGCTCCTGTTTCTGAGAGATCACAGTGCAAGTAGCTGTAACTGCCAGTAACGGACTTGAATGACACGCGCTTCTTTAAACCAGTCAGTAACAGTTCAGAATGAAATAGTGAGTGATTGCAGATTTGGCTTAATTGATTTTCAGGTCGGGTCCAAACAGTGCCTTAGATTTCTCTTTGGGCCCTGTGCAGAATTCGTTTCAGATCCCGTTCTAACCTCTTACCTCTTGCACTGACAAAATGTTGTGGTCTGATTATTTCCATTTACTAGACTTATTCTCAGGTGCAACACAGGAAAGGTAAAGGTACAGGGAAGGGGAAACGAGGCACGTACAGCGTCTTGCAGACTCGGAGCTGTGCAAGATAATCCCCAGCTTCTGCAAACCCATTTCTCAAGAACACTGGAGATCCAAACACTCTGCAAAAGGCTTAGTCACACAGGGAATAGTGGGGAGACAAACACTGTCAATTTAAGCCAAAGACAAATTGTGCAGTTACTGCTGATGAAAATGAAGCACACTCTTTCATGTTTGAGATCCTCAGGAAAAGTCTTTACCCAGACACTACCTGCTGGTGATTGCTGACACTATTACCCGATGAAGGGCCTCAAATTTTACCGGGTTATCCACTCTGCGCCTTTTCATTCATAAATGGAGGCTGCCAAAATCACACTTGTAGGTGATCCATCGCAGAGATACTTAAGCTTTGCTATCCACTGTGGTTCAGAGTAGAGTGGCCAAAAAACTAGTAGCACTGAATGTTATGCTGAAATGGTTCTACTAAAAGGAACACAAAAGTTTTACTGATATCAATTAATCTACTGATACTGTTACTCGTTTTGTATTCCATCGCCGTAAGAATAACGGTAGTAATTGTTATATTGTATATGTATTTTACATAGCATGTTATGTAAAATTGCATCATCCCTTTTCCCATTCACTTTCAAAAAGACCTTCCTAAGATTATTTTGCATGCATATTTCATAATGACGCATTTATAATTTTTTTTTTTTTTTTTGCAGCATATTGTGTACCTTTTAAAGTTCTGTTTGAAAATTCAGCGACTGTCAGTAGATTGCAACAAAATGGGAACACTTTGCATGAGGGTGATTAATTTTTTATACAATGGGTAATTTCTTTCTTTACTTCACAAAAACAGTCACAGATGCACAGACACTGCTACATCATCATTGTTATGACAGAATCCATCATTTTCCACAACAAATTTTTGATGGATGCGTAAGTTAAAGCACTAGAACACCAGAAAGCTACTGCTGAAATGTTGTATCTTGGTATGCAGCTATGAAGCCACTTTTAAACACTTGAGTGTTTAACAAATAAACAATAAGCAAATGAGTGAATGAAAGAGTTGGGAAGTTAGGCACTCTTCCTGTTTCCAGACATCTGGAAACCTGCTTTTCTGACAAATGCAAAGGAACCGGAGGGCCTGAGAAGTTCCACCTTATGAGGAACAAAGGAACCGAGAACACCACCCGACAGCTGTGTTCACAATGATATCAGACTGTAATATTTACATTCCAAGCCCTGCTATTATTTCAGTGACATTTCTAGGACAAAATGTAATTGTGTCAATATATGACACAGAGCAGTTAACACATTAAACTCATTTCTTTGCTGCCATTTCCTCAAACGCACTGCTGACACATAAAAGAACAAATAAGATACATTGGATATAATTTAATTTACAACATACGTCTTTTGGAGATAGATACTGTAAACTATTGATCAAACATGATCAGGTAATATGAGTCTGTCACAGGTACTTGCCCGTTTTCCAAGTAAGAAAAAACAGGACATTCCCTCACTGGTTTGGATGACTGGCATTCCTTAAGTTTTAAAGTGCAAAGTCCAGTCACGTATGTTACAGTCGAAGAAGAATTCACTCAAAAGCACATTTTATTTGACTGCCATGAAGGAACTAGCTGTTTTGATCTTGATGCTAAGCAGACTCTCTCAGCAGATACTTTCAGACCTGGCACTGAAATAAAAGGCAGATACATCATTTTAAAATGAGTCTGTTTTGTCATGTACTGTAGCGCTTAGTATCCTGCACCACACCTTCACACGCTTGTAGCAGCTGACCTCCGACGAGCCTGTCACAGGGATACCTTGCCAAGCCTGCTGTCTGTTATTCAGCTGTGAGAGAACGGGTTGTTACACGGTTCCACCATCTCAAACAGGTGATAATGCGCACTAGTCCTACGGGCGATGTCAAAGGCAGTTTCGCCACTGCTGCTTCTCAGTCCAGCCTGCAGGTGGCGCTGTGTCAGCAGCAGCTCCAGGGTTTGCTTGGCACCGCTGTTGCCCGCTGCCAGGTGGAGCGGGGTGAGCAAGCCGTTGGTCTGGGCGTTCACCAGCGCCCCCTGGTGGATGAGGAAGGAGGCCACGGCGGTGTTGTTCCACCTGCAGGCGCTGTGCAGAGGGGTCCATCCATCCACCGTCCGGGCGTGGACATCAGCGCCATGGTGCAGCAGGGCACGTGCCACTTCCAGGTGCCCGCTGTATGCTGCACGGTGCAAGGCCGTATACCTGTCCTCGTCCCGGCTGCGCACAAGCTGTGGGTCAGCTGACAACAGTCGCTGAACAGTGGCTAACTGCGGTGATCATGGACAATGAAAAGAAAAAAAAAAAACACAAGAAGAGAAGACTGATACGTGACCTGCTTACCAAAAGCAAATAATAAATTTGCAAATCAAGTCCCATCCAAGATGAGCACTACCGGCTTATTTACTCATTGAAGTTGAATTCACAGTAACATAGCAACCTGTTACAGTTCTACACATTATGGAGACTGCATCTCATGAAATCCACATATGACTCCTACAATATTATCACTCCATGGGTGCATTGTATCTTCACAGGCTTATCCTACCCTATCTGCTCAGTGTTTTCGGTCATGTGTCATTTTCAGTCATGAGGCTGACATGTCTGACTTTCCTTGAGCCCCACACCGAAATGTACTGACAATATATTTGAATCCTGACTAATTTTTCTCAGTTAATATATTCCACATTTGTACTCAAGATTCTCTGAAAGTCATCCCACGCTGCTTTATGAGCTAAATGGATAGAGTGAATCAGCTATTAATTCAAAGGTGGCTGGCAGCATCCATTTTTAATTGTTGAACAAACCAGTGGTGCCTTTATGTTGAGCTAAACATCAGCCGAAGTCCAAGGACACTCTCGACTGCCGAAAAAGAAATACATGCCTATTCTATCTGAAAACAAACCACCACTTGTCTTATTCAAATGAGCTGTGGTTCAATTTGATCTGACATATTTGGATGCTGTCCAGCCAGTCATGTTTCTGTTATTTATAGATTCAAATGAGTTGTCATCACAGTACAAAAAAGCCCCTAAATGTTTATTTTAGGCTCAGGGCAAACTGAATAATGAACAGGCTGACCAAGCACTGAATCCAACTGAATTACAGAATATCAAAACCACGAATCTTATTCAGCTAAATCACTTTGATAATTATCATTCATCACAAATGTGGTCTCTTGGCTCAGATTTCCCCAGGTTAATAATAAGTTGATCCACAAAAAAAAGTAAGATATATAACCATGCCATTTAGAGTAATGGTCAAACTTTTGTCAACAAGATAACAGTGGTTACACAATTAGTACTGAGGTTACAAGTTTCAAGATTCAACTTTATTGTCCATTATGTTAAAAAAGAAAATTTGCCCGTGGCCTCAAGGAGTTTAGCTTGCAGTATATAAACAAGTTGAATAACATAATAGCAGCTTAAATATTTAAAACCAAATGCAACTACTTTTCAAACAGAACTTTAAATATGTTTCCCCTTCCAGTCCTTCAACTGAAGGCCACTACCATGCAAGGGCAGGCAATCTGTCTGCCTTTTGGCTGTTCTGAGATCAGTGGCGGTCGGTGAGTTGGAAACAGAAGAAGCTCAAACCTCACCTTTAAGTCTATCAATAATTTCAACCTGATCCCTTTAATTAACATAGATTAACGACAAAGCCAACGATCCGCAGAATAATCAACACCAATCACATAAACAGAGTAAATGATTATCAACATCATTTTGTTATTGTTCGTTTTTTTGCAAAGTAGTTAAGGCCTGCGTGCTTGATTTTATTGTGCATTGCACCCAACGCAGATACATTATACAGATAAAAGATCCTCCTTTATACCCTACAGAAACTGAGATCGATATTCAATATCTTTACTTCAGTTTTATAAATTTGAATGTCGTAACACAAGACAGCTGCAATGTAAAACACGTTAAGGGATTTGTTTTTCAACACGTATTCAGTTGTTTGCCATCCTTGTTTAACAAATTCACGCTGTAGCTTTCACTGTAGCAGACAAGCTTCGGTGTTTCGTGATCATTTAAACTGCAGAATCTTGCTGATCAGACGAGCACATTTGACATTAATATTCACTGACGTGGGGCAGATAGCGAAAAGTACAATTATCTACAAATTACAACAGTTCAGTAAAGAGAAATAATACTATCACAAAATGACATTGGTAACCATTTACTCTTCACATTTGGTGTTTATTCTGTGAATAGTTGTTTTTATTGTTAATCTAGATTAATTAACAGGAACTGGTTGAAATTAATGATAGATTTAAACGTGAGGTTTGACCTTCCTGTGTTTCCAGCTCACCGACCGCCACTGTCTGTGATATAGGGAGGCTTTCTTATGTAACCTCTTCTGAGAATGTGCAAAAAAAACATGACTTCAAGTTCTGACTGTAATTTGTCATTGAAGATCTTATGAGCTTTTTGTTCCCATCATAGGCTGTTCTTGGTGGTACTTCTTATTCTATCAGGACATCTTGTCGATGTCTCTCTCTCTATTTTCTGCTCCCTAGCCCCTGAGTGAAATGACTTCCCACAGACATTTCATCCAAATGTGTTACATCACTGTGTGTTTGTTTGCATGTGTAGAGTTATGGCACAATACCTAATATCTCTTAGTATTTATGTAGATGTGTTCAAAAGACACTTATGGAATGTAAATGGCAAGTGAAGGGTATGTCACCCCAACATTTTAAGACAGTATGGGGTATTTGGTGAACCTAGTGGCTCACTGTACCCCACAAACTCCATTTTGACAAAAGTGGTTCATAGCTTATGTAGGCTAATTCTTAAATTGTAACAAACTAATATTTAGTGACCAAATCTTATAATTGCTTTTCCCAAAACCAAGACATATCTAATTCCATTTAAAAACAAGAATTATGATACATTTTGCATGCTGAAATCAAGTCTCTACACACTCACTTCCATCACAGGCTCAGTGAAAAAGTAAACCCTTTGTATATGTGTGGTCAGATGATTCATTTTGTGTTGGCCTACATGATCAACTTACCCACATTCTCTACTACTAACTACAGCACAAAAATAAACACACAACCTGTTCTTGGCCTTTTGCTGAAAAGGTAATGTCTATGTTTTCAGCAGGGACTTTTTTGTGAAAGCAGATCTAAACTTCTCTCTATGTTCCAAGACAGAAGAGAAGACAGAAATTCATTTGCTTGAAATTTTACAATATTCCTTGCTGGTAGCAGAAGCACAATGGAAGGTTTGTATTTCAAAGCATCACCTTTTTTGTGAGGCCAATGTGAATGCAGTATCCATGGAGAGACAACGATCTGTAATTGGTCAGCATGGCATTGTGATCTTGTCTGCACTTACACTGCCCAAGAAATGCAATCTCATTACAGAGATGTCCATGCAGTATGCAGACCAAACTGCTGCTCACATATAGGATCATGCCAGCCAAAAACACATTTTCTACCAACAGCAAATAACAGATCCATCATAGTTCTCAGAAGTGCATATTCCCTAAGCCATCAGAAGGTCTATGACAAATCATGATGTTCTGGTTAGGTCTAATTGTTAAAATGAAGGACTTTGATATGAATTTCACTGTTTGTGGAGATAATACAAAACAATACATTCTGACAGATGTTAAACTTCAATGTATTATAAGTAAAACATGTCATGCCTGTGTATTTTGTTTATTGTCTGTGCTTAGAAGTAAATACATTCAAGACTTCTCCATCCAGTTTAACATTCAGGTTCTCTTTAAAAAATAGTTTTAAAAAAGTCTTTAAAATAGAGTTTTATGAGGAAGAAATAAAAATGTAGTTGCCAGCCAAAATATTCATGATGTCACTAAAATATCAACAATCACCACTGTGAAAAATCTGAATGGGATTTCAGCTAAATAACTTAAAGGTAAGTAGATTGGGCTTTTAAATGAGGAGCTGGTATAATGTTGTTTTTGGCTCATCGTTATAATCCATTCCTGAGATGAATGGACCAAATGTGCAGCAAAGCTTCATTCTTGCATAGTTGAAGTTAGGAGCTGCTAGTTGTGGTCTTTGCCTAGCTTACCTTTCTCTACCTTTTGGAAGTACTCTTCCACTATGTGACTACGTATGTGTGTGCTTGTTTGGCTCACCCTGTTTCTTTCAGAGGCCCAAAGCAGCAACTCTCCAGGCCTGCTCTCCAGCTTTTCCTCCTGTTGCTGGTACCACTCCTCACTGCGGGACCCTTCCCTCTCCTCTTCGTCGTCATCTTCATCATCGTCGTCCTCTGGCCAGAGGCTCTGCGTTCCCACAGGAATTCGATGCTGATGCGTCTCCAGCAATTCCAATTGATTGAAATCCTCAGGAAACTCCATTTCCCGGAATCCCACTCTTCCTATCGAGGTCTAAAATAAGACATAAGCACTGAATTTGACAAAATTACTGAACATGCACTAAACTTGAGAAACTTCGTAATTTGAGAAACTTGGTAAATTGTCAACTAGGTCCTCTGGCGAGTATTATAGCCTATATTAACAGTTAATCTCAGTGTTAACAAAATAGAATCCTAATGATACCTGTTTTTTCTTAGCGTCCATATGACTATTAAACGAACAACTTAATGAAAGTTCAAAGGCTATGTAGAAAAATTTGAGAGGGTGGTCGGTGTTTGGTGAAAATTTCGATTTAGCAGATGACTTGCAATCTATCTTAGCTAACATTAGCAACAATTTTACGCTTATTGGCTTGTCTTGCATAGTCTACCTATACATCTGGCTGGAAATACTAACATTTTTAACGGGGCGAGGTCTGTTCAATTATTTTTGTTTCGTTTGGAATTTGTTTTGGTTCGGACTGCCGACGATGGACTACCGATTAAGCGTTTCTTGCTATAGGGCTAGGCGTTAGCTGTTTACCTCACGTTGCCCAGGGAACGTTGTCAGGAACAGGGACAGTCCATCGTTTCCACTAGGTTTATCGTTTGTTTATACAGTATGCTTCAGTTACCGCCACCACATTACTAGCAAGACCATATTCAATTTTCTGAGCGTATCACCACTTTACCTTACTCGACAGCAGCCTCGCCTCCTGGCAGTGTGCAAGATTTCACGTCAGGACAACTTTCACTTCTGTTGTTGCCGCGTAGCTGATTGTGGGAAATGGAGTTCTTTACAATACAGGCATTGTGTATTTGAACGCACACTGTAACAGTTTAAACTACATTTCCCGTACCATAACCTCGTCCTGAATGGCTCAATTTGCCGCTTCCGTGGGAGGGAGATTTCACATGTGTACATACAGAGAAAGAATTTGCATGAAAAGGTAAAAAGTAATTGAACAATGTACTGATTTTTAAATAATTATTGCTTGAAGCGCATGTCTGTGTTAGAGACATCTTTACTCTGATGAGATGAGTGTTGAAACAACGTAGCCTCCATAGTTTACACCACGAATATAGCCAAGCTGGCTAGTAAATGTAAGTGTCCAGCAAAAGAAAGTTAGCTGAGGTTACTTATCTTACTAATTTAAGCAGTCTAGGTTGCGAGTGATATTAATTGCGTCACTTGGTACGTTGTAAAGTGAAGCATTTGGGATGATGTTGGTTGATGAGTGCGTTTCGTCAATTTTGACTCAGCGGCCATTGACTCAGCGTATCTCTGGCCAGCGCTCCAGCTGTTTTAACTGTCTATAACATCACCATTAGTGTTAGTTATGGGTAAGTTATGAGTAAGTTATTGATGTACGTGGAGTACAGTGTGTATGCCAGTTTCATTTAAACCCCTAACAACAAAGCAACCTAACATACTTGGACCCTTTTTGGAACGTATGTTTATGTTATTAAACGCATACTGTTTGAAAACTGACTAAAAATGATTTCCATTCCCATACCAAGGTCGCCTCTGTTTTGGTGACGTATTTTCGTTGGGATCTTCGGTGAAGCTTTGAACTCAAGATGACATCAGAGAGCACATTGTGAGTAAAAAAAAAAAAGATTCTCACAGTTGTCCATTTATTGAAGTATGATGCAGTTAAATGTAGCCATTGAATCTTGCAATGCATTTGTGTTTTCTCTGCAGGGATGACGAGGACACCTTCAAGATTCTCATCGCAACGGACATTCACCTGGGATACATGGAGAAGGATGCCATCAGAGGAAATGACACATTTGAGACATTTGATGAAATTCTAAAATGCGCCAAACAGAACAATGTAAGGGCAAAGTTCAAGGATAGAAACAGCAATAAATCCCTGCAGCGTTGCGCTGTATCATAGATAATGAAGGGGTGGTTAACTGCATCAAGAATTCATAACGTACTCTGATCTCAGGATATACTTATGGAATTTTAAGCAGGTGTCAGCAACACAAGGGCCATAACATAGAAAGATCAATCAACAGTAAAAAAAAAAGTGATATGAACATAATCTCTTGAGGTTCACTTCAAATTCTGCCTTTTTTGTACATTTTCACAGGTTTTCCCTTTCATGCTTTAGGTTGTGTAAAGTTTTTTTTGTATCAGACCTAAAACAGCATAGCTAAAATATATAGGAATATGAGACGTGTTTCTTTCTGATACAAGCTATGAATGTAAAATCTAGCCCATGGAAATAGGAGAAGAGCCATTAAGAAACTTGTTAAAGGCATTGGTTGAATAAATGCATCAGGTAGTCACTCACCTACAATTCCTGCAGTGCATCCTATAGTGCTAAAGAATAGGCTTTCTGTTCCCTGTGATCAGACGCTTTTGTTTGGACTTTTTTTAAACAAAAGTTAGTAGATGGTATAGAATAGAAATTTTGATCAGTCATGTAATTGCTGAAAACTCTGTAGTCATTGTTATTTGTCTGGACCAAACTCTCTGCCTTTTTGATCTGACAGGTGGATTTTATCTTATTGGGGGGTGATCTTTTCCATGACAACAAACCCTCCCGTCGGACAATGCACAAATGCATGGAACTACTGAGGAAGTACTGTATGGGAGATCAGCCTATCATGTTTGAGATACTGAGTGACCAAGCCGTCAACTTCGGAAACAGCAAGTAAGTTGTTCTTTTCTCACACCTGGTTTAGATTGCTTTTGTAAGTTTCCTTTCCCTGTAGTCCCAATAAAAGTCCTCTAACCTTCACCTGCATATTTAGTTTTTTTTTGGGTCGGGAGTTGTTCACTGTGCTTATAAAATTCTCTAATTTGTATTTGTTCTATTGCACCCTCAAGCTGTGACTTGTCCACTGAATACTGAAAAAAGGACCCACACTAGGAAATTCATCCTTGGCCGAAGCTCAATGCCATAGTGATGGATATCTTCTTATTTACGTCAAACATTTTTCTGGAGCTTTCCAGAAACCCTGTATCATGTAGAAAGTTGCCTGGCATGGGTGCAGTTATAAGCTTTCCCAGCCTCAGCCCAGCTGTAGACCCTGTAAGCTCTATTTCCAAAACTGCCATTTTATGTATCCCCACTAAAGTACAATATTTTATTTTATTTCACCTTTATTTAACCAGGTAAGTCTAATTGAGATTAAAATATCTTTTACAGCAACGACCTGGCCAAAAAGGCAGCATAAATACACACATCACAAAGTAAAAAAAAAAAAAAATATATATATATATATATATAATATTTTGGCATGATGGAACCATTTAAAAATACACAGCACCAGGATTATGACCTACAGTTTAGGTGACAAAAATTAGGGACTTACTGCACAGGTCATGAAAGAAATGTACACTGTGAAATTTGCATAGTTGTTATTCTACCCCAAACAACAACAATAACAACAGCAATAGGAGCTACGAGCCTTTAAGTGGGACAAAAATATTAATAATAATAAAAAACAACAAAAACAATAGGGTTGCAGCAGCTTCATGGCTTGGACCCCTAACAACAACAACAACACCACCACCATCTTAGTTTCTCAAAGAAAAATGCTTCAGGTTGCAGGGGATTATGTAAATTGTTGACATTTGGCACTAGAGAGGTGAATTAAGTTAGCTAATTTTTAAAGATAAGGGAGTAAAGACTACCCAGTGTGATCTACCAGGGCTAATTACATTAAAATAATACAAGTCATGAAGAAAGATTGAAGGGTGGAATTGTCTTAGAGGTGGCTTTGAGCAGCCAGGCGTGGGAGGGGAGGGTGATAAATGTACACATAATACTGTGACGTTCATTTTTATTAAATGCAAACAGGACTGAAATTCCTTGGTTAAATTCTAGAGGTATAAAAAATAATTTTTTGGAACTTGAGACTATCATCGTTAATGGGGGTCATGACATAGTTAGGATTACAGGCTGGTGGAGGGGATGGGGATGGGTGCAATTTAGGAGGCCTAAAAGCGTTAAGAGAGGATGCACCAGTAAGAGGTGGGGGTTTAGCCCTCTGTATGAAAAAATCTGAATGTTCAGGAAGACAGATTCAGACAGCTGTCCACACAGTATGTTTGAAGATCCCAAAAAAATAACCTTGTCAGGAGGGAAAGACATTAATAATAACTTGAATTTCCCATATTTTATGAAGGAATTTGTTTCAGGACAAGAAAAATGTCTAATGAGGAGTTTTTAGGTGTTGCAAGTGATTGCTATTTGGCACTGCTTGTTACTCTGCCTATGAAACAGAACACAATATCGAATCTTGAGAATTTACAGCTTAGAGGTGGTGGAGCCTTCAAGGAATGAAGCTCATAGAGCAGTTTTATTTGAAGTATTTTGACAAGTTGACACTGCCTTATCATACACTAGAATTGTCAACTTCAGACAAGTTTACAAGAAGAGATAGACTAAACATCGTGCAGGCTGGGTACAGCCTTGAGATGACAAAGGAAATGTGAAATGCAAACATTTTCGGAAGGGTTACAGTTGACGTAACATGTAAATTCATTCCAAAATGAAGAAGGAAATGGGATTAAGAAGTAGGCTCTGCACTTGATGAATAAGTATGCATGAGTCTGAAGTAGTTTGTGTGAAAGTATAAGAAAGTATAAAAGCAGTGCAGACACAAGATAGAATGTAAGGCTACACTTACATTCTAATTGGGCAGTATTCAATGACACAAGCTGTCTCATTTTAAGTATCCGAAATTCAATAGAAACACTAGAACTTAAGTTTCTTTAAGTATTTTCTATTTTACTACACACAAGCAAAATGCATCCTTCAAGTGTGTTCTTTTCATTCCTAAAACAGGACAGCATGGGCCCTTAAAAAAGGCAAATATGTGTTTTGATTGAAATGTATATGCACTTAAAGAGAGTTTTAAGTTTGATTTGATTGGGGCATGGACTTAGTCTTTGATTGAATGTCTTTAAAAAAATGATATGAGTGTGTAGACGCTAGCAAAGTTCACAGCAAGTCAAGATCACAGTGCAGCTGGGTTTGTAAATCCTTTTTATATTGAGCGAAACACTTCTCTCTTAGGCATAGCTTTTCCCCTTGGGAGCCATCCTTGGTGCCTTTTTGATGTCATAAATAAAATTCAATGGAATAAAAACATACTTCATCACCAAAGATTTGCAAATACAAAGAAATTAAATTTCAGGGTTTATGTTATTGTTACATTTGGAATAAATTGGCTTTTGTCTAATTCTGTTCTCTTAGTTTTTTCTTTGCTGTGAATTTGCTTTGTTTTGTTGTCTAGAAAAACATTCATATATTTTATTTTTATGGCACTTTTTTAGTACTTCACATAATCATGTGGAAAATCATTCCTTCAGCTTCCCCTGGGTAAACTACCTTGACGAAAACTTGAACATCTCTATCCCTGTGTTCAGTGTACATGGGAACCACGATGACCCAACTGGGGTAAGATTTCTTCACCTTTCATACAATTATAGCACCACAGTAAGAAGTGTGTGTGTGTGTGTGTCAATGTACATTTAAGCAATCTAAGGAAAGTGATGTCCCATTGATTTTTTTTCCATTAACAATCCTTTACAAAGCGTCGGCCAAGTTAACTTCAACCATGCTATCGGACCTTGCTGTAGTGGAGGGCCATAGCTCTAAATTGGAGCTGATAGGATACAGTGGGAGGCCTCGGTGGAAGTGGATGGACCTGCCGTCCTGGACTCCGGGGTTCATTTACCGTTGCGGACGCTAAAGTAGCCCTCGAACCAAGGCGCTCTCTCGCTGGATTGCTTGCGAAAGCACATTACGGTTTTCCGAGATTGCTTTCCTGGAATCCAATTGCTTGTTGCATGCTTTATTGCGGATCTCTGCTATCCTCTTCCGTGTTCTCCTTTCACCTCCCCACACTGACGCTTCCTGTTGCACCACCGTTGTATATTTGGGCCCCTCCACTCATTATTGTGAAGATTAATGGCAAAGTCTGCTACATTTTTGTTTAACCTTTTTTAAATAGGTAAAGTCTCATTGAGATTAAAATCTGTTTTACAAGATAGACCTAGAAGGCAGCATGAAAGCATACATCACACAAGACAACATAAAAACAAACAAAAGGTTTGGTGTCACTGGGTCGGTCGGTCAGGCAAATCACATTTGAATCAGTCCATTCAGTAGGAGCCACCCATTACAACCCCCAAGATGCTGCTTAGTCAAAAGTAGTGACTGTTAGCAAAGCACTTTTACCGCATTTCTGGATCACCATTAAGAGTGCCAGTCTAGTCAGTCTCGCTGTATCAAAAGGTCGGTAGACTAACCCTTTAAAAAGGTATGAGCGGGTGAAATGTGTGTCCTCTTCATTCATAAACCCATCAGCAATTAATCCGTGCTATACCACCAAAGATGAACGATAACTGTGTTTGTACCCCAGGCGGATGGCCTCTGTGCCCTGGACCTCCTGAGCTGTGCTGGGCTTGTCAATCACTTCGGCCGCAGCAGGTCCGTGGAGAAGATAGAGATCAGCCCTCTTCTACTGGCGAAAGGGAGCTCTAGGATCGCTTTGTACGGCATCGGTGAGTCCGGCTGACACAAACCGACCTCCATCGATAAGACCAGAGGGATCTTACCCATCATGCACCAGTGAACCCTGGTGACCTGAACTGAGGAAGTGCAGTGTCGTAGGACTCGGTTTGACCACATTAGATGACCTGTGCTAGGTGCTCTATGTAATTAGTCTCAGTGTAAGAGGTAGAGGTAAGGGGCTGTAATTTTGTTGGTTGGAAGGTGATCTCACTTCTACAGAAGAGGTAGAGGTAAGGGGCTGTAATTTTATTGGTTGGAAGGTGATCTCACTTCTACAGAAGAGGTGAGGGGCTGTAATTTTATTTGTTGGAAGGTGATCTCACTTCTACAGAAGAGGTGAGGGGCTGTAATTTTATTGGTTGGAAGGTGATCTCACTTCTACAGAAGACGTAGAGGTAAGGGGCTGTAATTTTGTTGGTTTGAGGGTGATCTCACTTCTACAGAAATTATTTATGGCTTTTAACAAGCTTACTTTAAAGAGTGAGGAATAGATCTGACAATGTTATCTTAGAGAAGCAGATGTCAGGATTAATAACATAAAGAAACATTAACTTCATCTAGGATTGCATCTCAAGAATTTACTATGTTAATGACAAAGTGGCCAGGCTAAATAAACATATTTATTTATTTGTTTTTGAGCTTTTAAAATGTTACAGTCCTTAAACACATATTTTCCTTCACTTCAGTCATTGCTGTATTAACTTTTATTCTGAAATAACCCTGTGATTGACAGTCGTTGATGTCTGTAATGATCTGTACCGGTTTGATCCTCCTGTCTGGGATTTGCTTGCCGTTCAGATGGGCTCAGATGGCCACCACTACGTGAAAGAGGATGTCTTTAGAGAATGCTTTTTCTTTTACAATTTCACTTCTCCAATCAGAAATAGAAAGCCGTGAGACTTTATGTTTATTTAGACTCGAAAGCTTAATTAGCAATCTCTCTAAATGATAATAAAACTGAAAAGTGCAAAGTTCTAAACAAACATTTGACAAAATGCAACAAAAATCCTGATTCAAGTCTTTCTTTTTTTGACCACTGTTCAGGACTTGATCCTCGTATTTTTATGAACTGGATAATATTTTATATCTTGTTAGTCATGCTGTTGAATCATGTGAAACCAACAGTGCCCTTTCACTCACAGGTAATCAAAAAGCTCAATATATGCACAGGTGCAGAACCATACTTTAAGTCTGCTGTGGGTGTAGGCAGAAGACACTTTTTTTTCCTCCAAAGCGTGTGCTTATTAGCCTTAAATAAAGAAGGGAAGGAGGAGAGAGGGGAATGTGGGAACTGAAGGAACACATGGCTCAGTGAAAACAGACATAGAACACAGGCTATTCAAAGCATTGAAAGAGTGCTCATGTAGCCATTGTAGTGGTTATCTTTGATAATTTGGCACTGTGGAGCTGTAGACACATGGTTATGAATCCCATTGCTTTTTAAAATTTATGACTGTCTTCAATATTTATCCTTCAAATCTGATATTGTGCCATTGTTTATACATGCACGACCTCTCCTCTCTTTAACGACAGTTCCTCTTAAAATTGACTTTTAAATTATATATGCCATGACCTTCAGCATCAGTGTCTGCCACTGTTTTCATATCTAATTTGATATCCGCATGTTTCCCGCTGACGGATATGACATCAAAAGTTTGGTCGGAACTCTGTGGGATCAATTAGAGGGACGGCTCTTCTACTTCATTTCATGCCCGCAGTGATGACACATTCGAAGGCCCTCGCTGTAATAAATACTAGCAGCACAGACACATTTCATTTTGTGATCTGTTTTTTTAATGTGTTTTTTTTTTTTAGCAAGTTAATTAAGGGTTGTGCTCTGTCATCCCTGAGATTCTACCTCTCGCTGGTTGTCGTGGCGATCACTCTGACCTCCCGCCCGTCCTGTTCCACGGTGATGAGTTTGTCATTATGAGAAACGATAAACATCCTCACCGCGCGGAATGAATGAGCATACATACAACAGAGAAATCCGTTGGTGTTTTTCTTTTTCCTCTGGTAAACGAAATCACAATCATCAAGTATAATATTGCCTCAGATGGTAAATAGGATGAAAATGCTACTGGTTTTTTTTTCTTGAATTTTGGCCCCTCTGATGTACTTATTGATTGTGATTGCAACCACAGATGCTCAAGGAATGTAAATTCTGTCTCTTCGTGGCTCTCCTCTGTACTTGAATGTATCATAAATGTGAAATAGTTTGAAGAACATCAAAGAATATGGCCCTTCTCTGTTTTAATTTAATGCAGTCCTATCAAAATCTCCCAAACCCCATCTGATTCTCATTTAAAATACTGTATTTGTGTTTTCCTTTTTCCTTTCCTTCTAAGAGACTGTGTTGCATCTTAGTAATTACATTGGTAGGGGGAGAATCTGATGCAGAAATTACGCTCTGCCTTATATAAATCGGCTCTGTTGTACCAACCTGTTCTCAACCTTTGTTCGATGACAGCGTCTGTGCTGAAGGGGTAACAGTAGAAATTACTTGAATATGTGCCTCTGTCATCAGGAATGTTGCTAAGCAACGACCCAGAGATGTGTTATCATGGGTACAGTAAGTTCTGAACTCATGGTCATTTCAAAGGGGCCGAGGTCTTTGACTGCCCCTCTCGTTATGGCGTCCTGATGGTACTCAAAACCAATTAGCATTGAGGATAAGACACCAGATATAGCTTATGTTTTTTGGTAGAAAGGTGAGATCAGTCATAACAAGGACACCATTGAAAAATTCAGTCATTACAGAGAAACAGGTGAAAGAATCCCCATTGTTATTCAGTAGTTACTCATGGTTAGTCTTTCTTTAATATTAGCTCAGAGAATAGGATGAGTCCTTGCCTGTTAATAGTTGGCATATAGGCACAGGGAAAGGTGGTCTCTATTAATGTATATTATATTTTATTACATTATATACTGTATATATATATATTTTTTGTATATATGATATGTCTATTTCCTGTTTCTCTGCTGTGCCTCAGAGTGAATTGCATACTGTGAAAGCTGTTACAAAAGTTAGATACGTATTCCTGCTTGTCTTTTATGTCCAACAATAACCATTTCAAAATGTACACAAACTTTACAGTAGGTGTTCTCTATAGATTATCGTGAACAGGATACACCCAAAAAATAACTCTGTTATGTAAGGTGTAATGCGGACCTTTGTCCATCTTGATTCGCAGAGAGTTATTTAATGAGCAGGAAATGAAGGTCGACCCAGGCGTACAATTAAGAGAGATTATACAGGTTGTGGCATGACTGTGTAGTTGCGCTGTCAAGATCACTGCATGACCTTCTTAACCTAGGTTATGAAAACCCACATGATACAATTTCAATCACCATCTGTATTTCAGTGGTGTACTTTTTGTTTGAAGTGTTTGTATAATTTATTGAATTAAGTAAAAAGTAGTCACTTATGTCTTTCTCTTCTTCTTGACAAGAGTTGAAGCCTGTGCTTTGAACTTAGCTGTCTGGCTCGTATCTGTCAACCTCAGGCCTTGATTTCAAATTGCAATTTATGCACACGACTGTTTCTATAACAGGAGGCAAACTCTGATAGAACACTCCTGCTGGTTGGGTGGGTGGAGAAGCAGGGGTGTGGGGAAAGAATTACAGAGCTCTCAGCATTAGCAAACTGCTTTGAAACTTAACACTAAAGGACAGTGTAATTCACCACAGCTATTAGCCTTATGTTTATTGGTTATTCCAGATTTCATGATCATGATAGCCCTGTCTTGCCTCGTTGCTGACAGCATTTAGAGGTTTCAAAGGAAATGGTAGCACTGATTTCCTGTCGTGGCAGGGTCCATGCATGACGAGAGGCTGTACAGGATGTTCATCAACAATCAGGTGACCATGCTACGACCACGGGAGGATGAGAGCAGCTGGTTCAACTTGTTCGTCATCCATCAGAACAGGTAAGGCCCCGGCTTCCAATGAGATTCACCCCTGTGTTCTAAAATTGTATTGCCATGGGAACATACATATCAAACAACATGTATTCTAGAATGGTGGAATTAATTGTCTCTCTTGGTGACCAATTCCCCCTGTGACACCTCCTCCTTGTATGAAGGTGAAGGTTTGAAAGGTTTACTTGAAAGGTTTGGAGATTAACTAGAAAGAAGCTTAGTTTGTCCACCTCCATGTGCTTGGGTATTGGGTGTTTGAACAGTGGTTGTAGATCAGGAGGTGTGAATCCCAGAGAGACGCATTCAGTTCATTGTCCAGGTGAAAGGTTTACTGGGTGTTTGCAGAATATGTTGTGCATGCAGGGAAAAAACAAGTATACAAAAGATGAACTGCCATTGGAAGGGGGTACTTATTTTGAGACCATGGGATTCCATACCTACATTGTAGATCAGAGTAAATAATGAGGCATAAAAGTTTCCAGCTTTTGCATTTGATCAATGCTCCCCTACTGTTTGGGTAAGTCAAACAGTTTGATTCAGAATACAGATTCCATTGGCAACAAAGACCTTCATTTGGGATAACCAAACTCTGTTTGAAGCTTTAGAATATTTCTGAAGTTAGACCGAGGGTTGTGTGGGTCCCAGGGAGAGGCAACAGAAGCATGCAACATTCAGAATGCTGCCTTTCAACTTTAAAAGTGCATTTCTTCTCTTATCACAGCAAAGGTCTAACCTGCCTGGATTGATGTGTGTTCTGAAGATTAGTTGAATCTGAGCTCCTGTTTATATTTCTTGTCACAGTTCCTTTCACTTCTGTAAAGCCTCCGTCTGCAAAATGTTTGACGAAATGCGATTTCCCCTTTTCTTGTTGAAAGTAATCTTTAGAAGTCTTATCTGTAGCAGATTGTTCCGGAAGATTGTAGGAATGCCAACTTTTAGAGTTTCTCAAAAGAAGAATTCCGGTTCAGCATTAGTTTATTAATTAATATAGTCATTGTAGAGGCTGACGTATGTGGTTTGTAGTGTCATATTTGGAAGGGATCGCTGTCCTGTGTTCAGAGCTTGTCTTTGGCCAAGGTGAGGGCACCGCTCTGCAGTGATGACACAGATGTTCGGAGGGGCAGTGCCTCGACCAAAAAGGGGGGCAAGTTATGTAATTTTTTTTTTTTTTTGGGTAATCCCAGCTATCAAAATCCTTCAGAAGGGCAGCCTGGCCAATAGAGAGCAAATGAGCAGTTTCCAGGGCAACAATAGCATGAAGGTGTGCACGTCCTTGACTCTCACACTTACTGTCTTATCCCTCTCACTTTACTTGTGATTATTTTTACACTATTTATTTTTATCTTATTACTATTAGTTTATGTTAGTCTGTTTTTTATTGTATTTTGTTTAGTTGCATTTCTCATTTGTTTTACTCTTCTAGTCTTTAATTCTTTTCCTTCACTTTGCACAGCACTTTGGTCAAGTCTTTGTTGTTTTTAAATGTGCCTTATAAATAAATTTGCGTTGCCTTGCCTTGCCTTGCCTTGCCTTGCCTTGCCTTGCCTGGCCTGGCCTTGCCTGGCCTTGCCTTGCCTTGCCTTGCCTTGCCTTGCCTTGCCTTGCCTTGCCTTGCCTTGCCTTGTTTTGTCTTGTCTTGTCTTGCCTGGCCTGGCCTGGCCTGGCCTGGCCTTGCCTTGCCTGTCTGCTCATTTATGCGCTCTGTGTCATTGTGTCTCAGGAGCAAACACGGAGCCACCAACTACATCCCAGAGCAGTTCCTGGACGACTTCCTTGATCTGGTGGTCTGGGGCCACGAGCACGAGTGCAAGATCGCCCCTGTGAGGAACGAGCAGCAACTGTTCTACGTGACACAGCCGGGCAGCTCCGTGGTGACATCACTGTCTCCGGGGGAGGCTGTAAAGAAGTAGGCCCCGCCCCCTCACCCCCACCCCCTGTTGTATACAGATATGGCCTGTCATTGGTCTACATTCCTTTAAAGGGGAGGACAGGAATCAGGAATGAGACATATGGCAGATTTGATTACCCAATTGAGCAACACCCTTTTACCTTCATAAGCAAGAACCATAAAACACTATAAGTAAATATTCTGCAATGTATGGGTAATATGTAAACGTACTGGATGTTAAGGATAATGTCATTGCATAAGTTAATAAAAGTAACAGCGATAACATCACTATTTGAAGTAGAGGTGTCGTGCGGGACGTTTCCTGGAACAAACTGTACACCTTCAAAAGCACAACAGCTGTTCTCTTATGGCAATTTTTTGTTCCATTAAACAAGGACTCAAAGCGAATTGTATTCAAAATTGGCGTTTGAATTGCACATCTCTTGTGGGTGTCTGTTTGGTAGGATAAAACTGACAGAATCTCCACCAGAAAACAAGAGTTTCTTGAACAAGGCCTGTTTCCAAGACTTTGTCAGTCCTTGTGTCATTCTTTCTCCGGTTTCTGTCTTGTCTCATTGCCAAGCTGGCAGAGCGAAACTGCTCATTTTGGCTTGTGTTTATTTCACAACACCCTCAGGCACATCGGCTTGCTGCGGGTGAAAGGACGGAAAATGAACCTGCAGAAGATCCCCTTGCAGACCGTCCGGCAGTTCTTCATCCAGGACGTGGTTCTGGGGGACCATCTCGACCTTTTTAACCCGGACCACCCCAAGGTCATGCAGAAGGTGGAGGCTTTCTGCCAGGAGAAGGTAAACTTAGGAATGAGCGCCCCCCATTCCCCCTCTCAGTATGGCCATGGTACAAACTGCCCTCTCAGTACAGGAAGTTATGGATTTTAGTTGATGATTTTTACCATATTAGACAGAGTTTGATGCGTCTTGTCAGGTGGTTTTGCAAGCAGTGTGTTCAATGTGGAGAATGGTCCAGAGCCTCAGAGCGGAAGAATCAGTGGCTCACTGACACTTTGAAAGGCAGGCAGCCCTGTACAATGGAAAACGCTTCTATGTGGTTTACATCCTGTAAGGTAACGCTTCCTCTGATGCTGCGAGATGTGAGGTGCTGTGTTTGAATATGATTCAGGCTTTACAGAATGGTATATACTGAGCACAAACATGGCTCACAAGGAAGGGTTTTACTCATTTAAGGTTATCGAAGTTCACATAGTCCCCATGGATGATCACTTCTAAATATATTTTAGCTGTCTTTTTTGAAACTTTTTCACCTTTCTTTGCTTTCCATCTCCCAGTATGGGGGCTCATATAATTGTATGTGTCATCAACTGCCACTTCTTTTCACTGCGTAGTCCGCCAGCAGACCTGTGCAGACAGTGTGTTGGTAGATTTAACTTTTTTGTGCGGAGCCGGGGCGGACAGACCATTGACCCATGATTAGTCAGAAGGGCTCTAGTGGAGTCAGCGAATATCCTGCTGACTCCAGCCTGCCCATTGGGTGGTGCTGGCCAGTTACATTACATTACAATAGTTATTTAGCTGACACATTTTATCCAAGGTGACTTACAGTTGATTGGGCTAACCAAGTTCCAATCCCCACCTGGGAGCAATGTGGGGTTAAGGGCCTTGCTCAAGGGCCCAACAGCAATGGTAGTTTTTGCTGTGGCTGGACTGGGGCTTGAACCACCAACCTCAAGGGTCCCAGTTATGTACCTGAGCCACTAGACCACAGGCTTCCCCCAGTTATAATTATGTGCTGCCTAATGGGACCGCTGGATATGGGGCTAATTTCAGGGCCTGGTTCCAGACAATGTGATTTCACAGGCCTCAGTATACTCCAGCCGCCAGTCGAAGCCAAACTTTCGGTTCCCTTCTGAACAGCCATACGATTCTTCTGTTCATCGCCCCTCAGGCCCTGGGAGTACTTGTTGCTTTTATGCTTCAAGGCACTTCATTTCAAACCGTGGTGTTGGGGCTGAAGTGCAGCCTCTGAATATTTTGGTCTGTTTATTCACCATCACGCTGGCACCGAGTGAATTCCTTTTGCCTTCTGCTGAGATAGATGATTCGGTTATGTTGGTTATGTTAAAACTGCAAGATATAAAGAGAAGGAGATGAGAGGAAGGTGGAGGTGGAGAAGCTGGTGCATAGAGACACCCAATGGAGAAAGAAAAATGTAGAGTGGGTTCATGATATCGGGTAGACTGAGGCACATAAGACAGGGAGAAGCGTGTTGTTTGCCTCTGAATATCCTCCTGCCAGTTTGATGATCTTGTTTACTGTTTAGCTCCATTTGCAAACCTTCCACTCTAGCAAAACTTCCTGTTCGGCTGCCTCTAGTTCACCGGTCATCGTGCGGTTCACCGAGACAGTTCAGCTACCCAAGAGATTTTTGCCAATGCGACGCCAGCTGAGAAAAGCCCAAGCGAACACCCTAGTATGTATGAACATACCATCAGATGATGTCATAGTATATGCACAAACCAGATGATGTAGGTTTGATTAGCGAGTGTAAATTAAGTTTGTTGCCGCTTTGACAGTGATTGCTGTGTTTCGGAAGTCCGCTATTCGATACCAGTGCTTCAGAATTTGATATGCAGTTGGATAGCACTGCTGCATTGTTTCTAAGGCCTGCCTATCGAACCCGTGCCTGACATGACCTTGAGTGTGTAGCCAGTGCCTTTTTGAAGTTAATTCAGGACTACTTAAAAGGGCAGCAAGTACTTTTATCTAACTCGGTTTGTTATTTCATGTGCTTATGTCAGATCAGGTCAGTTATGGGAAGAAGTTAACCTCCAAGGTTGAGTTGTGGTAAGGGGCGTCACTGGACCCTATTTACTGGGGTAAGCACCCCAGTAATAATTGGGGTAAATGATCCAGTAAATGATCATGAAAAATAACCAGGTTTTAAAAACGTATCATAAAGTGCAAGTGAGAGGATGTGGGCCCTGGGGGCCTGCGCCTCAGTAGTGCTGAAAGTCGAGCAGTATCCCTGGTTGTGGTCCAAGGCAGTCAGGACGTGTTCTGGATCAGGTGTAATTTTCAGGACCTTCGCTGGATGTTCTGTGCTGTGTAAGCTTTAAAATGGCTGGCATGTGTCCCAGGAAGCTCTTTGGTCTCCCATGTGAAAACCCTCCGACTGAAGTCCTCCATTTTGTGTTAAGCAGCCGTTCTCTCATCAAATATTCATCCCTCTTCACAGTGCCATGCCAGCCAATGATCCTCCCTCCCCCTGCTCTGCCGCTGGAAATGACTGTCATTTTGGCTTTATTCCTTTCTGTGAAGTTGGCTTTAATCATACTTGATTATAGTTTGTGAAGCCACTGTTCTTTTCTCAAAGGAAGAGCGAGTTCTGACAGAAGAGGATGCTGATCTAGAAAGCTGGTTGGCTTGGTCAGAGCACATACAGAATCATAAAGAACCAAGTTCACAAATCACAAAAAAAAATACATGTGCTATCCCTCTCTCCCTCTCGCTCGCAAACTAAAATGCTAGAATGGAGAATAGAAGTGAAATGTAGAAACCGAAAGCCATTAAGCAGGAAGTGCCCGTTAGCAGGATACACTAAACAAATTGAGTACAAAGCCTTTGAGAGAACGTTATTGCCGTATCATAAAAGGCTGATTCTCACGTTATTAATGAATAAATGTATCCGTTAATAAATCAGGCAGTACCTGAAAATGAATGTGTTATTTTATTTGAGCGGGTACCGTTCATTTTGTTGCTTGTGTGTCACTCCTACAGAAATACTCACACACAAAGGGTGCCAAATTAAGCGTATATTAATTGTACTCGCAATTATGGCTGGTCCGATCAGCTAATTGTGATTGCTAGCAATTACATTATCAGAATGAATGCACTCTGTTTGGCCTGGCTGCTGGACCCAATCATGTGGGGTTGATTAGGACAGAGTTTCTGTGTGATCCTGTGGCATTCATTTAATACCAACCCCTGTTTCTTCTGACAAATGAATGTACAAAGTTCACAGTCAGATAGATAGCAATCTTATTTTGATTTAGATGTGTTTTAAAGTTTAGTAAATTAATTTGAGAATAATTACCAGCATTGCTTGCTTTCAACTTGCTACAGTTGTCACGAAATATTAACTGAAACCTATGACCTCTGTTGATTATTAGTAATGCACATTTGTTGTATAAAAAGCAAAATAAAGAGATATCCTAAAGTCATCTGAGAGAAGAGGCAGTACATTTTAGGAAGAAATAACTTCTTATTAAATACACAACATATGGGTGTAGGGATAGCGCAATCAAATGCTTAATCGACTGCCTTTTGGGGATTCTTGGTTTGACATATATAAACATTCACAATTCCTTTCACATATATTCGTGCCAGCTTACAGAATGCTTTAGTGGAGAATAAATCACCAAAGTCCCAACATGTTGGAAGAAAAAAAGACATTAAAAACATTTATTCAGTAAATAAACTTTACATAGATTGCATTGCATAGTGAAGCGACATACTTGTTTTACATAATGATCTGTCACCTTGACTGGTATACACTCCACTGCCTGTTAAGTCAGAGATGTGACGTTTTTGAAACTTTTTCTAATGTAAATCACCTGTTCCAGCTGTTGAAGATGTGGAATGAGGAATAAGCATTGGCTGGCTGTTTGGGGGGGGGGGGGGGGGGGTGGTAGTTATAGTCTAATAAAGACATAGCATTGATGGGACAAACTTAAATCTGCAATTTGGGATTCCAAGTATTGGAATCAAGAAAAATAGGGAGAAAAGTTGTTAAAGAAAAGAGTGAAAACACGAGTGACATTTATTGGTTTGTGTCCTTATGTGTATGTATGAGTTTATTGTTAATGCTCCAATGTGTTTGTTTTAGTTTTTTTAATATCTTCATCTTGAAAGCAATTTATTCTTTCCTTTCTATGTGGTATAACCTGTAATTCTGCAGCATCGCATCAACCCAGGCTCTGATGACAGTTTGTCCTGTACATAATTCACCCTGAGACAAAAGCGATCTGTCATTAAATTCAAATCCTGCCTGTGGCTCACACGGCAAAACGTTTCCTGGGAGCCCTGAGGTCAGGCGCTTGATCCCCGGCCTCACCATTGTCAGCAATGGTCAGAGGTCCCTCTTGGCGAGGTCACAATTCGCCAGCCTCACCTGGGATTTGATACGGGGTAAGCGGGCTAAGTTCATCTGTTGGTCTCATTGCCATAGCACCCTCCCTGTCATGCTGGACGCCTGTGGCAGCATGAACCAACGATACCCTGACTGTGTCATCCTCCAGGGTCATAGGCAGCGTGCGATTAGTGGTGCAGCTCCTGTGTGAAAACAAGCGAGGGCGTCGTCACGCGAATCGGAGGAGTCACGTGCTCAACTTCTCCTCCCAAAGCCGTCAGTGCGGGTGCTGCGATGGGGTCAACTAGTTCAGGTTGAACAAGTTCAGGTTGGGAAAAAGTCAGGGTCCCAGGCAAGGGCTGAACAAGGATCTCAGATCCGAGTGAAAACACGGTGATGGTGACGAGAGCGAAACCCTGTCTCAGAAGGTGTGGTTTCTGCTCAGAACTGGAGGCGCCTCAGGAACGATTTTTTATTTTTATTTATTTATCTTGCTGTCTGGAGGGGTGAAACAATTGCTGCTGACTTGGGTCTAATGCAGAGGAACTGTGACAGGAGTGGAGAGCACAGACAGGTGCAGCCTAACGAGGCCCGTCTGACCGAACAAAACACAGAAATGCCTGAATGTTTTTCTGCTGTGTCTTTAGCCCTAGGATCAAAAATCTGCCCACACTGGGGGCAGCTGGGTAATGAGTATCGTCTGATAGTGATGATTCAGCCTGACTGGGCTGTTAGAGGGCCTAAGCTAGTCCTGTTTTTTATTTGTCTCTGAAGTAATAGGCTTTCTGCTTCCTTTCTGTGCATTAAAAGTATGAGAGGGAAAAGGGGGTGGTTTGATGTGGCCATCACATTATGGAGTGCAAGCTGTTATTATTTTATTGAAAGGCATGGCTGTGATGTATATTTTACTGCAGTAGGAGAAACTCCATAATACCTGTGTCTCACAGCTGGAGGAAGAGTATAGTAATATTTGTTTTACAGGTTGAGGAGATGCTCAGACTTACATGTTTTACAGGTGGAGGAGGAACTCCTTCATACTTGTGTTTTTAAGTTTGATGAAAATTAAATCTGTTTTACAGGTAGAGAAGCTCAGTATTTACCTTTGTTTTACAGGGAGAGAAGTTCAGTATTTACCTTTGTTTGACAGGTGGAGAAGCTCAGTGTTTACCTTTGTTTGGCAGGTGGAGGATCTCATTATTTACCTTTGTTTGACAGGTGGAGGAGCTCAGTATTTACCTTTGTTTGACAGGTGGAGAAGCTCAGTATTTACCTTTGTTTGACAGGTGGAGGATCTCAGTATTTACCTTTGTTTTACAGGTAGAGAAGCTCAGTATTTACCTTTGTTTGACAGGTAGAGAAGCTCAGTATTTACCTTTGTTTGACAGGTGGAGGATCTCAGTATTTACCTTTGTTTGACAGGTGGAGGATCTCAGTATTTACCTTTGTTTGACAGGTGGAGAAGCTCAGTGTTTACCTTTGTTTGGCAGGTGGAGGATCTCATTATTTACCTTTGTTTGACAGGTGGAGGATCTCAGTATTTACCTTTGTTTGACAGGTAGAGAAGCTCAGTATTTACCTTTGTTTGACAGGTGGAGGAGCTCAGTATTTACCTTTGTTTGACAGGTAGAGAAGCTCAGTATTTACCTTTGTTTGACAGGTGGAGGAGCTCAGTATTTACCTTTGTTTGACAGGTAGAGAAGCTCAGTATTTACCTTTGTTTGACAGGTGGAGAAGCTCAGTATTTACCTTTGTTTGACAGGTAGAGAAGCTCAGTATTTACCTTTGTTTGACAGGTGGAGAAGCTCAGTATTTACCTTTGTTTGACAGGTAGAGAAGCTCAGTATTTACCTTTGTTTGACAGGTGGAAGATCTCAGTATTTACCTTTGTTTGACAGGTGGAGGAGCTCAGTATTTACCTTTGTTTGACAGGTGGAGGAGCTCAATATTTACCTTTGTTTGGCAGGTGGAGGAGATGCTGGAGGAGGCAGAGAGGGAGCGGCTGGGGAATCCTCTGGCACCTGAGAAGCCGCTCATCCGTCTGAGAGTAAGTGCATCAGTGACCTCCGACCTCTTCTCCCAGGCAGTGCAGTCTGCACCCGAGGCTTTACTTTCACACATGTGTTTCCTGACCTGAGGGTGGAGGGGGGGGGCGGGGTTGAAGTGATAGTGAAAGACTTAAAATAACAATACGTTCAGCTGTTGATGGACATAGTACTGTGTTCAGCAAAGCTCTGGTCCAAAGCCAATTATTCGTTTTATGTGACTCTCTGAATTTTGCTGTCAGATATGCCTAAGTAGCCAACATTTTAGGCAAATGTAGTCAAATCCATGACTCTCAAAGGTTTGTTATTTTGAACTATTATAAGATGAGAGAGAATTTATGGGTCACATTGACCTTACCTTGTAGATTTGACAACTGTGAGTGTGGAGTGGTGGAGTGGTTCAAGAAACATTTCAAATAAAGCGATTTCAGTATGATGTGCAAATAAAATCCAAATGAAATGTGAAAATGTGTAATGAAAACAGACTACACAATGGATAAATCAATCCAAACTTGAGTTGAGTGAGAAGAAAACAGTCACTATAAAAATAGAAATTTGTGATTACAGTGTTTTCTGAGAAGCAAATTGATACCACTGCATAAAAAAGTTATTCCAAGTCCTTTTGAAGTCCCAAGTACTTTTTCCAGTATTGTTGGATTAAAAAGCCGTAGCGAATAGAAAGGTGGGTGGGAATAAAACAGAGAAATGGTTTTGCTTTAGAATTTAGAAAGTAATTTCTGGTAATCTCAGTGGTTTACAAAGCGTTGCACCATGGATGAGGTTACAAGTATTTCGAACCACACCATAACCAGCAAATATTATATACCGGAAAATTAGCATTCATTACCACCAGTAAAAATTTTTACAACCATCAGTTTGAATCTTAAGATTAACTACTGTTATTAGTAGTGATAGGATTAAGCAAATGTGCTTCCCAGTTGTAGACCTTTTTGAATATGGAATTTCAGATCCTTGAGCATTTTTAAATGGTAAAGATCATATAAAATCATAAACATATAAAATCGTCATCACTTTTCTTGTACCAAATACATTATTTCATTGACAAAAATTGCTGTTTCATTGACAGTGACTCTGCCAGTTACCCTGAGAGCTATTCTTGTGCGTAACAAGGGAATGCAATCTCGGACTTTGCCCCACTTGATCTGGCAATATCTTCTCCTGAGAGGACAGTTGTCAGTGAGAGACTTTGTAATTGTCTGCTGATGATTTTGTGAAATGTACATATGAGCTGATCATATTTTTGTAGAGATCAAATTTTCACCTGCAGAATACAGAAATGCCGATTATGAAGCTGGAGACAGAATTTCATATTCCTAACACATACTGAGATACCCACACATACCAAACTGAAAGCCGATGAAATAGAGACAGGTGTTCATTTCATGAGTAGGGTGGGAAGACTAGCCACCTGTCCCAAACGCTCACTGCGTACTCCACACTTTTCTAGAATAGTACACTGTGTACTGTTCTAGAAAGTGCATGTTTTCACTAGTTAGTGTACGAGAGTGAACACACTTGATAGTATTTTACTATCCGGAAACGCGTCACCAGTGTTGATGGTGATGCTTCTGCATCCACCATTTTGTTAGAAATTTTCGGTTGCAGGAGGGGCAAAATAGTTGTCTACGCAAACCACACTTTGGATCGCCACCATTTTTAGTGCGTATGCTTGTACTATCTAGTACATGGTGCGTGACAAAAATTACTGTCATACGCACTCAAAGAACAGCTAGAAGGAGGGCGTAGTGCAGCTGGGGGACTCAGCATAGCTCACCAGCTACACTGCTGCAGGGCTGGTTTCTGGGCTTCATTATGAAGTTATGATCAGTCTTAACAAACCAGAATAAATTAATTCAAAATTCAAGGTACTTTGCTTCTACCCCTATACTACAGAGAGAGATTAGGACAACAAATTAATGGCTTTTTCCTCAATCAGAATGTTTTATTAAAGCATAACATTTGGCCCAGAATGAAAGATCAGGCCATTCAATTAAAGCTAAAATTAATAAAACAAAAATTTTGTTAATCTTAGTTGGTTCAATTATCTTTGTTAAAATGCCGAATAACAGCAAAACATGTCAATCCCATAGATTTTTCTTACAATAGGGCTCCACAGCAACGTTAACATAAGATCTGGGGATCACCATATACTCTTTCCATGTGCTGGGGATGCTCTTTCTCCATAGAAAGCTTAGGTTTCCAGGTGATGCTGTTGAAGCTAATAGCAGCTGCTGTTTAAAATTGCCATGATGTAATATCACTAGTGATGAATATTTATCAATACCTCGTATTGTTTTAAAAGGCACAGTTGGGTGTCTCATTGATCGACTGCATTAAAGAGTGTGCTGCCTCCGCTATTGGAAGAAGTTGAATAAGGTTTAATCAGCGTTGGAAGTAAGATTACTGCCTTCAGATCGCAGTCTTAACAGAGATTTTGCTTTTCCCTGGAGTGAGTGCTTTGGAGTTATCTAGCATTCACTTTCTGTTGGCAGGTGTAGTGCTGTATTTGAAAGATTATAGCTGATGAGAGCAAGTTGCTGTAGCATTGGCAGTGTTCTACAGAGGGATGCTGCTGTCTTGGAATGCTTTGGCTTAGAGGTCTGGCCTTAGATGGCTGTTAGAAAACAGCTGAGAAGAAGTGAGAGGAAATGGGGAAGTGGCTAAAGAGACTGCTATCAAGGGAGGGAGGGAGGGAGGGAGGGAGAGAGAGAGAGACCAACAGCTGGTTGCATATCATAGGCTGTTTATCAGAAACACCGTACAGCCATTGTCCCATCTCTGAAGATAATTTTACAATGATAATTTACGATGTTAGAGTGTGAACTTCTTACCTGTTAAGTGCATTAAGTGCTGAATGATGGACCTCACTTACTGTGATGCATGGTCAGTGAGTCCGTGAGTCATTGGTGTAGGGTCGGGACAGGAGAAGGACAAATGAAGGTCATTGGACAGGCAAAGGAATGTGTCAAAATGGAACTGTTTTGCTATGAATTTTTTTAGGATGAGCTCAGTCTGTAGAACAAGGGGACATTAATGTCTAGTTAAGAGTAAGTTCCACTCTGCTATAAAAAAGCTTTTTTACAAAAAAAAAATATTTTACACAAAGAGTTATCAGTACATGGATTAGGGTGCCAGGTCATGTAGCTGAGACAGAGACCCTTGCTGTGTTCAAGGCCAGACTTGACAAAGTCTTGGATATTCCTTGGTTGAAATGGTGACCCTAGTTGGGCCTTTTCTCATCATAACATGTTATTATGTTCCGGTGAAGGACTGTTTTTGTGAGTGCCTAAATCATTGTCTCAATTTATTATTGCTTGTTTTGAAATACCAATTCAGTAAATGCTTGTTATTCTCATTTTTCGACCTGCCTCATGTCTATAGTTCCTTATTCAGTGTCGTTCATCCCCATGTCAGGTGGACTACAGTGGCGGGTTCGATGCCTTTAACACCATGCGCTTCAGTCAGAAGTTCGTGGACCGTCTGGCAAACCCCAAAGATGTTATTCTCTTCTTTAGGCACAGAGAAAACAAGAACATAAAAGGTTTGCGTCATTGTTTTTTGGGGTTATCTCATTTTGGGGTTTCTTTCCCATTTAAAGTTCTTTCAAATTTTGAAGGAATACTTGTAGAGCATTACAATTACCGATGCATCGCTTCAGTGTCAGGGCTTTTGATGAACCCAGAATACAGAATATAGTCAAATTATCATGGTTTTAAAATTGTTGTAAGATCTTAAATAATGATAGTGTGATAGTTTCCCAAAGCCTTGGAGACAGTTTTTATGGATAGCGGGATATAATTACGCAATAAAGAGATTTGAATAAGGTCAGCGACACAAGGGAGCGCAAGTGAAAATGTTGAAAATATTGTCTTATAAATGCAGCAAATGCACTTAGCCTGTTTGAGAGCATTCAGCTCAATCAAAACAGACATTAATTTCTAGATTAATCTGTCATGAAATGAAGACACTGTGCCTTAAATTCAGTAGTCCAGACAAAGCATGGCAATATAGCTAGTGAAAGTGTGTGCCAGCTGACGGTATGGTAACTATTACAGTCATAGGGCATTTTAAACTCATTTGTACAGTGCACTCACGGTGTAACTCTGATTACGTTTGTTGGCCCTCTCTGAGCGCAGGTGAGGAGAGCATCGACTTCGATATGCTCCTGAGCAGAACCTCCTCGGACGTGATGCAGCTGAGGGTGGAGGACCTGGTGAAGCAGTACTTTGAGACGGCTGAGAAGGTGAGTCAAGCGGGACGAGAGGGCGTAGCGGTGGCCAGCACTCACACACGAAACTTAGCCTATGTCCTTAATGCTCAAATACCAGGGGGCTGGAACTGGGACTGAGGTATGGGCAAGTGTATCGTAGATGCACTCTCTCACGATCATTTGCTGTATGCACCAGCTATTACAAAGAGGTTATGGTATCCAAGGTTATATTTGGGCTGTTTTTGGATTTAGACTGATTTTGCAACATAATTATTTGTTTTCTGTAGCTTTTTTCCAAGTTTAATTGCTGAACAGATTGCAGTGACAGTCCTCGTAGCTGTACAGAGTTAAAAACAAATAGGCTAGCTGTATCTAGTGCTAATGCACTCAAAATGTAAGTTGTAAAAAATGTAAGTTTCACATGCAGAAACAAGTGCTATGGATCACCTACATCTAGTGCACATACATGGAGCTACTGCAACGCCACTGAGCTACCTTGCAGTGTATAAATAGCTTTTAATTAGGCGTTTTAAAACATACTTCAAACTTTAGACGTCTTTTTTCCCCAAAACAATTGCCTTGTAGCACTTCAGGCTAAACAGTTTGGAGAGCTGAAAAATGACTTTTTTTTTTTTTCATCAGTGAAATATCAGGGCCAAAACTAAATATTATAGTAGAGCATGTCACTATTTTTAAGAAAAAGCGAATAAATCTGCATAACTGATATTAGAAATGACTTGCATAAGTTCATAGAATGTTGAATGTAACCTGAAATCTTAAACAAACGTGTGGAAACGATCTTGGCTATAAAGGCCAAAATTTGTTTGAATCATAGGATCCCTTATTGTATATCACTAGCCCTCTCTGCGGTAGTTCAAACTGTTTGATTCAAACTACAATTAAAAGTAAAAGATATAATAATATCAGACAATTCAGAGCTAATAAATATTCATGCTCCTTTCCAATTATGTCAATAGAAACTAGCAGTGTACCTCTCGCTCAAAGTTTTGAGTGCCAAAGACTAATCTGAGCCAGTCTAACACTTGTTTCAACCCTGTAATTGACAGAAAAAAATCAAAGCTGAAAGAGCTTCACAGTCTTACTTAAAGAAATCAATGCAGTGTGAAATAAGGACAAGTTTAAATTGCAAATATCTTTGTGTAAAGACTTGTGCCTTGCAATGCAAAGTATGATGTTTTTTTTCTGAGGGCCATAGAAACAAATGTAACAGTCACTCTCTGAAAAATGGTATGAATATAATTTGTAAACTTAATTACGTTTAACGTCATACAATTTCACTCCAGGGCTTAAATTGAGGCTTACATCACTGTGCAAAGTAGAAACTTTAAAAATATTTGCACCTTGCCCATTTTAAGACATACATATCCACAATGTATGTATGACTGGTTTTTATAGTTGCCACACGTGTGTGGATTTTTTTGCTGGACACAGTTTGCTTAGTGGCAGTGTGGATCTCATGGTCTGAGCTGAACCTTTGAGCTTGAAAGGTAAAGCTTCACAAAGAGATCTAGGCTTGCTTTGTAACTTTTTTTTACCGACAGTGACCCTAAATTTGACAATTTTTTTGGAGTTTGTTAAAGAAGTTTCTTTGATCAAAGTGTTAGGGAAGAATACACAGGTATATATTTCCCAAATTATAGATGGCACGTTAGCATGAAGACAGATAGGAATGCTATCATTACCTGTGGAAAAATTAGCTTGTTGAAATGGGAGGTGCTAAAAGCACAAACTAGCAGGTAGGAGGTTTTCAAAAACCACAAAATGTTTTCAGTTTGTATTTCATTTTGGAGCACATTTCTTGCTTCATCGTCAGTCTGCCACCTCACCTCGAAATTGCTGTAAGCAATGGTGGTTTGTGACTCGGTTTGTTTAAAACCTGCCTGCCAATAACAGCTGTGTTTGGTGCAGGTTTAGCAAAAACAATAGAAGGTGTTTGTGGGATGCAAATGGGCGTGACTTTGTCACCTTTTTATACTTTTCCTCTACTGTTTACCTCATCATTCCCGAGCTGAGTGATCTTGTGCTGCTTAGTTGAAAAGTCCATGTCTGTACTGTTTAATTAAGCCAATCTAATTGGAGATTCAGGAAATGATTACCTTAACTGTTGGAATGTCATGTTCTCTCTCTCTCTCTCTCTCTCTCTCTCTCTCTCAATGGCCCAGCTGTCTTCATTCTTTATTTATGTTTTCAGCTGTGCCACTTTTTGGTATTATTCAGTTTTATTCAGTCTGCAAACTTTGGCCCCTTCTACACTTTGAATTAAAAATGGCACCTGTACCTGGATGCTGTGCCACATCGTAGCGTGGTAGCACAGGTGTGGACGTGTTTGTGATCGGATTGTGTTCTGATCTATCTGTCTTGCTCCCGTGGTGGATGGTCTAGCACTGCGATCAGATCTCTGCGATGTGTGGACACAATCCGGACACATTGTCTGCATTAAACTCCAACGTCATCGCTGTCCATCCATTATTTTCTGTCTTGTTCCCACATCTCAACCTTTTCAAATTCTCTCGCTCTGCAACTTTTTTTTTTTGCTTCCAAAAATGCCAGCTTCCAAAAACACTTGGCCGTGGAGCAGGAAGGAAATGGAACACATTTTAGCAAATACAAATGAAAGAACTGTCCGCCCGAAAGTGAGAAGTAGAAACAGAAGCAAATCTATGATTGTAAACGAGGCCTGTAGTGTAATCAGTGGAGTCTCTACATATGATGGATTGCTTGCCGTGGAACTCTAAATTATAATCAGATGATGCAAAAAGAGAGTCTGTCAAGCTCATCGCCGTGTCCAACGCGCAAGCAGTGCGATAGGCAGAGACATGCAACATTGAGCGAAGTAACTCTCTTATCTCCGGAGCTGCGGATTCACTCCAATCTCCCAGCATGAGGAGGCACAAACCCAGAGTGCCATACCTTAAAATACTTTTCATCAAAACTATGTGTCAGAAAGACTACATAATAATAATAAGAAGAAGAGTAATAATAATAATAAGAAGAAGAAAAAGAAGAAGCAATTTTCATTGTGTTGCAAATGGGTGTTACAGCTACTTTACAATGGATAAGATAAAAAATACAACAATTACGTAAGTCAGTAGTCATAGTCAGCATTGTACTCTGAGCTCTGGTGTTTTGGTTATTCCAGCGTTAGCGCTCACGGGTAGCCTAACTAGTACCACAGGGAGTGCTGCTTGGACTGTGACTTTATGCTCTCAGTGAAGCTTAAAATAATGTGGTTTGTGTGGGCTGCTAGGCCAAATAAGGCACTCGCATAATGTCACCATCCTCTCCATTTGAAAGCACCTGAGCACTTTGTACTGTCTTTTGAATGCCAGTTGGGTCAGTGGTTGACCTCATCTTGAGCACTGCTTTCCATTAAACCCTTTTAAAGGTTCAATGCGTTCTTTAAATTGTCCCCATTTTTTCCCCCCCACATTAAAACCTTCCCCCTCAGACCTGCAGCTTTTACGAGGTGCTCCTCATTACTGTCACAGGCACAAGAGCTTTTAAATAGTTTTCCAAATTGGCTTAATTGTACAAAAAGCCTGAAATAAGTAGTCCTTTAATATTGCATTACGTTTGTGTATATTGTGGTTATATATATACACACACTCTGCCCTTTGTCTCTTACTCAGTGTGGTGTACATCACCCTTTCTCTAGTGGGAGCTAGAAAGCATGATTGTGCTAGAATTGTGCAGGCTTTTTCCCGTAATCAGTAAGGACGTCTTTCTCCCTACTCCATCAGTAAAGAATCTTCTGCTGTAATTGCCTGGCATCAGACCCGTGAAAGCAGCTTTTGATTTTGTTTTTTTTTTTTCCCCCATGGTCCTCTCGTCTCCCTCTGTCACAGACAGAGATGAGTCTGATTAAAGCCAGCGCCGATTCACCGTGGACATGTTCATGCACCCACGCTGCTATTTCCTGAGGACGATGGGATTGATATGAAAGAATAGCTACACTACAGAAAACAGTAAAACAAAAATACAACAGGTGGCAGCCTTCTCTAAAATAGTGTGCTAAACAAAAATAACAACGTACGAAGGCCCCCATTTAACTTTGACCAAATTGTAACCCCCTGAATAACCAAAATTAAACAGGCAAGTAAATAGATATACTGGGAAAATACCGAAAAAAAACAGAGGAATGTACAGTTTACTGACAGATTACACGGGTGCAAGTGTGAGCTTAAGCTCCAAATGGGGGTGCAGGCACGGTCTCTATAGACCAGGACGGGACGGGGCAAAGATTGATTGGCTGAGGTGGAATGATGTGACATCACAAGGAGGGAGGTGGAGATATCCGTGAGGATCGACTGATGGATGAATGATGAATGTCGTGCGGAAATGCGGGGAGGCGTCACCTGAGGAAAAAACGAAAAACAGACACAACACACAAGAACAGAGCGCAGCCAACCAGCCTGCATACACAATTCCTATAACACACGCCCTTTAACAAACCAGCCGATACCTGTGGACTGGGCTCTGCGCGGTCCACTTACGAGCAAGGTTATGCCTGCAGTTTTATTATAATTTAGGTGTTTGTGAATTACAAACTAAGTGTAATATCTAAACCTTTGTCATGAATTAAATTATATCAAATATCAGTTTTAATAATGGGATAATGAGGACACCCCCACATGCACTCCTCACGCACCCCCCCATGCTTTAGCTTACATTGTTAATCAAAGGTGGGGGGGTTGGGAGGCGGGAGGGGGAGGGGTCAATCACAAGTGCTCACAGCTTCACATTCGTTTATAAAACAAATCTCTGATGCCGCATGCTGTTCATGTGGAGTGACACAGAAGCGTAATTGTCGGCCTTTGTTTCTTGCATAAATGTGAAGGTAGCATTATGTGAATTCTACTGACGCAAGTCTAATAATTCAAACATGGTAACGGAAGCTTCCGAGGAACTTGAGGTGGAACATGGTAACCCTGGAAACTTGCATGCGTTGTAATGCATAAAGTAGAAACACTGGTAAATCTCAGTGGCAACCACCTCAGATCCATTGTGTGGAATATTCAGTGTTCAGTACCAGTTTTTAAGGTTGCTATGACTAGAGTTTCCTGGATGATGTCACACATGCAGCCATTAATGTCACACGGAAGGGTCTGTACCCAGAATGGGTGTTTATTTCATTGACATTTCAGCAGTTCCGCTACCTGGGAACAAATTGTCGTCTTGGAACATGAAGCGAGCTATTACGATGTTGACATTGACTGGCAGGCAATCATGAATTCCACTGACTGACCGATTTAAATGCAGCAATACACACGAGGCGTCCCGTGCAGAATGACATGTCCTATTACAGCACAACAGAGCAAAAGCCAAAGGGGGCGGGACGAGGAAATGCAAAGAATCCGAAATGAAGATAAGACATCCAAATGTCGCTTCACAAATTCTCATGATACGCTGGATGCCAATCTGTTCTACCCAGTATGCGGGTGACCAGGTGTTCCTGTTTCCAGTTGGTTTTGTAAATTGGCAAACGTCTGTTTGGAAAATTTGTTATCAGTGGAATTTATAGATATTTTGATTATTTAGACACCATCCAGCCCTGAAAGGGAGAAGCACACATTCACAACGCCGAACCAGAAACAATCAGCAGCTCATCACAATTTAGGGACTTCAGACATGGTCTAAACAAAAAAAATTAGTGTGCACATTGAACCCCCCAGGAGTTGGAGAGCATCCATAGTTTGTCATTGCCAGCCATGTCCTCTATTTTTTTGTAATGGAGTTGGTACATTTGCCACCAAGAGGTGAGAATGAAAAGAAGAACATGTGAACTGAAGAGTAGCTTTACACTTTTGTGCTTGCTGTGCAGCTAAATTACGTGCTATGGATTGAGTTCCAGGAGCTGGTCAGGGCGCCCTCTAGAGGCCTGGCATGGCATTGCTATGGGAAGAGGGACCTGGCTTATAACATTGATGAGCCCCTGTGGGCACATAAAAAACCTCCTCATCTCATTTCCTTCATCCTCCCAGTTAATGGAGGGGTTGTTGAAGTCACTCCTTGTTGATGTCTTCTCTGTCCAGATGCACATGTTGTACATTAAAAAAAGGAGCTCAAAATTCACCCAGCTGCCTGAGTCTGGTAGCCTCGAGCACACTTCTACCTGAAGGCTCCTCTCAATTTCCCACAGAAATATAATTCAGACATCCTCACAAGAACTGTGAGGCTCAATTTTTTCATTTAAAATTTCCTCTTATATCAAAGGCTTCACATCCAGCTGCTTTATCAGTTTTATCATCTCATATCAGTTTGTGGCACTCTATATTGTACTCCTCCCCATCCACTGCACTGAACAATGTCTCTGTAATCCCAGCTATGTCATAAACCCCATTAGTCATAACGGCCACAAGTTTCACAAAATAATTGCATTTCTAGCTTTTAAACAAAGCTTTCTCTCCCCATTATGTACTCAGAATCACTTCTTAAACATAACCTTATTAAACTTAACCATGGTAGCTTACACTGGGGCAGTTTACACATCCCTGCCCTCAACACTAATTAACCTCCCTGCCAGCCAGAAGTCTCTAATCCCCCACTGCAGTTAGTTCCCCTTCGTTGGAGGATGTGGCTGCCAAAGTTCCCGATGGTTTGACAGTCCTGGTACTCAGCCAGAGGTACTCTGACAGAGCCAGTTCCCTTCCCTCAGTGAAGCCATCCTGGCCTCTAGAGGGCACACTAACGTGTCTCTGGAACTCTTATTGATTCACTGGTGTAATGACACTCCATTTAGCTGCAGAGCAGGAAGAAGAAATAGCTCATAGGTGTAAAACTAACCTTCGGTTCACATGTTCTCCACTGGGCACGTGTATGTCTGTGGTATAAACAATCTCATGTAAGTCAATTTTAATGAGTGCTTTGGTTGTGCCTCACTGTTGGCAGTATACATTTGGTATGCACCCACAGTGCATGTGGTGTAAAACCTGCCTTCAGACCGTAATTGAACTATGAAAGAATTGAAGAACATGAAAAACGTCAGAACTGTAATCTATTCAGGCTACACATAAGCAGGGATTTAATTGAGGTTTTTAAATTCATAATTTCGTTTAACTGCAAGAGAGTTTTCATGTTCGGCAGCAAGGAAGGTTGCATAAATGTTAGTCGAGGGTAAATTCCAAACTATAAAGAAAAGCTGCCTTCTAGTTTTTATTTTATGTTTTTCTCCAACTCTGCTTTCACACACACACCAACTTTTATAGTTTATAATTCACAGTTTATATTGTGTATTCACATGATAAAATATGCTTTCTTTTGCTAACCAGCTAATCGGGCTAGGGTGATATTTTAAAAGTTCTGGGAACATTATAAATTAAGTTGTGAATGTCATTGAAATGTTATTTTGGGATATTTTTAAAGTTATATTACCTATCCTGACAATTCTCAGTTGTGTTTGGGAAAGAGATTGGACAGAAAGAGAACCGTTGGTTATCAGGAATTATTCATACCCCATTACCCAAAAGAGAAATTCATACCCTAAGCGAAGTGCATGTGCTCTTAAATTGGGGCCTGTGTGAATGTCCATGGAAATAAGAAAGAAAGACAAAAGCAGAAACTCCGCTCCCAAAGTGCGGATGCAAACCCCATCCCTGAGGCTGACTATGGTGGAGAGATGTTGCTTTACTTTCTAATTCCCATAAGCTGCAAAATATCCACAACCTGTAGCATCAACCAGCAAAGTGTTCACCAGATAAATCAGCATAGTGCTGAGCTGGTAACTCGAAAAGAATTTTGCCATTCTTGTGCTGTCCTCAGTCAATACTGTAGTACAAAATGCATTGGTTTGTAACTTTTTCCCAGATATTAGAATTATGCACACTGTAACATAAAGCTCACATTTGAAAGTAATGATTTAAAATACATTTTATAGAATATTACATGAGAATAATAAACATACTGTACATGTTTTTTTTTTTAAATTGCAATTTAGTTCCTTTGAAATAAAAGTTCTTTCCTGTGTTGTTTCTCTTATTTTGTCTCATCTGCGTAGGTGTTCCAAGTTTAATGAGTTTAATTTCTGCAAGTGGTTAAGAAGCACTTCTGTCACTTCTGTTTGTTTGAACCTTGTTGATTGTGGAATTGAAGCTTATCTCCGCGTTCAGATAGCGATGTCAGCTGTAGTCTCTAGAGTTTAAAGAGCTGATCTCAGTTAGTTTGTCCAAAGTGGGTAAGATCAAGGGAAGGGTGAGGGTCTGTACTTAGCAAATTTAAACAGAGCCTGAGTAATTTGGAAAGGAGCTATGTTTTCGAGATTCTGAGATCCTTCACCCATGTTCAGACTGTAGCTCTTGTTTCACGTAACTTGCAAGTCTAGACTGTCAAACTAGCCCTCATTTTCTTGCATCCCTCAAAAAGAAAAAGTGAAAGAAGCTGTTAAATGATGCATGCTGCAGTTTTTTTGTTTTTTTTTTGGCAGAATATGATGTTTCAGTGCCTAAGGCCCTGCTGTGCCCTCTGTTTACATTGCAGTCGTTTATCTGACACTTTTTTATCCAAAGTAACTTACTTTATGTTAGCAATTATGCTGACCAAGGGCTAATCCCGCCTGGAGCAATGTGGGTAATTAAAAAATAACAAAGGGCCCAACAGCGGTTGTTGCTGTGGCTAGGCTTGAACAACCAACCTCAAGGGTCCCAGTCACGTACCTTAGCCGCTAGGCTACAGGCTGCCTCTCTCTGCAGAACGTGCAGCTCTCGCTGCTTACAGAGCAGGGCATGGGCTGACCCTAACCCTAACCCTCTCTCTCTCTGCAGAACGTGCAGCTCTCATTGCTTACAGAGCAGGGCATGGGCTAACCCTAACCCTCTCTCTCTCTGCAGAACGTGCAGCTCTCATTGCTTACAGAGCAGGGTATGGGCAAGGCCGTGCAGGAGTTTGTGGACAAGGAGGAGCGGGACGCCATCGAGGAGCTGATAAACTACCAACTGGAAAAGACCCAACGGCACCTGACGGAGCGGAGTGTGGAAGCAGTGGAGGAAAAGATTGATGAAGAGGTAGGTTGATGTTAGGGGAAGATGGGGGGTGCAAACAAAGATGTAGGAGGAAGGGATGGAGATGGAGGTCACATGGGGGCAGGGAGGTAGGTTGGGGTAACAGTGGCATTTAGGAGACTCGAAGCAGTCAGGTGACAGGATTTGTGCGACATCACTGAGGTCATGCCATCAGAGAAAGTCTGAACGAAGCATGAGTTTGAATTTAAACTTTTTTTTCCCAACAATAATCTATTGTCGTTCTGAATGACATAACTATCAGTTGCACATTTATTCTTTATATGCTGGGGTGAGCCTCCATTGTTTTGTACAATCCAACTTAAGTATTTGTGTCGCTCAGTCTATCAGACCTTTTTTTGTGTTGGACACCAGCATGCATTTCAATTAATAGAGTCAATCAAATGTAATCAAAAAACCCTAGTCCATCAAATTTAATTTTAATGGAATAGCATGGAAAAGAGGGCATTCCCATAGGGTCAGTTCCCATAATTCCTCTCTTTTTAAATTCCATCCATCTTTCTTCATTTTCCAGATTAGTTATGGGCATGATTCCAGTTATATTTTTCTCTCTTTCAAGTAAAAAATCAATATTCTCTCAAACATATTTTTTCAGTTCAATTTCCTCTCAAGAGTAACTAAATTCCCTTAATTTCCTCAGCGCATCCTCTTTAATTCTTTTTTGTGTGTGGAATCCGATTTAATTTAGAATAATAAAAAAAATGTATTTACTTTTATTTTTACTTTAAACTATCGCCACCATGCAAAATGTATGACTTTATTAAACAAGAGTAACTCAATTCCCTTAATTTTCATCAACTCATCCCCTTTAATAATATATTTGTAGAATGTGATATAATGTGTAAGGATAAAATATGTATTTACTTTTATTTTTAACTTCAAACTATCGCCCCCATGCAAAATTCATCACTTTGTTAAACTTAATTTGCAATTTTTAAACTTTTAATTTGCATCTTCTTCTTTTTGTAGTGTCATAACCCCAAAACTTAGCTAGACCCCTGAGTTTTGCATCAACTGCAAAGTGAAATATTTTGCTCCTAATGTCCTCAACTATGTCAAGGTTATTCATGTTAGTGAGATCCCAACTCCAATCCCTTAAGAAGAACAAAATAGAAAGTCCTAATTATAGATATTAGGACTTTACTAGATCTCTGCATTAGCTGAAGGTTAAACTAACAGGCCAGCAGTTTCAGTCTTATGTATCTGTGTTAGTTTTCCTGTCTTAAAGTGGTCAGGCATTTCTCCGGCTCCTGAGTGGTGCTGAATCCTCTCCACTAGCTCTTTGAGGACACACGGATATCTGCTAACTGGTCCTTCTGTCTTATAAAGCTTTTTTTTTCCCTCATCGTTTTCGTGTCTGACCATCTCTCGTCTCAGTATCCTCTCAGAGCTTCGAGACCTTGGACATATTTAAATAATTAATATCTCCTGTAGTGAAGTCTGCAGCAGTGTAACCCTGTATGGTCTGCAGTATCCTTACTTTGGAAGGCCGTGTTGCAAAGCGAGGCTGAAAACCTGCAGCTTTGCGCTCTCATCAGTCACCACGTACATCTGCTGTCTGTCTGCTTTATAAATCTGTCTCCCTTCAGGTTGGTGCTCTTCCTGCTTATCTCCTTCCATCACTTGGCACCACATAAATACTAGGAGAGGGTTTCATTTATTGTCAGAACTTTAAAAAGTAGCTGAAATCTCAGAGAGCTTGGAATTGACAAGAAGTAACTCAAAACACTTTTTTGGAGCGGTTGCTGTGTGTGATTGAGTGTGTGTGTGTGTGTGTGTGTGTGTGTGAGAAATTAAATTGGATTGTGTTAATGCTAGAGGCTAGAGTTTAAATTTATTTTCTTGGTTACTTCGTAACTAGATGGTTATCGTTAGCTAGTTTGAGATTAACCAGTACAATGTGTGTATGCTGGACTCACTGAGTAAACGTTTGTCAATTATCCTTGCGAATTCTCCAGTTCTAAACTAAGCCACGTAGCCAGCTAAGGTATAATAATAGGTGAACCGACTCTTAATTTTTCTTTACTCCACAGAATGTGCTGTTTAGTTGTGCTTCTGTGCATTATCCATCTTTCAGTTACTTTTTTTTTATTTAGGCAGGCAGTTGTGTGACTTTTGTTTCAGTTGAAATGTTGTGACAGAGGTATGTCAGCTCTGACCCTGTTATGCTGAAGTGAGTTGTGCGTTGTTCACACAAGGCTGACATGAAAACGAGACTTTGTTTTAAGGTCTGACAGTAGGATTACAAACTGCTGGGTGCCGTGGTGGAGGATGTTGTGACAGCTGATGCTTCACACTTGAGTAGCATTGTGCTTTTATTTTACTCCATTTGAATGTCTTTGGGAGATTTTTTTTTTTTTTTTGTTAAAAATGTTTAGTTTTTTGTTTTACTTTCACAGGCATGAAAGTAAGGAGTGCTTTAATTTTGTGTAGCTGTGAGCGAAGCGGTGCGATTTGTGCATCCAGTTCTCTTCATCTCATTGTGAAGAGGAGGTGAACACCATTTGACATGGCAACATAGTAGCTCTTATAGAAGGCAGTTACACACAGCAATTGTGACATACATTTGCATCATAATAACAACAAACAGACAATAATTTTCATGTGGAGTTCTTCAAAACAACATTTTTGAAAAGTATACAAATTGAATTTTGAGTGCGGTGTAATTGCTCTGAGGATAGCATCGGTTCTATTTCATTTAACTGCAGCAATTGTCGTGAACGATATTTCCAAATGCCAGCAATGCCCAAAACAGATGCACTCCCACAGATGTGTGCCATGCACACACAGAGGCACTCAGACATTGGCAGCCATGTTAACTCTCATATGGATATACAGCTGCTTTAATGCCATTATTCCATTGGTTATTCCTTCATTGGCTGTGCTCCATTGTGATGCTGAGCCTTTCCTCCAATGGCATTGCTGTTGGTACGGATTCCTGCATCCTGATTGGTTGTCATGGTTTGCCGTTACCATGTTTACATAGTGCCCACATTGCACCCACGCACTGAAAGATACTTGTACTCTCCATGACAAAAAATAATCATTATATATAATTCATTGACTGTCAAGTTTATTAATTATATATTTATGCCATGCCTGGCCGTGACCGTATCGGTAATAAACAGGATGTGCGTGACCTTTTCACGTTGTGTGAGCAGCGATGTCAGTAGCTGAGGACCATAGATCAGGTGACGATTGCAAATGTTCTGGTCACCTGCTAAAACTGTGATGTCCATTTGTGTCCAGTTGTGCTCCTATACTCTCTCACACTGAGTTAGTGCCCCAGGACCTCATTAGCGGAAGGCTTCTCCTTGCTCACGCTCCCTCTCAGTGCCTCCGTTCCTCCTATCTCTCAGCTGTACACAGCTACGGTCGCAATCAGAAAACTAGATTTAGTTTATCCAGGGGTTCCCGTGGCAACAGATGAGGTCTCAGTCTCTGTGGTGTAGCACAGCTGGGATAGGCTCGGAGGCGGTGGGTGGAATTTTCTCACGACCCGTTATAGATTGTGCAACCGTGTCCCTCAAACCTTTTCTCTTACAAGACCGCCAACGGTGACTGACGACGTGGCATCGGATTCCTACCTTCCCTTCAGCACGTTTTGGTGTGCCAATGACACGACGTTTGTGAGGAGCAGAATTTGTGAGGCGAAAGCAGTGACCCTGAGGACTGGCACGCTCGTGACTGACCTCCAAGCCGAAGGACCGAACCCATTTATTTGCTTTCTCAGAAAGCGCGACTGCCCACTTTATCGACTGCCGCTGCAAGTCTGTAATTATTTTAACTAGATAAACAGATTCAGACATATGGATGTGGTTACCCTCAGTCTAATCCAGTTTCTGCTCAGTCCAACCCCAGACTGCTAAAGAAGAAAAATAACCAGCTGTCCTCTCATACTTTGAATTAAAAAAAAAAAACACTTTAATGCTTTGTGTCGAGCCATATTACTTAAATCAGCTAAGCTTCATTAGACAGCATCAGATAAGATGAAATTAGTTGCTAATCATTCAGAATTACAGTATGGACTGTGCCGCCCCAAAGCACAGCAGAATTAGGCTGCTTGGCTGTTTAACGGCTTCATGCATCAGATAAAAGAGCGTGGACATGGCTGCAGTTTAGTATTTCAACTAAAACAATTATGTTGATCATTAAATCTGAGATATATACTGACTGTAGGCATCACAAATAGCACTACAGGCAAGACAGCTGGCCACTAATGATGTTGGGGATGTGTTGTAGCAAGAGGAGTGTGTATAAGTAACTTAGATCAGAATCTATATGCTGATCAGGATCTCTGTAATGAGGTACAGGTGTGTTTTTGAATCAAAAAGCTACGGGTTATATAAGATACACCTGTTTGAGTGATGAAAAAGGACCAGCACACCTGCTTCAGGAGGAGGCAGCTTGGCGTGAGTGTGGAGTATCGGAGCAAGCATTTCAGTACCAGTCCATCTCTCTCTCTCTCTCTGTTGATTTTCAATATGGAAACAGAAACATATTAAATGTCGACATGTTCTGAAACAGGCTCTTGTACTATCTGTAAGTAAGTATACACGTTGTAACGACTCAAATTAATACGATAAGCTGATCTTATTTTTCAGCCATCCCATCATATACACATGGGATTTTTCCTCATGTTTTTTTCATATGAAACCAGTTTCAGGGCTCAAAAGGTTTAAAATATTCCTGAAGAGAAATGGAAAATGGAAATACAAGATGCTTCCTTTTGTCTGAGAGCCCTTGATAGAGCTGAAACATAGTTTAGGTCACTGTGACCCTCTGCTCCAAATCATATGGGAGTATTTGTTCTTTGGGTATTCACTGGTGCTGCTGCAATGAGCTGTCACTGCACTCTCTTTCGCCTTAAAACCCATCTTTGCAGACAGCTTTCACTAATTAGATCTCATACAGACCCCGTTCACCGCAATCTTGATGCTCAGTTTTGCAATCAAGCCTATAATTACTGCACTTTCCTTCCTTATGTATGCCTTAAATTTGAGCTTCCGCTGTTTCTATTACAATATTGTTTAACTCATGCCCTTTATGCTTCTGGCTGTTGCTGACAACCTTATATTCAGTTTTTGGGTATCTGCATCAGTTGCCTTATTTCATTATTTGTGTATGAAATATTACATTGTCAAGGAATGATTTGTGTGCTCATTTGTGTGTTTGATCGTTATTTGTTTTTATTGACACGCAGGTCCGTCGCTTCCGGGAGTCAAAGAAGAACACAGCTGAAGAGGATGAAGAAGTCCGTGAGGTATGCCTGCAGCTAAGGCAACAGAACCCGATTATGTTGAGATGTACGACAAGAACTTCCAGCCATTCCTGCCATTCACGCCTGTTTTTACTGATTCTCGAGGCTGAGTGATTCCAATGACTAAAGGGAATCATTCTCAGAAACTTCACCATGGGACCAAAGCTTGCATGAAAACAAACTCCAGGTTTTCGCATGTTTGTTCTCATAAATTTTGATAAATATTTTATGTATTTATAACTAATGCTAAAAAATCCCTTAATCACTCATGACTTAGTCTGTTTTGGGGTCTTAATGAAATCGGGAAGCAAAGGGCCGCATCTGAACGTCCTTTCCTGGGACATTTTAATTTTCTGAAAACTCTGATTTTCTGAAAAGGATCACACACAACAATATATTCTGCAAAGCTGCTAATATATTTAATCAAACTCGATAGCAGCTGGGCAACACCTGAACGTTTCGCAGTTCTTCTTTAGTGTGTGGGGAAAGTTTTGCTGCTGAAATCTTTGTATGCTTTATTTTCCTGCTGCTATGGAGTTCTGTTAATAAGTACAGTAGTATTGCTGCAGAATACATTGCTGTGTGCTGAGCTTTTTCTTTTTTCAGTATTTATTTATGGGTTTTACACACCATCCTACCCTTTGTAAATGGTTGATTGCTATGGTATCGGTTTGCTCAGTTTAGACGGAGTCATACCTTGTGAAAACAGGTTTGTGTTGTGTTTGGCACAGGCCATCAGCCGAGCCAAAGCCCACCGCGCGGAACACCCGGGAGACCCCATGCTGGACGATGACTTCAGTATCTCAGAGGAGGGGGACATCGCCATGGACTCCGACGACAGCTCTGCGCCGGCTCCATCCACCCGGGGCCGAGGGCGGGGCCGGGCTCGGGGGAGCAGGGGTCAGAGTTCATCAGCGAGGGGAACCTCTAGAAGAGGCAGAGGTAAACCAGGCATGCCGTGATCTGAAACCGCCATGATTTCCTCATCACAGTTATCAAACGCGTGCTATCACAGTTATTCCGAAAAAATGAATACATTTGGTATTTTACACTTGCTTTGCAGATGCACTTGCTCAAGGAAAGGAAGAACTTCAACTTTCGCATAGGCCTTTCTGTTTACTCATTTGGGTACTGAATAAAAATGTAAATTTTTTGGGGGCTTTTCTCTCACCTGAAGTGCTTCAAAACAAAAAGATTCAAATTTTACAAAACACAGAGCATAACCACATGACAGGCTACACAGTAACTTCAGGTTGATAAAAAAGTTAATAAAACTGAACATGACACATGTAGAAAAACTAGCTGATACAAGGTATAGTTTGAGTACGACAGCAGTGATTCAGCTGGAATTTGAATTTTTACCACAAGCGAAGTTTGTTCTTTAGCTGCAGTGCCTGAGGCACCCTCTATCTCAGCTCTAACTTGTGTTTTCTGTGCTCTGTGACTATTCCAAGTTAGAATTGATCTCTGTTGTTTAAAATCTGACTCTCCGCCCATCTGAGTGTCCTCCGTAGCATGTCAGGGGTGAGAATGAGGCAGGGCCTTGGGTCTGACCCATGACAGGTCTTGGCCCAGGAAGCCCAACTGATTGAAGTGTTCAGCAGGGCATCAAAGCTGAATTTAAAGAGGTGCAAACTCTCTGCTTTCTGCAAACTCTCTGCTTTCTGCAAACTCTCTGCTTTCTGCATACTCTCTGCTTTCTGCATACTCTCTGCTTTCTGCAAACTCTCTGCTTTCTGCACACTCTCTGCTTTCTGCAAACTCTCTGCTTTCTGCATACTCTCTGCTTTCTGCATACTCTCTGCTTTCTGCAAACTCTCTGCTTTCTGCACACTCTCTGCTTTCTGCATACTCTCTGCTTTCTGCAAACACTCTGCTTTCTGCATACTCTCTGCTTTCTGCAAACTCTCTGCTTTCTGCAAACTCTCTGCTTTCTGCATACTCTCTGCTTTCTGCAAACACTCTGCTTTCTGCATACTCTCTGCTTTCTGCATACTCTCTGCTTTCTGCAAACACTCTGCTTTCTGCATACTCTCTGCTTTCTGCAAACACTCTGCTTTCTGCATACTCTCTGCTTTCTGCATACTCTCTGCTTTCTGCAAACTCTCTGCTTTCTGCAAACACTCTGCTTTCTGCATACTCTCTGCTTTCTGCATACTCTCTGCTTTCTGCAAACACTCTGCTTTCTGCATACTCTCTGCTTTCTGCATACTCTCTGCTTTCTGCAAACACTCTGCTTTCTGCATACTCTCTGCTTTCTGCATACTCTCTGCTTTCTGCATACTCTCTGCTTTCTGCAAACACTCTGCTTTCTGCATACTCTCTGCTTTCTGCAAACACTCTGCTTTCTGCATACTCTCTGCTTTCTGCATATGGCTCTCGTGCTCTCATGTAGCAGATCCATTACATTACATCAGATTATTTTATGTTTTTTTTTTTACATTTTTACCTGGCAAAGATATTAATGGTGTGTGTGTGTGTGTGTGTGTGTATATATATGCCTGTTTTAAATGGCATCTGGAAAATGGCAACAGGAGCCATTTTAATCTTTTACTTTTCTTGCTGCAGATTGGTAATTATTGTCATGGTAACCTGTTAAAACGCTGTCAGAGTCCATGCCATCCCACAGTCAACCCCAGCTTGCCGAAAGAGAAAGCCAGTCACTGGGTTGTGTCAGAAAGCACAGTTTGTTGCTGTTGGGCGACAATGGACAGGAACGTTTTCCTGTTGGAAAGGCTAATGTGTGCACGGGTGCTAAATTGAGGTTGCATTTGGGCCATTGTGAAGAATGTTTTTTTTTTTTGTTTTAGCCAGCTGCCATGGCTAAATTAGCTAGTTAACACACACTGGTTCTCTAATTTTATGAGAGGACAGTGACTTAATTTGGGTGAGAATGTAAGTGGTCTTCAGCTATCATCCATGATGTTACCAATGATGTTGCACAAAGGAAGTAATTTGACCAATTACATAATTAAAGGTTGAAATTGGCTTGAAATCCAGAAACAGATTGACCTTCTGTGTGCTCCACTGCTACAAAAAACCCTGCACACAAATATATTTTATTCATGCACAATGATTGGAAGATACAGAATGGCGCCACAAAACACGCTCATTGTCCAGCACTGAATGTTGTTGAAATCAGACCCAAAATGGCTCAATAAGTCATAGAAAACAGTGACACCGTGAAACATTAGCTCACAGTGACCACTGGCTGTCCTTCATTCACAACACTCGGTCAGACACAGCCACCTTGTTAGTATGCGTATCGATACAGTCTCAAATCCTGAGTACCACCTTTTTTCTGGTGGCTACATGGATCTCTCGCTGCCTTGGGCTGTATTCACTGTCTGTTGTTTTATGTTTGGCTCTGTCAACAATTTCAGCTGTCATACACTAATTCCTAAAAATCTGACTTACTTTGGAAGTAAATTCCTTGTAAACCTGCCTTACGTGTTATTTACTGTCTGCTGGCATAAAGCAATAGGGATATGGTTAAGTCTCTGTGCTTACGGTCTGCTGAGGGAAGGAACAGAACTGTTAGTTTCCACTCTCTCTCTCCCTCTCTCTCTCTTTTCTCTTTCTTTTTTTCTTTCTTTCTTTCTCTTTCAAGTGCCTTTCAGTCTGTTGTAGACATTTCTTTTCTTCCAGGACTTGTGAGGATTGCTTGTATGGGTATCACAAGCTTAGACCAGTAGTGCCCATCACACATAGCATACCAACCTGTGGGCTCTCCAAAAATGGTAGTTACACCTCTCTTCCAACTTCCATAACCAGTAGGAGGCAGTGGGAAGCATGTAAAACAGCAATACTGTAGCCTAAAGGTTGTCTGTCACCATCATCAACTGAAATGGTGACAGAGATGCGTCTCACCTCCCAGAGGGAAAGAACAGCGCCCCCTGATGGCTGTAGCTGTAAGCTGCACCTCTTTCCTTTAACTGAGCCAGGTCTAGGGGGTCATCACTGGACCATCAGCCCTTTACTAACACGACTTAGCAGGTACCTCAGTCGAAGCTAGTTTAAACCCCTTTTAACCGCTACCAATACGTTTGTGCTTTAGTGAACTGGGTATCATTGGACAGAATGGTAGAGACTGTGGGGACAGCCTAAAGCCTTGTGGCTAATATGCTTGACTGGGACAGTTGATCCCCGAGGGCAGACACGTGAAGATCAGTGCAGCTTTTGGGCCCCGGAGCAAGGCACCCAACCCCACATTGGCCCTTGGGGGGATTGGCCCCTGGTTAGTCTAATCAACTGTAAGTGACTTTGGAAAAAGGCACCAGCTAAATACCTAAATGTAAATTTAGAAACTTGCTCTTAGCAAGATCGCCAAGGAAATCAGGGGAGGGTGCTTTGTAGCAGCACCTCAAGATTCTCAGAAAAAATTAAAAACAAATTTGAGAACAACATGGTAATAATGGCCTAATAGCCATCAATTTTGCCCTGTAAGTTTATAAAAATGTATCAAAATTACAATTTATTTATTAAATTAATGGAAATGGCATTTGGCACTAAATATTGATCTCTCTGTTTCTGTCTCGCATCTCAGTGTTTTCTGTTTCAGTGACGTTACACAGAAAGTTGCAGTTGGTTGACAGTATTATGAAAAACATCAAAAGGCTTTTGTTGAGATCGTATGCTTGTCAATTAACAGCTGTTTATTATGTTTGCACTGAACAGGTTGGAGCATTAGACAGAATACCAAACACAGTTTTTAATGGACACGTTTACAATATCTGCAAAGAGGTAGTCAAGAGCTTCGCTTTAGGACCTTTTATTATTTCTGGTTTCATGATTTTCATTAATTAACAAAAGAACATTTTTACCAATGTGTAAAGCATTTTAAAATTGTATCTAACTGGAACTTTATGTAATGTTTGCAGGAGAAAAAAGGCTTTAAGCAATTCTCAGTTGCATCTTTGCTGTTGTTTCACCATTTTAGTTCAAACCGGTAGTGTCGCTGCAGCAGGAACAATTAAAAGCAGTGGGAAGACCTGAATAAAACAGTACGCTTCAAAAGGCTCTGCTGTTCTTTTCAAAAAGAAAAACTGAGCCAGGTGGAATTTGATCATGCTCTGAATTATCACATTTTTAATGGCTCCTCAAAAGTTTTGTGGAAAGGAAGTTTGTAGATGTTTACCAGGTTCATCCAGACCTCCCAGACCTAGTTATACCATAGCTCCAGCACACAAAGAAAATAACAACAGTCTTCGTAACTTGTATATCATGCAAAATACTGGAATATGTCAGTAGGTACTATTTGGAATTAATTCTTGAAAACAACAGTATCGTAAGGGAAAGCCAGAATGTTAGACATGAGCTCCCTGTGAAGAAGATGTAAACAGAGTCCAGATGTTCATCAACAGCTGTCAGTGTGCATTCAGTATAGGTGTATGTTCGGTCTGCATGCGAAAAATAAAAATTCAGCACAAAATTTCTTCATGAGATTGGCAAAGTTTGAATGAGTTCAGTTTTAAAAAAGCCGAAAAAGCCCAGAGAGTGGTAGGTGTTGACAGTTTGTCAGCATCTTGGCGTTGAGCTGTAAAAGTATATAAAGGCCAACAGGTTGAAAGGTTGTAGGGCAAAACATACTGAATATAAGTCAAAGGTGATATTGAAGTTATACAATGCTTTAGTCGGGCTATGTCTGAGGTGCTGTGTTCAAGGTGAACTGCAGTAGGCTTGTCAGGTTGAGTTGTGTTAGCAGAACAGGGAGGCTTAGATGAAAAGTAAAATAGGTAGAAAGTACATTTGTTGGAAACTACAGGGAACTAAGATGGATGTAAATGGAGGTCTCGCGGAGGCTCTCCAGTTCTGTAGTGAAGTCGTGTATGATGTTGATAATGGAAAATGTTTTGAAGTCTGAAAAGCACACAGTGGAGGATGCTGGAAACACTACACAGAAAACCCTTAAAACATTGATGAGCCTTTGGGTTGGGGACTCCTTTTCATACAGAGCAGTATTATCTGATAACCTGTGTATCGATGATTTTTATTCCAAAGAGTAGCCGCATTCATGTAGGGAGGACAAGTCATAGCCCTGCGGAGCTACTGCATGAGGTGACTTCATGAGTGGAGCGCTGCAGCTAAAAAGCATGTTCGTTACCCTCATCAGTCACACATCTTTTCAAATAATACGTCAGCCCTGAATTTTACTATCGCCTCCAGCTGTGCTTTGTGTGGTGTGCTCTGCGTGGCGTGTGTCCGTCTGTGAAGTATTGTGTTGGTAAGGTTTGGCAAGAACCGTGGAAGTCGGCTAAAAAGGTAAATATAAATGTGGACTGAATGCGATATCTCCACACGAGAGGAGCACAGAGGTCTGCTCTCATAGGGAGCTGCATTTTCTATTAAATGTGTCTGTCGCCAGGCAGGATTCATTCTCTGTCCCTAGAGGACTGGTGTTTACACTGAGTCAGGCTTATGCATACCGAAGAGATATGTGCATCAAGAGATGGGCCTTCCACTGAGGGCACAGTACATAGTGGGTGTTTTTATTCTATTTTTCACAAGACACATATCTGCCATTCCTTTTAAGTCCTTGAAGTGTTACCATGAATTATGTCCATATATGCATGTGCCACTCGTTGCTCTGGAGAGCAGCTGCTGTTTGAATCTTAAGCCATCTCAGGTGTGAACTGAAAGAGGTGGCTCAGAGCAGCTGCATCCTTGCGGTGGTGAGTTATTTCATTGCTGAAAAGTTCTGTTGGTGCAAATTTTAGTATAAAGTTCAGGGAATAATAAATCATGAGTTTACCATCATTTCAGGCTTTGTCCATCTTTGAACATAGACTATATCACAATTTATGTAGATAATAATTCTAATAATAATGCTAATGCTAATAATAATTTTTAATGATCATAAATTGCATATCTGATTTCCACTTTGGCGACTAATTTCCCATAACTCTGACAGCTCAGTGCACTTTTTGTCAGTAGCATGCATTAGTATACATATATGATGAAAGCATGCAAAATGTCTCGCCATTGCTGGCTATGGTCAGAGGTCCCATTGGCTAGGCAACAATCGGCCAGCCTCGCCGGGGTTCGATATGGGGTAAGCCGGCTAAACTTACTCGGTTGGTCTCATCGCAATAGCGCCCACTCTGTCATGCTTGGGCGCCTGCGGCAGCACGAACCAACTGTACGTTGACTGCGTCTTCCTCCGACGTCATAGGCAGTGTGCAGTTAGTGGTGCGGCCCACAGCTGTCAGGGCGGGTGCTGCGGTGAGGTCAGCCAGTTCGGTTGAACATTCAGGTTGGGAAAAATTGGTAAAAAATTTGTAAAGAAAAAAAAAAAGCATGAAAAATATGAAGGTCTTTCTTATCTTTTGTGCTTGGTCCTTCTGAACTTAATTTTTGGTCTTTTTTTAGACCTGAACCGTGCTCTAAAATAGCTGTGAAAAACAGAGGCATGTCCCATTCTGTTGCACACAATGCGTCCTTGAAAAATGTGCGGTTTCTTGCAAACCTATTGCGAGGAGCATGCTTAGGTAAATGTTAGAAATAAAAATGTCAGACCAAATGTTGATTTATTTTCTGACATTTCGGCTTAAGGCTTCAGCAAAAAAAAATGTTCCTATCCTTAGGCAATATACACGTTGTATGCAAGTTGTAGACAACTTATTTTACCTACAAACACTCAAAGTACTGAATGGATGTTAATAGAAAACATGTATTTTACACTGCATTTTTAACATGTAAAAGTGATTAGTCATGATTAATCACAGCATGGGGTACAATATAAATACCCCATTCTATTCTGCTCAGTGCGTGTTTGAAAAATGTATTGCTTCTCATAATATACATACATGCTGTATGTGAAACTGTCATGTCTGTTACCTTTTTTTTAACATTTTTAAATTTTGCTTGTTTTGTGCCAAGGTGCTGCAGCTCCGTTTGAGCCCAAGCCCCTGGGACGAGGGCGTGGCCAGAGGGCACCTGCCATTAGCCCCGTGAAGAGCCGGTCCATAAGGGAGGGTACGTCGCCGCCTTCAGACCCCGTCTCTTCTTTCATACCTGTTACATCCCTGTCTAGGGTCAGAGACACAAACAAAAGAAATAGGCTAAACCAGAGCCGCTCAGCCAGCAAAACGCAAAAAGGCAATAATGTTTAAAGGGATTTTATTAAACATAAAAAAAGAATAATAATAATAAACAAGACAGAGAATTTAAGCTAAACACTCAAAAGCTCCAGGCAAGCAGGCAAGAGTAGCTGCAAAGCAGTGAACAAAGGCCCACGTTGTCTCTCGTCAGAGCACAACTGAAAACGAGCTTCCACCCCCCTTCTACAGCCCTGACCTCTTCCCCTCTTGAAGTCGGACACACTGCTTTCAAAGTCGCCGCTCTTAATCCCGCAGCCAATCCCGGCGAATCAGGCAGAGCTCACTACCTTACGGTCCTGGAAATAACTCGCACACACACAAAAAAGGGAGGGGGAGAAGAAACATAACATACAGACGTAACATACCCCAAATACATACTCAGCTGCTCCACCTGCCAATCAACACTCAGACCCCGCCCCTCACAGCCCCCATGGATCAACACTCTGACCCCGCCCCTCATACCTCAAATATACACTCAGTTTGCTGCTTCACTCTCAGGCTCCGCCCCTCCTGTCCCAATTACCCTCTCAGCTGCTTCCCCTGCCACTCAACACTCAGACTCCGCCCCTAGTGGACCCCACCTACTACTCAACACTGAGACCCCGCCCATACCTCCCCAAAATACAGACTCAGCAACTACCCCATAGCTCAACGGTCATCTTCATCATTAATTATCATCTTCATCATCATCCTCTGCTCTGCTCTCCTGCACATCGACACCCCTTCCATGTCTACATTCTCCTTATTTCCATCCTTCCTTAAAATCCTTACCTCTCCTTTCTTCTGTAAGCCACTCTGCTTCATTATGTTTCATAGTTCCTTAAATCTCTTTCATTCCACTCTCCATCCTTCCTTAAAATCCTTACCTCTCCTTTCTTCTGTAAGCCACTCTGCTTCGTTATGTTTCATAGTTCCTTAAATCTCTTTCATTCCACTCTCTTTTCTACTTCTCTTCCCTCTGTTGTCCTCTTTTCCCTTAATCTCACCCTCCCTTATCGCGTTCGCCTAGGCTGGGGAGATTTCCGTAAGCCAAGTTTGATTAGCTCTCTGGTGGCACAGTGCAACTCTTTGAAACCAGAACGTTTTGCCTGTTGACCTCATCCCCTTAGGGTTTGTTTGACCATTAAAAAAAAAAATCCATTTCTTATATTTATGGTAGTTCATATCACAGCCATAGAATAAAAATGAGCCTTTTTAAGTTGCTAATGATTATAATGCAGTGTGCATTGCTCCATGTTAGCGGTCTTCCACACAGTGGTACCATTATGACTCTGATATGTGGGTTTCTGGACCTGTTGTTGTGGTGCATCTGTGCTGTTGCTATGCCACCGCATCAGGACCAGCAGGCTGGAAGTCTCTGCGAGGCTCCCTTCACGAACACAATGGAACTCTTTGAAGCCAGAGTCACTAAACCAATTCGGTGCATTGACAGTGGTACAGGAAAGCTGATTAGCATCCATTGACCCAGACTGGGTGTTTTGTCCTGCAATCTGACAGTTGATGTAACATTCAACCGTCTCTGACTTATCAAAAAAAAAATGTTCATAAGTGTTTAACTGGCAGCTAAAGATTTTGTAAGCTGCCAAATATTTTTGAAAACAGTCGGGAGACTTGCAGATTTTTTTTTTCTAAAATTTTCTAAAAATATTATGTAGTTGTTATAACAGGATACTCAGTTCTAAAAAATATAACAAGTGACTGTACAAATAATTGCCATATAACGCATTACAAATCTTTCTGTCTTGGGAAAGATGCCCATACTATCAATGAAATAGGGTAAAATTAGCCTCTGGAGTAAAACTGCTGGCCTTTTATCAGTCAGAATTGGTGTGACTCTCCAGCAGTGGAGGTCATTGCCATCCAACATTCCAAGCTCATACCCGGCCTAAATTACAAGAAACATGAGCTAGATAAACTAGAATAGCTCTTCGTCAGGATTTGTGTGAATTAAATACATTTGAGAAGCAATCAGAGGACCCCTGAGGTTGGTGGCTCAAGCCCCAGTCCAGCCACAGCAAGAACACCATTGCTGTTGGGCCCTTGAGCAAGGCCCTTAACCCCACATTGCTCCCAGGGTGGATTGGCCCTTGGCTAGCATTATCAACTGTAAGTCACTTTGGATAAAAGCGTCAGCTAAATGATGATAATGTAATGTAATTTAGGAGGCCCTTATCCAGATTGACTTAGGCAGCTTACATTTTTATTCATATATTTACTCTTATACATATTTTTATCCATTCCTACAGCTTGATGCTTACTGGAGCAATTCAGTTAAAGTGCCGTGCTCAATGGCACAACAGCAATGCCCTTCCTGGCAACTGAACCTGCAATCTCCAGGTCGCAAACCCAGCTCATTATACCGCACGTCCACCCGAAATTAGCTTGCCGATGTTCCGACTAGACTGCGTGATACTGCAAAATGAGAGAACTCGAACCGTCGCTAACACCGCCTGGTGTTACCCCTTCATTTCGCATCATTTAAATTGGCCATTAAGCCCAAATTTTAATGGTCTCAGGTAATTTCACGAATCCATTGCCCACATCAGATGTGAACCTTGACCTGTAGCCGCAGAGGTGCAGGGATATTAAGATGCATTGCTATATTGGTTTTGCAACTATGCAAATAGGACAGGTACATTCCGGTAAGGACAAGAAGTATGAATTTTCACCTTTTGTGTGTGTGTGTCTGTGTGTGTGTGTGCGTTCATGTGCGCATAAGTGTGCGTGGGTGTATGTGTGCGTGCGTGCGTGCGTGCGTGCATGTGTGTGTAATAACTTTTGAGTATCTTATTGCGTGATATTTATGTTCTTGATCTGGAGATATGGCTTCCCAGGTCTGCCACTGTTGCCTACATAATCAAGTGGATGCACGTATGTTCTTCCACATTGTAAGACAGTCATTATAGGAGCATCTGCTAAATGAATGTAATGCGTGGGTGTGTGTGTGTCCGTCTTTCTGTCTGTCTCTCAGTCTGTGTGGGCAACACAAAAGATTCAGAATCTTGATTGAATATGTGAATATTTGAATGTGCTGACAAACACCCTCTCATGAATTCCTTGACACTTTGTGACATCAGTCACAAAGAGTATATATTTTTAAAAATGTATTCTGAATAGGAAGCGACTAGTAGAATTCCTTCTCAGAAACCTGCATGTAGACATTTGTTTAAGCTTTGTTTTTTCTTTTTTGCTCGTTTGTTCTCATCAATCTTAAATGGAACTGAAGATATTCCAATTTAACTTTTTCTAAATAAGGGAGCGCAAACTTCCACTGGTCCTTCAAGTAATAAATAAATAAATAAATAAAAAGTAAAACAGCACCTCATCTGCAGCTGCTGTCTTGCATAAAAATGTACTCCACTTTGAACTGTAAAGCATAGAATTTTATTCGGCCATCTCTCTCAGACACTAAACGCATGTCTCAGTTCACTAACCTCTGTATTGGCCTCTTCTGCCCTGGGCTTCATCAGTGTTCCTTCCATCCAGTCTGCTTTCAGGTGCATTTCTGTGTGCATTGTTAAGAGGGGGAGGGCAGCCTGTATGTCAAGGGCAGAAGCAGCGAGCAGTCTCTGCGTCTAAAACCCTGTTTCCTGTTTGTGTTAAAGCATTCCAGGCAACATCTCAAAGACCTTCAAGAGCTGCGGCGCCAAAGAAATACACAGATGAGGTAAGGGTGATGTCACAGTGCTGTCAAATGCCCCTTGCCCCTGCGGGAGAACATCCTGCGTGCACTCTGCTTTGAATGCTCTGAACTTTATGGAGTTCACTGAGTTACTGGCTCCAGTAAATTGTTGTTCTCATACTTGGCCCCTTTCTCCTCTGGACAGCATGTGTCCATTAGTCTTGGGCGATGTAGTGAATACATCGGCAATCGCTGATAGGAGCGGCGATGGTTGCCTATAGGAAAATTCCGTCATATCGCCCAGCCCTAGTGTCCCTTGACCTTCTCTCCCCTCATAGCTGGCCTCTAAGCCCCTGAGTGTACATAAATAATTTGTTTTAATTTTATCTAAAAGAGATGTTTTTTTCTTTCTTTCTTTTTTTCCTTGTGAACATTGAGAATAAGCATCTCTGACCTCTGTGTTTTCTGAAGATGAGAATTTGAAAGAAATTGGTGGTTTTTGGATGGAACATTCTGGATCTCACTGTAAAGTAATAACCACTCATATAGTAATTGTCCTTAACCATCGGCCACTTTACAGTGTGTTCTGTACCTCTTATTTGTCATATGCCAAATTGGAAAGCTGAGGGGAACTACTAGGACCCTCTTATCCCTGCGTCTCTGGTGCCTTTAGTTTTTATCTAGCACCAAACTTTTCTGTTGTCGTGCACCGTGTGCTTGTTTTCTGGTTTGTCTGTTGTATGCTTTTGTGTGTGAACATTGAAGTCTTTGTATAGTTTGTGTACACGTGTCTGTCAGTCTGGTTTTTCAGCATGCACCCAGACAGTAATGGCCGCTGTCAACAACGTGTAACCTTATACACAAAAAAAATCATTATTACACTATTATTCAGAAAGACATGCACAGAAGAAATTGCAGTGAAAGCAAAATGAGTGGAAGTAGACTTATCGGTAAAGCTAAAGCAATAAAATGGCTCAAATGCCATTACTTACTCTGTAAGTGTAAAGAAAAGACATTTTAATGGAAAGAGTTGCAGTGTTATTGTTGATACAATCGTCTTTTTAGCTCTGCAAGCAAGTCTTCTGTGAAATGTAAATGGTGTTCAATGGTGCTACATTATTCAAGTTTTTTTTTTCATTTTTGTCATAATAATGATAGTACTTATGACATAAAATGGTTACATTCCAATAAACGCCTACTTCCAAAGGTACACATACTTAAATTTACCCAAATGCACATCCTTAATACATATACTACTCAAACACTCTGGAAACGTATGTATATCTGCTTCAGTAAATACAGGTGGTCAGAGAAAGCTGTACCAGATGAGCAGGGCATCCTGAACCCTGAACAGGTGTATTTCCAGTCTGTGATTGAACATGATGAGCAAATGTAGCGAGATGGCAGGTTGGACACCAGTCAAGAAGCTTGTTTCTGGATGAGTTTAAAAGAGGTCGGCCCGGGCAGGAGGTTCAGTAGCTTGCATGCAGTGTGAGCGGGCCCAGGCCATCACCAAGGGTGCCAGAGTGGGTGGAAAGCAGCAGCCTGACTCCTTTTAAATTGTTGGAGAAGAATCTGCAGGACACTCAGCTACTGACACAGTGTTCCCGCTGAAGTTGACCCTTCATTAAGGGTGATGCCAAGATCCTCGGCAGAGTAGGAGGAGGCCCGTCCGTCTCCTCTAGCGGAAAAGTCTTAAAGAGGCGAGAGGGTTGCTTGCCGAGATGAGCGATAAAACCTCGGCGAGAGGCCGAGTTTTCGTTGACTGTCATGGCCCAGTCAGAATGCATACTTAATCTGTGCCACATACAGTCCTCTTCAAACATGACAGTGCCTAGCAGTTCCTATGTGTCAGTTTGGCAGCTGGTGAAGCCAGCTTTCCACTCACCTTCTGGATGAGTAAATGTCTCCAAACACACTGGTTGTTCCTAACAAGGCCTAACATGTTCCTGTCACTCAGAAGGCATCCATTATATTTACATCACATCTGGTTGGATAAGAGCTAAAAATGTGACACTGTGAATCGCTCAGTCTGGATAAAATGTAGGTGCTCTCATCCACAGTATTACATTTTTCCAGGCAATCTTTACAGCTGGAAATATGGGATAAGTAATTTACTCAAGGGTACAAAGTACAGTCAGCCCCCCTTACCCACTGGTTTGACCAACCGTGGTTCAAAAATATTTTTTAAAAATCCAGAATATTCTCAAAAAAGGACATTTGAAATTTTCTCACGCAGCATATGCTAGAATACTGTAGTCAGTGTGATTTACATGGGTTTTAGCTCTTAGTAGTACATATAAGTGGGGTTTCAAGTTATGAGCAGGTATAGTTCATAACTATAAATGCATAAAAGAGTGCATTTGATTCAGGTGTGAGGAGCTGTGGAAGATCCCTAGATTGGTTAAGTATCCGTCCTTTTGCTTAGGTTTACCCTTCCCCTATTATCTGCTGCTTGTTGAAGTGTAGTTGTTGCCTTGTTTGATTCAGTTTCATCTCGTTAAGCGATTGTTTCTGCTCGGTGATCGACCAGCTGTTAATCGTTTGCTAATAGGCTGTTGGGTTTTAACCGAGGCTGTTGTTTATTTTCTCCTTCGATAGTCGGTAGTGGAGTCCTAATCTATTCGATCACCTTTGGCACTTGGGACTTTACCCCTGTCTAGGGTTATCTTTTCAGTTTTCGTACCATTCTTATGCACTTTGCCTTGTAAGTCGCTCTGGATAAGAGTGCCATTAATGTAATGTAATGTATAGGGTAAAACTATCCATGGTTTTTGTGCATCCGTGGGGGTCCTGGAGCCATATACCTGCAGATAAGGCAGGCTGACCTTACTTGTTTCTTAGGATTTGAATTTGCAACTTTGGGACTACAAGCCCATTCCATAGCCGTTATGCTACACTGCTGCCCACACAATAAGTAAATGTAGGGAGCACAGTTCTTCCCAAATTCAGTTTCAAATGCCAGCTATCCCTATGTGCCAGTTTATAATCCTTTCCTGTAGGTAAATTGATCAGTCCTTTTGTGTCTCGCCTTCTTTGTAACACAGTTGGATTTGTACACTGTATTCATCCGTGGTTGTAGAAAGACGTGACCTTGCATTGCTAATAACATGGTGGTTTTGAGTGAATTTGATCTCCTACATGCATGAAAAACACACAGTGAGCCTTCAAAGTCCTCTTTTGTCCCCCGCACAGGCACATGTAGCCTGCAGCGTTCTTCACTGGAGAACTGCACTGCCCACTAAAAAGTTATTTTCCAACAGAAGAATGGAGCGCTGCTGTTTGTTGCTTTGTAGTATATGTTTGTAAAGAATATGTGCGTATCTTAGTTTAGAGCTGTTCATTGCCCACCGTTGTGATTGCGTGGTGCCTGTGCAGTCTCATTTTCCACTATAGTCAGTGGCATCAGGATGCTGCATCTGTCTCTGAAATGCATGGGAATGCTGCGGGCATGGGAATGCTGCGGGAATGGGAATGCTGCGGGAATGGGAATGCTGTGGGAATGGGAATGCTGCGGGAATGGGAATGCTGTGGGAATGGGAATGCTGTGGGAATGGGATGATGTGGGAATGGGATGCTGCGGGAATGGGAATGCTGTGGGAATGGGATGCTGCGGGAATGGGAATGCTGCGGGAATGGGAATGCTGCGGGAATGGGAATGCTGTGGGAATGGGATGATGTGGGAATGGGATGCTGCGGGAATGGGAATGCTGTGGGAATGGGATGCTGCGGGCATGGGAATGCTGCGGGAATGGGAATGCTGTGGGAATGGGAATGCTGTGGGAATGGGATGATGTGGGAATGGGAATGCTGCGGGGAAATGGAAGTCTTTCAGAGCAGGTTTTTCTCTGGATGGACATGTGGCATTCCGGACCGATACCTGACAGCTGGAAACATCTGCGCTATCATTGGCCTGAGTTTTGGGTAGCGGGTGGAGAGAGTACAGAGAGTAGGGAGGGGAGTTAATGTGTGTGTATGTGTGTGTGTATTTCCACATGCTAAAGAATACATTTATGAAAATCTACACAATCACAAAGTCTGTCCGCTTCTCTCCACATATGCTAACCAGCTAATTGTCTAAGCCTTGGTTCTGCACTGACTGGACTGCCGTAACTCTTTCCCTGCTGGTTCCCCACCATTTGCCCTGAAGCTTCGTCAGTTTGTACAGAATGCTGCTGCTCAGTTTTTGTCCATAATCAGCCACAGCACACGCATGTAACGCCTGTCCTCGTATGTCACACCTGTTCTCGTTCCTCTCCACTGGCTTCCTGTCGCAGCCCAGATAAAACACACATCCTACTTGAGGTTCTTGCATCCAGAGGTCGCATCCCATCCATATATATATATATATATATATATATATATATATATATATATATAATAAGGATGGTAGATGTCTCTTCCCACCTTCGAGCAAACTGAAAGCACAGACTGTTTAAATTGCATCTTTTCCATTCTAAACCTGAGCGCTGCATATTACCCATCTGCCTCTCGCTATGCTCTCAAACTAACGCAGCTGTTTTTCCACCGGGCTTCTACTAAAAGGACTCAGGGATATTTCGTAGTTTGGAGAGAAAACAATTATGGTCTATTTCGACACTGACAACACAGCGTCGTCTCAATTCGGTTGTTCTAGTTTATTGCGGGCGCTTTTGTAAATAGCTCTGGACAAGAGCGTCTGCTGAGTGCGCAAATGTAAGTGAAAATCAACAGTGATGATAAAGAGGGACTGGAACAAAATAAAACATTAGAGGTGAATGATAGTGCTGCTGCAGAGGATGCATCACTCAGATAGAAAACGTAGGGGGAAGAATATGATGTTCATTCAAGCTCCTGATTACTGCTAGTTTGACATTTGGTTAATCTAAACAAATATAAAAGTGTGTAGCTGCAAAATGAGAGTAGCCTACTGATAAAATTGGACTATGGTTGTGTAAAACAGCCACTCACATTTAAAGACAGCTGAGATTTAGTAATTCATGTATTTTTAGGTATGAAACTTTCCAGCTGAATGACAGGTCAAATATGGGCAATGTTGCTTATTGGCAATATTGAGGCACACAGTTACTCCAAGAAAACATTATTGAGCTGAAATAGAATTTTGTGTCCAACTGACGATGAAGTGGATTCTTTTTTTCTCAGGTTTTTTTTTTATTGTTTGTTTTTATTTAAACTCCCTGGCGCAGAGGGTGGCAAAGAACATTCTATAACTTTCCATGAAATTTTCAAGAGTGGTACCAGATGGGAAATTTAAATTTTGGTAAATTGAGCTGTCAATCTTTTTTTAATCCTCATTTACCTCGCTGTGCGATGGGTTGAATGATAAATTGTAGGCTGAATGTGGACCACTGTGGGGAAGTGTCTGGGGTCCATAAAATAAAAGGGCCAGTCTTCCAGATTACAATATAATTACAATTAACTTCTAGTTATACAGAACAATAACATCAAATTCTTGTGGACTGCACTGTGGTCTCCTCCTTAGAGAATGTACTGAGAAAAACGTTGTGGAAAGCCTGCCATCGGGATTTTTTTAATGACGCCAGTAATCTGACGAGTTTAGTTGAAGGGGTGGTTGGTCCATTCCGTCCTCTCCTTGGGATGCAGTCTGCTGGTGATTTGACAGCCTCTTCCCCAGGCACATTCTGGGGGAGGGGGGTGATGTGAATGGCACCTTTCACCATGAACCTGAGTCTGCCTTTAAACTTGCCTGGAAAGCAGAGCTTTATGTCCATTTCTCTCTCAGGCTAGGCTGCTGGGAATGATGATCTGAATGTGTACGATCATGCAGGAGAGAGAGAGAGAGAGAGATTTATTTATTTATTTTTGGTTCTGCTGAAAACTTTTAAGTGTGGCACAGAGAGAGTGTGAGAGAGAGAGAGTGAGAGAGCGTGGCACAGTGGGTCATTGGTTAGTGCTAGAAGCCAGGTTTGATTCCCATCATGGCTGGCCCTCCCTGTGTCAGTGTGGGTTGTTTCTGGGTTGTATGATTTCCATCCACTGTCCAAAGACATGCATTTTAGGCAGATTGGACTGGTCGGTGTGTGTGTGTGTGTGTGTGTGTGTGTGTGTGTGTGTGTGTGTGTGTGTGTGTGTGTGTGTGTGTGTGTGTGTGTGAGTGTGAGTGTGCGTGTGTGTGCGTGTGTGTGTGTGTGTGTGTGAGCGTGTGTGAGTGTGTGAGTGAGTGTGTGCGTGTGCGTGCGTGTGTGTGTGTGTGAGTGTGTGTCTGTGTGCGTGTGGGTGTGTGTCTGTGTGCGTGTGTGTGCGTGTGCGTGCGTGCGTGTGTGTGTGTTTCTGGCCCTGTGATGGACTGGCAGTCTTTCCAGATGCTTTTTCAGACCTACTAAAGTGCCTTCAATAGGTTTAGTCAATTAATGGAAACATTACCCAGCACCCAGTAGTTAGCATTGCAGCCAGCTGTGTGAAGGTTAAATTCGAGACGTTTCTCCAGAGCAAGTCTCTGTGCCGACCGTGCCTGCATCCCCCAGAGTGATCAAAGGTACCTCTTCAGCTCAAATTCTCTGGCAGTCTGGGCCCCTGTGATATTAGCTTCATCTTCAGCTTCAGATTACTGCCCTCTCAACAGCTCTCATCCGTTTCATCTCCAGGTGCACATCGTTGATGACTCAGACGAGGATGTGTCCGTCACAGGGGTGTTGAGACCAGCACAGAGGTGGGTCAGGCATTACGGGTCTGGTGGTGGTTGACAGAACGACATTTAGGGGTAATTAAGGCACAAAACATCAACAGCAATATTTACATGCAATTTGCTTCTGTTTACCTTAAAGTTTGGTAGGTTTGCAAACATTGAAAAGCAAAGAGCCAGTCATAACCTGGATAAAACTGTATTTCTTTTCATAAGACTGTGATGCTCGAATGACAGCGTGACATTTTCAATCTGATTGCACAGTGATTTTTAACTCCCACCAGTCAGATCATTTGACTGCCTTTTGAGTCATTACAGCACATATAAATAGCCTGTAGAAATGTTATTCTTTTTTCTGAAGGCCTTACTTGAAACCTGTTATTCTTTCTGACTTAATTCCTGTCAATTTCAACATTTTTGTTATGACTTCAGCTTCCTATATGTTTCTGCTGTTAAAAAACGTTTGGTGTACCTGAGAAAAACATGTGTATGTAGCAGACGTCAACATTAGTTTTTAATTAAGGATTTTTGTGCTTCTCTGACAGAATCATTAATCATGCTGTGGATAAATTATATTTTAATTTACCTCAAGTTTTATTTCCTGTAGTTCTATCTTAAGATGTTAATTTTCTCATCTGCTCAGCTGTCAACGTTTTGACAAATATTTATACTCGGGCAGCAAAAACAGATTGTCAGGGTATGTCGCTAACAACTGAGATCCATACTCCTAAACCTCTCAAAACCCGAGAGAAACAACAGAGAAATTCCCAGCAGGGCCTCCGGGTCGCTCACAGCCCTGTGACTGGTTGTTCCGGGCCCAGCCGCCTCATTACTGATCTCCATTGGCGAGGCTACGACTGTTCCAACCTTGTTGGTACAGGACAGGGGTTAAGCCGGTTACATTTGTTTGTGTCATTGCTCTGTAATGGTTGTTACCAGCTGCCCGTTCGCCTATCGGTGCACGGATCGAGGATATAGACAGCTGCAGTCCATGGTGCATCTGCTGGGCAGAGAGATGTTAGTGCCAGTCATGACATGAGGTGGAGAAATCGTGTCGCAGCATCCTTTTTTTGAGCGGATTGGAGCAGGTTGCTTTAGTGGACTTAGCTATACAATGAAGCTCTCCTGAATTATTGAAAGTATTTTCACCAATATGACATTTTTATTAAAAAAAAAAGAAAAATATGGCTGGTTTCCCAGACATGGTTTTAGTCTTTTCTTTTAGACTAAAAGAAAAATTGTACCATAACAATATTGAACTCCGATACAAAAAGGTCAGCATTAAACCAAAACACTATCACACTTTATCATGTCAGACAAAGAGATGTATTTTTTCTGCTACAGGGCACAAGCTTATTTCCTTGGAAGAAGTATAAAAAAATAGTTTTTGAAAAAAAGTAAAGCTTGCTAGTAAGTAGATAATGACCAAACAAGTATGTTATATAAGACAAATGAGTAGCCACTCAGGTAGCTGGAAAATGTACCTGTACACAAACACAAAGAAAAGAAAGTCAAAGAACAAAACTTACCGCTCTACGTTATCTTTACCACCAATGAACAAAGGCTAGCATCAGACCTAGGCAAATTATACATTCCATTCGACCTCAATTACCATTCATTCTTTTACCTGTTATTGCTTTGTGCTGCAGGTTAACACTGAGGTGTTGTGAGCCATGACTCAGTGAAAACAGCGGTACCTACCTGGTGATGAAGGGCGCAATAAAATGCGCGTTTTAATGCCATGCCATATGACGCATTAGAAGCGGCCCGTTCCTTTGAAAGCCACTCACCCTAAAACGATCGTCATGGATAAAGTTATTAACCAAGAAAAGTGCTAAGTTCCTCTATAATGCACATAAGTACATTGTTTCTTTTTGCCATTTGAAATTACAGCATGTAAAGTTCTCAGCGTTACAAACCGCCCCCATTCCGGGGGTGCTTGCAGGCTGTCTCTGAGGTTCTACTGTAATTTGCAGGTGAAAATGTTAACTTATCTCTCTTGTTCTGATTTTCAGGAGTTCAGCTCTATCCTCAGCTGCTAGGCAAGGTCCCCAAAGCCATTCACATATGGGTGTGAATTACGATGACGACGATGACGATGTGAGTGGTTGGCCATACCTTTTCTCATGGCTGAATGGCAAATAGGCTTCGGCCTCTTCAGGTCGGAAGGCCTCTTGTAAAAACCATCTGCTGCATGCGTGACTAACAGTGCCCTGAAGGAAGTCGTTTAAAGAGTCTAAAATGATTATTCCCTTCCTTTGTGCTATTTCTCCTCTCACCCTGTGCAGGACGAGTTCGACCCGTTTAAAAGCTCCAGTAGTTCCCGTGGAAGAGGTCGAAGATAACGGCGAGAAAGTAATCTCTGTCAAACACTGCTGCTCATGCTATTCTCCCAGCATATCGATGTGTTTGTCTCCCCAATCCTGCAATAACCAGACCCATCATCCTCCTGTTTCAATACATACTGACTGACATACTCTTTCTCCAGATTACACCAGTGACCTAAAGATTATCATCAGGCTGAAATCCCTAAACTCCGGGAGGCCTTTAAAGGAACAAAGGTTGCCCGGGGTTTGTGAAGTAACGTCAGTCTGTTGTAATGTGTTAATTTTCTTCTATTCTAAAATAAATCCAATCTCCCACTGATCACTTTGAGTGTGTGTTTTGTTTCCAGTACAGATCAAAAGCACGAAGGGGTCCATCTCAAAATGTTCCCTCCCAAGATCCAAAGTGTGTCATAATCAGTCAGACTAATGCTGTATCATCGCTCCACTGTAACGACAACAACGGTTAAGATTACAGAACGAATAACAGCAATGAAGCCAATGAATACACTGACAGTTTATCTGGGCCCCAGTGCTGCACATTCAATTACAAAGCCATTTTGTTGATGTTGGATGTCAACATGCATCAGCTGGTTATTCAGAGAAAGGGATAGATCACTGTTACAGTCTTGAACATCTCTGCAAAGAAACATGGATTTGTAATGATTTTTAATATTTTTTTTTTTCTAATTTCATTGTCTACAGTGCCAGCATGTGTGATGATTGGTCAAAATGCTTGAGAGATTAAGTCTTGTTAAGGCTGTAAATATCAATAATAACAATACAAATGGTAACTTTATGTAAAGCCTTATATTAAAATCTTTTTGTGAAAATCATTGCCCATCGCAAGTTGATCATGTTTCCTCATAACCGTTATAAAAGTGGCCTGCAGGTGGCTCAGGCAGGTATCAGCAGGTATCAGCAGGTATGCCGTTACTATCCCATCCACGAGATTAACAGCTATGGTGAGGCTGCTGTTGCCTCACCCTCACCAGGGAAAACAGATTATACCTGAGGAGAATCTAAGAATCTTTGTGAAAGTCAGCATCACCGGGTCCCCTTTCTTCCCCACCGAAAATGAACTTTGCAGAAAGCCCGTCCAAAAACGTTGCCTATCGACTCAGGAGGAAGTGACCTCCTCAGGTTTACGTCGTGTTTAGTCTTCATTTAGCACATTGCACATGTGACACCAGACTCATTTTCCTTTGTTTTTCTTTTAAACTTATTTTATTTAAGAGATAATGTACAGTTTTAAGATAAATGCCTCCAGTTCATGCATTGTGCCAAATTAGGCCATAGCTAGATTTCATCTCCAGTCCCAGGTAGCTGGAAGGGATACAAGGCGATCGCGTGCCAAGAACAGGAGGTGATTCTTTGTCACGTATAATGTTGGACATGTAGGCCTGCAGTGGTGAGAGAATAACACCACTGTGACATTGTCCAGATTCCCCATGGCATCAGACAGTCTGTGTTTTGGCAGCAGCTTAAAACCTCTTCCTGGCAACCACCGCTGGCTTCCAGCCGACAGTGTCCATCACCGTTAGAGGCCAAAGGGAACTGAACAGAATTTGGAGGTACAGCTTCAGACCATGAAGCACAGAAACTGCTGATGTGGAACCAAAGAAGGAAAAAGCATCTCTTCGGTCGGCTGCAGAGAACCTGCCAGGCATTCTACTGTATGTGCTGCAAAATCTGCATCGGCTTCAGAATTTTGAGGTGACTCAAAGATACCTGTTGGACGAAAACAAATTCAGAAATGGGCACATGCCATCTTCAACTCTGGGAAGTGATGGAAGTATTTAGGTGTGGCTTCATACCACGCTGGATGTTTTTCTCAGCTGGAGGAGGAAAGAGGACCGTCTTAGGGTTAGGCTCAGGCAGTAGCCAGGGACAGGGCCTGCTGGTGAAGAACTGCTGTAGTCTGATGTTCCAGCTTTGCCATGTTGCATGATGGGATTGCTTTGAGGTCACTAAGCATACACTGCACAGTGTGCAGTGGTATGACCTGACCCCCGAGACCCCAATATGTGTGTGCAGTATAGTTCTGTTCAAAAGAATCACAATCTGACAAAAGATGTGTATGAGAAATGCATAGGAATGAAAAACCAAAACAAGATCTGTGCAGCTGTCACAGTCCAAAAGGGAGGGGTCAAGGTGGTCTCCTCCTCCTATCCAGCCATACCAATTGGATCTTATGGTTGTTCTAGCCCTAGCACATTTTCCTCAATTCTCTGTTATGGAGGAGTTTGTTTTAAAGAACTAAGGCAAAAACAAAACAGAAACATACACAAAACCATGCAGTAATCTGGACAATTCAATGGGGCTTAAAACAAAAAAAGAGAAGCAGCGTATTTCCTCAATATTACATGACTACTCTCATACTCCTGCTTTCCCAGACTACTACTCCTATTCCCCCAGGTGACACATAGTTTTCCTATGTGTGCCTGCATATGTGTGCGCTACATGTTATTCCCTGTGTAACAGCGGCGTTCTGGGAGAATTATTCCAGTTATTGATGCGCGTCGCACGGGGAAGCAGAGCTTGTCAGTGCGAGCTTCTTCCACATAGCGCTCCCCTGGGTTTCAGTGCGACCTCTTCCAGACTCGGGAGGAGCGGGATAGGGTTAGCAAGGGGGCTATACGTACCTGTAGAGCATCACCTCTGTGATGACTAGGATCCGAGCCGACCGGGGTCCCCCCATACATAACACACAAATAAGGTTTATTCTCACGAGGCTGCTCAGAGTGGCAGCAGGATGGTGTCAAGAAGGCAGCTGTATTTTTTTTTTCACCTCCAAAGTGGGTCAGTACTTATCTAGAATGATGTGTAAAATTAAGATTACAGTCTGGCGTGCTTTATGTGTCTCCGTGGCTTGTTGCGCGGGGCTTAAAAATAATGGCAACGGCATCAATGGCTATAACATACAATCAGAATTCGCATAAACCTCAGCTCAGAATTGACGGTCTATACAAAATATGTTTACACGCATTGATCCGTTCTGTTTTTATATGTAATTGCTGTATTGACACGGCATTCTGAATACTGTAGTTCATGCATAGGCTACACGTTTGACAGACATGGCAGCGTCAGTGTTTTCAGGTATACCGTAGACCAATGAAGTATTAAAGAGGGATGGGACAGGAGGTTTCAAAAGCGAAGGAAAAAGCGCAACTGAGTATCTGTAGCAGAGTGGATGCGAAATGATCCTTAAGCATGCCGCGTGACAAATAGATTATCACTGCTGAATTTCCTCCGTGATTCCAAACAACACGGGATTGTAACTGCGCACTTTCTCTCAACCCTTGAGATAATTAGCCAAATAAAACAAACAGAAAATTTACTTACACAGAAATGAGGCTTACTTGCGCGCTGTTGCCTTTGACATATATGGCGCAAAACTTTCAGAAATCAAGTGCACGAGTATACAATGACTCGTTCTTTGAAGGGATTTTTGAACCTGCGACGAACAGATCGAGTTATTACACTCTGGACGACAACACTTTGGCCGATTGGCAGTTTCTTATTGGAAAGAAGAAATATGGGGCGGAATCTCAAAACCCCACCATAAAAGCTTTGTTAATCATCGCGTATTCCTTCATTATCGTCATCTCCCTCTTTGGAAATATTCTCGTTTGCCACGTCGTGATAAAAAATAAAAGGATGCATTCTGCCACAAGTTTGTTCATCGTGAATCTTGCTATAGCTGACATCCTAATTACCTTGCTCAATACTCCCTTCACTTTGGTAGGTACTACAAACGTTATTAAATATACAAGAATTAAATACTTGCGTAAGCATATTTAAATTTAAGTTTGATAGTCATCCTTTATCTACACAACCTAATAGTACGTGTTTGTGTATTATGTTCAGGTGTAAACATTTATGCTGCATGAGTAAGGACGTTATATCTTATATGTGTTTCTAGGTGCGTTTTGTAAACAGTACCTGGATATTCGGCAAAGGCATGTGTCACATCAGTCGATTCGTGCAGTATTGCTCTTTGCACGTGTCTACACTCACACTCACCGCAATAGCGCTGGATAGACGACAGGTAAGTTAATTTCTCAATGTCTTCCCATCTTGAAAGCGTCGTCTTATGAGCCGGTTCATTCATCCCTTTGGCACAGCGATGTGCTTGCTGTCATTCATGCATAACACATTGTGGTTGATTTCATAAACTCAGAACTGACTGTATTGAGCAGGCTACTTTAAACTGAAGTGATTACTTGTATGTTACTTAATAATCTGTGCGGTATAATAACATGATGTTGGTGCATATTATTGTGGCTTTGCATGTGCTTGCTTTTGTAATACTTAATACCACGGGACAAATATCATCAGTGAAAGTGGAGTTGCGCGAGCGTCATTAAGCACCGCGGTCCCGAAGCTGTGGCCTCGAGGTCCCCTTAGGTTTAATTGTTGAGATGGTCGAATCATAACATTACATAAATTCATTACATAAATTCCGGAACGATTATGGCCTCGCAGAAACTTGTCAACATAGATGATTTGCGCATATACCAGTTTTACAATAGTAATAATTTCGTTAATGATTGCAATACTTATTTGGTATAATATGTGCATGAATTCAGAAGGAATAATGTATAGATTTTAAATATACATAGTTCGTTCATTTATTATTTGTAAACCAATTTACTGTCGTGTAATTGTGCACAAATGGTCTGTAATAGTATTCTTGTTCTCAATGGTTTTTATTTGAGTTTTTTACTTGGGTGCCGGAAACACAGCAGTACAGGTATCATAGTTATTATTATTCTCAAGATCCATCGCGAATAATCTGGCATATTGGTTTTGCCATAATTAAATGAGAGCCATCACATTGTGTTGCGCGTGACAAAGCATATTGTTCATGAACATCACCTGGATAAGTATAAAACAAGACCTATTTCTACCACAACCATACCAAAGGAATTTAATTATCTATGAATTAAATTAATGATTTTTTACAAATGCTTTTGACTGCATTTCTGCCTTTATTTAAACATTTATGCAGTGAATTTCAATGCTTAAGACGATTTCTGATTCTGTTGGGGTAGACAAAATAACGTCTACTATATATAAACAATATATGAGTATTTATTAACTAATAAGGAATTGGGCCAATCTTTACCCTCAGTCGCTCTTGCAATGTTTTTTATACAAGTTGTGGACTGCTTCTTGACTGAAGTTCTTTGAGAGACAGAGTAGGCAGAAATATACCCCACAGTCTAAAGTTCCTGGTCTTCCTAAAATGATTCAATGATGTGTGTGTCTGGTGATTTGGAAGGTCTTGGAAGGTGTTTGATGCAGCCATGATTTTCAGTATTGGTTGACCGTACATGGGTAGTTTCATTGTGCAAATAACTGCAGCTGTGATGCATTATGGAGTTTAAGAAAAGTCTATATTTATCCTTTTTCATCACTGACTGATGTGTACATGGCATGCGCATGTGTGTTCGATAAATCCTGATCATTTTGTAAGGGGCATTTATTTCATTAGCAAGAAGCAATTTAATAAAGTAACTTACATTTTAGGCATTCAGTCAATGCTCTTATTCAGAGTGGATGACAAAGCTTGCATATTTCATACACTATCCGTTTATACAGCTGAATATTTACTGAAGCAATACAGGTGCAGTATCTCGCTCATGGGCAAACTGCTAGTGTCCTCCCTTGGAATTGAACCTGCAACCCCTGAGCTACACAGCCTTGTAAGCATTACAATTCACTCACTGCCGTTTCCATGCAACACTGATAAATGAAGCCCAGGTAACGTACAACACATCTCCACATCCGTGCAAGTTAGAAACGTGTAATCAGATGCGCGTTACTGCATACCGTAACAGAGAGTGTGACTGGGTTGGGACGGTGTTTGAATGCTGCCCATGTCTGGTGGAGGGGCACGTGCTGCCATACACCATGTTGCTCTGTGGTACTGTAGGAAGAGGACTTATAACCAGCAGCGTCTATCAGCTGCCCTCCCCCTGTCTGTAGCACTCCACCTTCCTCCACCCACACTTGTTCAACACCTCCACACAAACACCTGGGGTACAAACACCTGCGGTTCAAATACATCAGGAGTGGTCATGTAAAACCTCCACTTCTCATCACTCAACCTGACGCACCTGTCCATCTACCCTCTACTAGAATTTGGGGTTTTCAAGTCCCTCTGTTTTCCTTCCACCACCCCTCATCCACTCCCATCCCACACACCCAGTATGTCCCATGGTTATTTTCATATTAATGGTCAACATGCTTTAATGCTGGTTTGACCTTCCTGTATCTGTTTGTTTAACCCTTTGTTTTAGAGGCAGGGTTCAGCAGAGGGTGGGCAGTAAGCATGAGCTCTAGTTCACAGTGGTGCTGCAGGCCAGGTAGACAGGAAACATTCACCTTGAGAAGAGCCCGGATCAAAGTGGAGAGGGTACATTTTTGAGATCTCTGGCATGCTGCCTTAGAATCCAGATGGTTTCACTCAAGGGTACCAGCAGACTGGAGCTTCCTTGAAAAACATATGCTTTCTTTATTTTTTTACACGGATAATGCAATATGAACATTTTCTGTTCAGTTTCTGATCTGAATCTGAAGTTTCTGTGTTAAATTTGTTGATATTTTATTAAGGTCTTTACATTTATGAAATTGATTAAAAAGTGAACTACAGAAGATTTTTCATAATGCACCTTCCAGTCAGATGAAAGGAGCACAGGTGAAATACGCCCATCACAAGACATGCAGAATATGGTTACCAACGGTGACAGCGATTTGCTACCATGTTGGAAGACAAAACATACCATAAACAAAACAAACTCCTACATGTTCACTGTTGCTCAGGTACCATCACAGCGATGAATGTTTATGCTGTATATGAATGTTGCAACAAAGCAGAAAAGGGTAAAAAGGTAATTTGGTTAGAGTAAGTACTGCAGTGAACCACCAGGGGGAGCAAACACTACCCTTATCATCAAAAAGAAGAGACAGGTGGTGTGAGGCACTATGAAGGTGAGAGCTTTCTAGCTAGTCATAAAACAAATTTTGCTTTCATTATAAAATTATGTTTTTGAATGAATTGTGAAGTTATGCGGCAAACTCATATAACCATTGTTGGCAAAGTATGTTTCATATATGTTAAACTTAGCATTAGCTATTCTCTTAAGCGTTAACTAAGACTAGTTAGCTTTTTAGTGTAGCAAACATGTTGGTAAATTTTTAAACTTTATTTTCTGCTTTTACGTGATTTTATTGTTTCATTACAGCAATTTTATGAACAGTGGTATGTTTTTATAACTTCTCTACCTGTCATAATCTTTATTATGCTTTACTATGAAGCGTGTAACACTGCACTACAACTCTTGTGTACCCAGCGCTGGGTCATTACAGTCTTACTATGAAGCGCATAACACTGCACTACAACTCTTGTGTACCCAGCGCTGGGTCATAACGGTCAGCACTGGGTCATAACGGTCTTACTATGAAGCGCATAACACTGCACTACAACTCTTGTGTACCCAGCGCTGGGTCATAATGGTCAGCACTGGGTCATAACGGTCTTACTATGAAGCGCATAACACTGCACTACAACTCTTGAGTACCCAGCGCTGGGTCATGACGGTCATACCCAACCCAAGGGTCTCTGCCCCTACTGTATAACCTGGTGAGCTGTTCCAGATATCGACAACTATCAATCAATCCAGCTAGCTTCATGTACATTGTGCATCTCGTACAAGAGTTGTAGTGCAGTGTTATGCGCTTCATAGTAAGACCGTTATGACCCAGTGCTGACCGTTATGACCCAGTGCTGGGTACACAAGAGTTGAAGTGCAGTGTTATGCGCTTCATAGTAAGACCGTTATGACCCAGTGCTGACCGTTATGACCCAGTGCTGACCGTTATGACCCAGTGCTGGGTACACAACAAGCAAATGAAAATCCTAGATCGGTTGAGTGGTCTAATCTCACCATCAACACTCTTGTGTCTTCTTATAATTACCCACAGGTGATACTGCATCCATTAAAGCAAAGAATGTCAACGATGCGAGGAGTGGTGTGCATCGCAGTGATTTGGTTGATGGCCACCTGTTTTTCCCTCCCCCATGCAATTTACCAGAAGTTATTCACTTTCGTGTACAGGTAGGAATTATTTGGGCAACTGCAATTATAGTTTTTTCCTTAAGTATGGTGAACTTCTGCATCCTGGTTTTTTGGTGACGCTGTGTTTTCTGTCCTGTTTCCACAGCAAAGACATGTTGCGAAGTCTGTGTGTTCCAGACTTCCCTGAGCCCTCCGAACTGTACTGGAAGTACATCGACCTGGCGACTTTCATACTCCTGTACATGCTTCCTCTCCTCATCATTACTGTGGCCTACACCACCGTGGCCAAGCGGCTGTGGCGACGGAACGCCATCGGCGACGTCACCACCGAGCAGTACTTCGCCCATCGAAAGAAGAAGAAGAAGACCATCAAGATGCTGATGGCCGTGGTCGCGGTGTTTGCCATCTGCTGGTTTCCGCTCAACTGCTACGTGGTGCTCCTCTCCAGTCAGGCCATAAGGAGCAGCAATGCCCTCTACTTCTCTTTCCACTGGTTCGCCATGAGCAGCACCTGCTACAACCCCTTCATCTACTGCTGGCTCAATGACAACTTCCGTGCCGAGCTCAAGTACCTGGCAGGAATGTGCCGGAAGAGCCCAGGGCGGGCACCGGCTCACCCGCAGCCAGTCACTGCACACGGTCACCGCGCCGCATGGCCAGAGAGCCAGGCCTCCTCCTCGCACGGCCAGGCTAAGGAGAGCCATGGCTTACGCTCCACAGCCCACACTCAGTCCGGCAAGACGGACATACTCTCTGTGGAGCCCATCGTGGCTGTCACCTAAGCGCAGTTCTGCCACGAAGGCGGCTGCCAATGAAAGAGCTTTCCATGGCTCCTCACCTTCATACTCTCCATGTACCTTCTCAGAAAACTGAAAGGTTTGAGTCACATTACCATTCATTTTCGATGGAAAAAAAGGCCTACAGAGTGGCTCCCATGTATATAATAAAGTAACAGAACTCCACCTCTTCCACAGTCATGTATGTAAATATGCATGCATGTATGTATGATAGCCAGTGCTGCTGTGTAAACTTTTTTCTGCCATTCAGTTGAAGAGATGTGGAGGACAGGTTTGATACTCTTGTTACAAGGATGGGAGACCTACTGGGTTAAGATGGCAAGCCAGATGAGAAGAGTCTTTTACACTGGAACGAGTAGGAATGAAACCCAGGCCTCTAACTCGACGCAAAGCTAAGGGGACACTGCTGTTGGAGTTTCCATATTAGGGCACAAATGTTGAAGCAAGCTTGTGACTCACTGTATTATGTAAAGAAAAACAAATAGCAGAGGGTGCATGTCCTTCTCTCTTCTGTCCATTTTACGGAATGAGAAATGTGATTCATCAACCCTCCAGTGATTGTGCGATGTCAGAGCTCTCCTGGAAGTTTCCCACAATTCACCTCTACTTCGATTACACACCTATTTCCCACCTGTGACACCCAGAACTGTGTGACATCTCTGTTACCCCCTGCTGATAACGTATTCTTCAGAAACCCAGTTAATTCAGTGTAGTGAAACCTCAGAGATAAAGACACACTGGGAATTGTTCAGACCCATGAAAGTTCTATGCCGGAAGTGACATCAGATTCTATCTACCAAGTGATAATGGTAAAGGATTCAATCATTTTTGAATCTGAATCAATTACTCATTTATTTTTTTTTCCCTCTTATTTTATTGTGTTTATATTTAAATGGAAAGTGTGAATTGGTCCTGCATCAGTGATAATGAGCTTCGGAATGCAAAATTATGTATGCTAATCACAGCTTCATTCTGCGTTGGATTGAGTGGTCGTCAGTGGTGTGGTTGAGCATATACACATGTATATGGGGTACACCCACCTTAATTATTCAGTATATCCAGCACACCCACGTATTAGCCTTACTACCATTAATACAAATGAGCTTTGGAGTTACAGTACATCCAACTCAGATGGTACAGTCACCTATTAGCCTTATCACCATTAATACATATGGGCTTTGGAGTTACAGTATGCCCACCTCCTCAGACAGTATACTCACCTATTAGCCTTATTACCATTAATACATATGGGCTTTGGAGTTACAGTATGCCCACCTCCTCAGACAGTGTACCCACCTATTAGCCTTATTACCATTAATACATATGGGCTTTGGAGTTACAGTATGCCCACCTCCTCAGACAGTGTACCCACCTATTAGCCTTATTACCATTAATACACATGGGCTTTGGAGTTACAGTATGCCCACCTCCTCACTTACCACCACACCACTGGTGGTCAGTCAGTAAAAGTTCTTCTGTATAATACATTATCTTGCGCTTCGTCCACTCTCGTTCCAACTCTCACCCGGTGGATCGTTATTCTTACTGCAGTTATCTGTTCAGATATGCTAACAGATATGCTAATCCGGCGGATTAATTGGGCCGGGAAGCACTTGTTTGATGGAGGAGGGATTTGAAAGCTCCGGTGGAGCTGGGGGGGGGGGGGGGGGGGGGGGGGGGGGGGGGGGGGGGGGTGTTTGGCCAGGGGGGAGAAAAAACAACAGCCGAGGGGGTCTTGCATGTGGCTCCCCAAAGCCTGTAATTGCTCAGATGTCTGTTTTACTGTAATAAATTGTTGAATGTTTTATAATTTTGGACTGTTGTTCATTTGAGACAGCCTGCAGTGGCTATATTTATACCTCCATGGTCATGGAGGCACCCTCCACGCCTGAAAAATTAAAAATTTGGCACTATGGTTGGCCGTTATATCTTCCCTCATTTTTACTTTTGTGCCTCAACAGAACTTGGGCTGCAGATTATTCTTTGATTGATATGAGTAATCCAGCACACCTTTGACGGAATAAAGTCTGTTATATAAACTCAATCGATATCTTAATTTCCATTTGGAAGTGTTGAAATGTTTATTTGTGAGCGCATCAAACATTAGCTTTTACACCACTGAGGCAGGTGTTTCAGCTCCAGTCTGGGGAAATGGAGATGTGAGATTCACTGGCCCCCATATGCTGAGTCACTGATGCCTGGGTTGAGCAGGGGAAGTGGTTATTTTTTAGGCAACCAGGATGTGGGGCAAATTCCAGTGAAAAATACATTAAATACGGGCTGTGTACAAAATAAATGAAAAATGAGTCAAATGTAACTAAATGCAAATCACAACTTTGAAAAAATGTGCACATGTTTCTTATTCATTTAAACATTTTTGAAAAGTTAAACTCTGAAGTTGCTTTCATAGCTGTTCTGTACAGAGATGGCATGGTTTATATACTAGACTGAACTTGTCATAACATATCACACAATATGGCTAGATTAAGTGGAAGTGGAAGTTTAGACTTGGCACTATAGTTTCAGGGTTGAACCGGGGCACAAGTGGCATCATTCTACCGGAGGAAGTGAGGGCTCTGCCACCGTCCCTCCTGCTGTTACTGCATCGGGTTCTGTCAGCGACACCTCGGGGCACGTGCCGCATGAGTACAGCTCGCCGACCGTAAAAGCAAAGCCCTCAGAGCGAACATCAAAGCCTCCTTCAACCCACACCTGAACGTACCCAAACCAGGCATGATTGCAGTCTTTGATGTATTGAAATGTTAAATATTCTGTGATATATCTGTATCCTGCCAGCGCTGGGGAACACTGTAATATCATTCAGTTGCACTGGAAAGGTGAAAGGGGTGAGGTCCCATTATGTCAATGACAGATGAAACATTAATGTGGGTCGTTATGTGCCAAAGTGCTTTCTGCCCATAACAGATGTTGCTTTTATAAGACTCTGTACGCTGTGTGTATTTTTGTACACTGGAACTGTGGTCATTTATATGTGTATTATGTACTCAGTGATCATAATAGAAGTAGATGTACATTGTGAAAATGGGTCAAGTTTTTATGGCATTAGTATTAATTTAAAGCAACATTTTTCTGAGTTATTAACCTCAGGTCAGTTATTAAGCATGGATGACCACACTATGTTCAAATAAGTACCCAGCAAACCACTACATTGCTAGAATGTTTGGCCAAATTGCCATTGGGTTATAAAAATATCTGGACGTGTCATTAGGATTTTAATGCAATTGCAATGACTACAGTGTATTACTCCTCCCCTAAATGGTGTTTGTCAGAAAATGGCCAATGAGAAATGTTCCTCTCCCTGATTCTCAAATAAAAGTTTTTGTGATATCTTTCCCAACCGCCTTGGAGCGTTCACTTCAGGTAATTTCAAACACACCAGGTACTTCTAGAATACAATATTGTCAAGATACTCTCATAATATTCCAGCAATGTAATGACACTTTCAGAAAACAGAGTTATGTTTTTTGAGCAGTGCTGAGATAAGAAGGCATTGTTCAATACAGACGTTCTGTGAAGTGATAATAAAACTGGGCAGATTTTGTGACTCGGGGGCATTTCCAAAAACATTCATGATGTCGTGGAAACGCAGGCACGGGTTACACAAATGGTTATCCAAACTCATGCACTCCCTCCACACTTTCGGCTGAATGGTACTTAGGGCTGCGTACACAAACACAGACAGAGCTTATTGGTTGAGTCAGTGGGCTGGATGGCGTGGCAAGCTTGGCAACAAGCAATGACTTGAGTTGCTTGGGGTGGCGTTCATGAGCCAAAAGATAGCACCCATGTATCATGATTCCCCAGGGCTATGTAGCACATCAGCCACCTCAGTGTTGACCAGGAGGGCCGTCCACTGATAGGGACAGGGCTCCATGGCTCTGCGGGCCCTTCCAGATCACTACATAGCATGGCTGTGGCCCTCACTTTGGCACCCAAACAAAGGCATGTGATCAGTTACAAGTGTAAAACATCATCTGAGTAAATAATATTTAAAAGTCTCCTGGCCTAGTTTTACATTACATCACTGAGCCGCTTTTTTATCCAAAGCAACTCACAGTTGATTGGTCTAACCAACTAGGAGCAATGTGGGGTTAAGGGCCTTGCTCAAAGGCCCAACAGCAATGATTCCCTAAAGTACTCCTTTTTCAATGTTCCATATTTTTCCCAAAGGGCAATAACTTTCTGCTCACATTCAGTACTGGGTGTTCCGCACCTCCATGGTCCTGGAAAAGAATGGTATCCATCCTTATTTTCTGACCCTTCACCTGCGCCGTCACCTCTTTTGTTTTGACCCAGTCAGTAGGTCGTGCTATTGCCCATTTTTTCCCTCCACAACCCACCAACAAATCAAATCCAGGGAGAAGTTAAGTAAACAAACCAGGTCACCTTCACAGTGATTTAATCAGATTATTGGGAATATGTGAAGGTTGATGCTCTCTTTCATCGGCCCTCTTCTGTCAACATCTTGGGCTGTGAGTCACCCCTACGCTCTTCCCTGTGGATGTGAATCATTTCACTACGTCCACTGCACAACTCTCTGATCACTCACTCCACTTTCTCAGGGTCCTGAGCTGCAGCACCCATGAATGGAACCCCATCTCCCCCTGTTTCAGCCAGACATAAAGTGCAGCAATAACCCTCCTTCCCTGGTCTAAATCCCAGCCTAAAACTGCTTCACTAGTTTGACACCACCAAAAAAATAGACACTTCATTACTCTAGGCCTCAAGTTGTACCCTTGGCAGTCATGAGCTCGCTGTTATCAGGGTATTGTTATGGGCAGTGACTCAGAGCCCATGATGTCACAAACGCTGCAACGTCACCCGGCTGAAAGCGTTCCTCATCTGTATGGGAACGCTGTCTATATCGCGCACTAAAATATCCTCCGGCAGTCTGGCTCTTGGTCTTAGCACCACAGCCTCTCTTCAAAAATGTAATTTCACCAGCGTTCACCTCACACAGCACATAAGACAGGACGCACCTGACTCACATCGCAACACACGCTCACGAAAAGGTCAGGTATCGCTTGTTCTAAAAATAATCACAAAAGACATTTAAAATCAAATGATGGATAAATACATTCAATGACGGTAAAAATAAAACAGCTCAATTTTAATGAAATGTTAAGGTTAAGGAAGAAATACCAGAGTCTGGTATTAACACTATTCACCGGCAGCCTCGAGGCAGTGTGTTCTTCTGCTCCAAATTGCAATTGTGCGTTTTACTATTGGGATATTAAGTCATGCTGTGTTTGAGGAGCTAAGGGCCAAGTTGGAGCATACTCAAACATTCATTGCATCACGTTACAGTCATTTAGCTGATGCTTTTATCCAAAGCGACTTACTGCTGATTGGGCTGGCCAAAGGCCAGTCCCCCCTGGGGGTGATGTGGGTTTGGGGGCCTTGCTCAGGGGCCCAACAGCAGTGGTGTTCTTGCTGTGGTTAGACTGGGGCTTGAGCCACCAGCTTCAGGGGTCCCAGCCATGTACCTTGGCTTTCCCCCATTCAGATATGCATGCAGATGCCACATTATTCAGAGATCTGAAAACAAGTAAAAGAGACTCAAAATCAATTCTGCTTGGCACAGGGTGCCAGTGAAATGTACCCTGGATAGGAAAATGAACTGCTCTCTTTCTGGTGCTAGTTAAATTCTGGCTGCAAAATTCTGAACAAACTGTGACACAGTATTGACCTTACAGTAATCTAGACAATTAAAAAAAATTGTTCCGTCTCTGTGTAACCACCTGCCTTATCATTAGCCTGTGAACAGTCACTGTACTTCATACTGGAAAAATTGATCCGCAGAGCAGAGGGTCTTAACACACAACTGTGGAGGCGGGGGCACACAGAGGGATAGTGAAGTGTGAAAATCGATGAAAACAATTAGGCCTGCTGAAACCACTTCAGCTGATAATATCAAACTCATGTCTGGTACAACAAATAGACAATCAGCTGTGATAAATGCACAGACCTATTTTATTATGCAGAACAAAACTTTGAGAGATCAGAGGACTTTAGATCATGAGATCATCCCCCCCCCCCCCCCCCCCCC
>JAFBMS010000085.1:253798-498798 GCA_019788955.1 Albula glossodonta
CAATGCTAAAACACAAGTAGCTGGAAGAAATGCTGAGTGGAAAACTTTCATAGACACAGTGCTCAGTGAAACTTTATTTAAAGAGAAAACAAGAAGCTACTAAAATAAGGATAAGGTAGATAAAGCAGCACTTTTCCCTCATATATTTGTTAGTATTCGAAAACTTTTCCTATGTCGTATCCATTCTTTGCTCTTTCTCTTTTACCTACATGTATCCCTTTTAAACATCTTTACTTTTTTTGAACTGATAAATTAACTTTCATTTGTGCCATTAAAATTGGGTTATATTTTTTGTGTGTGTTTCTAAGTCATACATCTTTTGCACATTTGAAGCATTATTCGTGAGACAGAGGCAGGGGAAATCTTAAGTTGCCACATTAGGTATCGGGATCAATTACTTTATGACTAAGCAAATACCACTAAAAATAATTATAACTATTCAATCAAATCTGTAAGAAAAGAATAAATACTGAGATTATGATGAATGGTGCAATGGCGGATTTTTGCCCCTCTGTTTGAGTGAAAGCTTTGTGCATTATGAAACATTATGATACATAATAAAATTCCAGGCAGAAGAAGCCCTGTAGGTGAAGACACTACTCTGCCAGTCAAATTCACCACTTATTCTGCATTGGAATTTCATAATGTAGTCCCTCGCGGACTGCTGAAGCGAAATGTGGTCTGTTGAGGTCTGATGTCGTCCAGTTCAGTCACAGACACTTTGGCCTTTACTTACTGGGACACATTGACCAAACAGACAAACCATTTTGAAGTTTGGGCCAGGTGCCTCCAGGTAAGAGAAGTTTCAGATCTCAGCGCAAACGCTGCTCAGAACTGCTGGGCCTCACTAATAACATATTCAGCTCCTGGGGCTGGATCAGAATCAGGTTCTGTTCACTTATTATAGTGTGCTAACCAGCCACATTTACTGATACAAGTGGATAGCGATAAGGCTAATGTTACTAAATGAGAGTAATTACTGAATGACATTCATTAATTATAAGCATCATTATCACTGAGCTTTGTCACTGTAGATTAATGTAATACCCTTCTGATTGTGCTGCTGCAGCACTACTCTCTAGACTCTTTGGGAAAAGTATTTTTTTTAAGAGGCAGAGAATTTTTATTTACTTTGACTTTTAAAGTAAACATTTACCCTAACAACACAGTGCAGCTCAATGATTCTGGTCTAAAAAGGACCGTTCCATTCAGAGTATGCGAATTTTAAGCACCAAAATCACTTTCTACTTCCACAGAACCCTTGGAAATGAGGCTCCCCTGTTAAATATATATTAAGCTCCTCTTGATATGAAATAAAAATTCACACATTTTTATTAGCTTCATAGGTATTGTTTACCACCCAGAGTCAAATGAAAGCTCAAGAGTCTCCTTTATCGGCTTCCTTACAGAGTCGGACCACCTCCTGCTAAAAGTGCGGTAGTGACATTAGCACCTGTGCATTCGGAGATATGTATATTGACATTTCTTTTTTCAAAAAAACTACTAAACTCGCTTTGAGGGAAAAAAAAAGACAGAAATTGATTTCACTGAATCATAGAACATCCTTCTGATGCTCAGCCAAACGGGTAGTTTTTTGTAAGACGAGGAAAATCGATTCTATGCATTTGAAACCCTTGAAAATGGGTCCTTCAAAAGAAATCATACACATAGCTCAATTGCCCAGCGCTGGAACATTGTGCTTCAATCCTGGACAATAGAAGGAAAAAGGAAAATAAAAATGACTACATTTAAGTTCTCGACTTTCAAATTCAGTTTGTGTGTATTGGTAGTGACATAAAATCCTCAAATCAAGGAGGGCTCAATCAAGTCCCACCTACGCTGCCTTGACAACTTTTACGAAACGCCTCTTCAAATAGTCTAACAAACATCACTTCAATTGAAAGGTTAACAAAGGCCTCTTAAAATGAATGGCAAAGGTACCATCAATTATCTAATTAAATCAGATAAATTCAGACAAAGGAAATAAAATCAGACAAAGGAAAAACCTGGCAGGCTAAGGGGAATCAGAGGCAAACCATTGGCTTGCTAGGAAAACCCCTTAGCCCACAGACAAGGGAACCAGCAAGTGAAGCTCAAAAAAGCTGGCCCTCAGAATTTTAATAAGCCCTTCCTCACTTAGGTTTCTTAACCATTACCCAGTTTACCAATATAGATACATTTTCTACAGATAACATCTTGCTGCAGTCTTGCTGTGGTGGCAATCAGAATCAAATAATGAGAGGAGCTGAAGACAGCTGCCCCTTAAGTACCTACCAGAAAGGGCGTGGCCACATCCTGATTGGACGAAGGGAAATGCATTCACACCGGAGCTCCATCTTTGATTTAGATGCCAGTTCCCACACAGCATGCCCAGGTGATTTGGTTAATGCCACTCAACACCAGAAATGTGTGACTGATGCATGTCTTTAACGCTGCCTCAACAATCATGCTAACAATCAGTCCCTACTGCTCAAAAAACTCCATCTTACCACTAGAGCTTTTTTGCAAATCAAGACTTAAGCTGTTATAATAACAGTCAAGTTGATTCACTGTTATATTTCGTTATGTACTTTAGAATGATCTAAAGTAGACAAGTGTTCATTCATAAGTGCGAAAGACACCGAAAGTATCTTAAGTGGGCTATATTCTTGTTGCAGCTCTTCTTTCTTGAACCGAAAAAATTGGTTATGCAACTATGGAAGCCAAAATGAGATTCAGAGTGACATTCGTTAAGAACACACATTTGCATTTCCACTTCCCACCATCCAAATTCTAATGCCTTGATGTGCTTGAAGAATTAATTGTATGCTGAAACACGGTGTATACAACACAGCTCAGAAAGAACATCAAGTACAGGAAAATGACAACAGAAAACTCTGTTCTCATCCACGCTACAATGCTAGCTCTACGGGGAAGAACAATCTTCCCAATACCTTGCACAGTGCTTGCCAAAAGGTCAAGATATCGCTGAGTACTTGTTACAGATTGCTCCGTAGAATGTTTTACTCCACTGACTGGCTGAAATTTGAGTCTCATTACACCTGTTGAGGAGAAGCCTCTTGGCTAAGATATGCTAAAAGGATTATTTGGGTGAAGAAGCAGGACTGGCAGCAGCGTCTTGGAGAGGAAAGGAGTCATTTATGCCAAATGTGTCTCACTTTTGTTTCAGCGCAAAGACCTTAAATTTCAAAAGCCCCCTTTCCAGCAATGGTGATAGGAAATTTTTGGCCCTCAATTTTTCCATTTCATGGCTTCTAGAAGCTCCCAAGTAAGCCAAAGGGAACCAGACAAGCTAACCAACCACTTGTATTACAAGCAAATGCAAGTATATAGGTAGGGTCAAGTTGTTATTGATATATCAAGCCTTGGCCGGCACGTTAATAAATATAATATATAATAATATATAATAATATAATAAATAGACAGGTTATTTGCCAGGGTAAAAAGCTGCAAATAAAGACCATGAAAACTTGCTTCACTCGGGGCATGTCCTCCCCTACCTTATATGTTTCACTTGACCTCAATGTCCTCGATACAAAATCCCCAACAGGAGTAAAAAAAAAATAATAATTTAAAAATCCTACTTGTCGAATGTGAATGCATACAGACTTGGATAAATATGAATTCCAGAATTCTTTTTTATGGGCCATTATTCCATTGCTTTTTAATTATAGCTAGAAGGGATATAGTTCAGTTTCCTGCATACCACAGTTTTGGGGTCATGGTTTTAATTAGTCTCCAGAACAGAGGAACTGAAATTAAATGCATTTGACTTGTTTGTTTGACAAAACATAAACATTCAAACTAACAAAAAAAATGGCGTGAGTGAAATCAGTGTAGAAACCTGGCTCAGACATTGTGAAAGAATCTTCAAATTCGTAAATAAAGTATTTCAACATCACTCAATGCAGTATATGACAAACAAGAACATAAACTGCAGCAGACCATTAGACACAGTGGTGCATGGATAATTTCACAATTATGCTGAAATCCTGTATTCTAAAATATTATATTTTGGTGCATATCTATATTCATCTACATATCTATGACTCATTTGATCTCTTTGCAACAGTCAGAATCTGCAGTGCGAGGGGGTTTAGTTGCATCGGGGTTAAAAGATACTGGCTGGTAAAGTCGGCAAACATGCCCCACTGTTTGACCAGGTAATATTAGCTAACAAAACCAAATCAATGATTTGATCTTCTTGATTTTTTTTTTTTGTGTGATCGTTGATTTACTGGGTCAAACATGAACAATATTACCATGTTTGTTCCTCTGTCATAACAAAAACAACTGAGAAATTACATGATTAGATTGAGCTAACATGCATATGTGCCTGTTCTACAAACAAACACGCATGAAATAGTACACAGACAATTTGCTTCACAGAAGCAATGTCACAATATTTACCTGCCTGACAGATGCTCGGCTTTTTTATTTGTTGTTTTGGAGGTGACATGTGGGAGTGGCACTTATATGTTAAAAATAACAGAGCGTCATCAGTTTTGGGATTGATAAATCCCAGTAAACTTAATCCAGCAATGTTTGTGTGGGAAAGGAGGAATTAATAGGGGCAATTCACCGCTGTGGAGGGACCAGCAGGCTGCCTGCGCTGTCCTGCTAGTCTCAAATGATGCGTCTCTGGGAGCTTTTGAGCGGGTGCACATTTCTGCAAACAAGCAGGGGTAGACGCAACACATTTTCAATTTCAAGAGGCGTACGGTGCGACACACACGCTCCGTATGTGTGTGATTTCTGATCACGGAACAACTGACCCTCGCCTTGCGTGCAGTTATTGTGGTTTATTCTCTGGACCGAGCTAAACTCCCCATGCCAGATTCACATATCATTATACCTTCTTTATGGAGCTATCGGTGCACAAGATGACATAAGGCTTGCTGCTTTGCATGCTGAAAAAACACTTCAGACCATCACGGGAAACAGGATGTAGCTTATTTATGGCAACAGACAAAAGTTCACACTGCCACCCGTATGACATGCATAAAAGGTGGCTGAAAGAACAGCTGAAATGCCATTTTAAATTGCCTATGAATCTATGCCTGGAGAAAATGATGGATAATTTCTGTTCATCTTTCAAAAAAGTGCACGGGAAGGGGGGGGGGGGGGGGGGGGAAAGATGCAGCATAAACACCTGGGTAATCATATAGCTGTCAAATAGGCTTTCACTTCAGGATGAGCTCTCAGACTATTCAAGTGATGCTGAAGAAGTAGAAAATGGACCCACCTGGATAAGGCTTGCATTAGCACTCTCATAAACACATGGTTTTGCGTTGTAGACAGCAGCAGTAGACTGAGCTACAGCATTCTAATGGTTGGTAATGATAAGATGTGAAACCACTACATAAACTACACCACTGCATATCTGCCGAGGGACCAGACTCCCAGCTTCCATAGGGACAGGGGACGGTGCCACAACACGCCCTTGCATTCTGGTGTAGTACCTGCGGGAGGCGCAATAGGGAGCTGTCGGAAACGTCAGTCCAAGAGCCGTCTTAGCAGCTCAGGGCTGCAGCAGCAGCACCATCCATCAATACTGCATCGGCCCCCAGTGAGACATGCCTCCTCGAAAATGTCAGCAGCATGTCTGTGCTGTTTCTTTGGAAACAATTCTTTATTGTTCAGGCTAGGCAGGGGAGAATGGCCCTCAACATCTGCTGGCACTGGATGAATACGGGGGGGGGAGCGGTTTCCAGCGGCTCTATGCCGCTCCATCCTTATTTATGAGCCTCTCCACAGAGCCACAGAGCTGCAGCAGATCTCGAGGCGGGCCCAGCACTCACCAATCACCACCTTATGATGATCCACTATCGAACATATGAAAGCCAAACCTCCATGTTTACATTGCATTTACATTGTTATCATTCAGCTAATGCTTTTATCCAAAGCGACTTACAGTTGATTAGGCTAACCAAGGGCCAATCCCCCCCTGGGAGCAGTGTGGGGTTAGGGGCCTTGCTCAAGGGCCCATGGTGTTCTTGCTGTGGCTGGACTGGGGCTTGAATCACCAACCTCAGGGGTCCCAGTCATTTACCTTAGCCACTAGACTACAGGCTGAAAGTTACAGTATGATCTGTATGTTTGAGGCAAGACAAGTAAGAAAGGGGATGTGATGAATGAGAGCTTCACCCAGGTCTACACCCACAAACCAGTAGATGCCCTTTAAACCTGTCACAGATGCTTTAAACTATAAGCTATATCCATAAGGGTTATGTGCAATAAAATAGAGCAATATGTACAATACAACAGTGAAATAATGGCAAGGCTAGCTAGTTTCAGTTTTAGTGTAAATATATGTTGTATTATATATCTAGGTTGTAAATTTTGCATCTGTACTTTTACACTTATACTTTGTAACTTATTTTGTATTTATACCCGTTTTTTTTTTTGTTTGTTTGTTTTGTTTTTTTAACTTGCTGTTGGGTACCCTAGCACCAAGGGGTATTGCACTGTAAAATTTTGTTGTACAACTGTACAATGACAATAAAAGCATTCTATTCTATTCTATTCTATTCTGTAACAGTTACAGCTATTCTGAGGCATTGGTTGCCGTGGTTGATTGAATGCCTAATGTGATTCTGGTGAGAATAACTTCCCTGCGTGTGAGTGAGATGGGGTGGGGGGGATGTCCTGTCCACCCATTTCCCAAGTAGCAGCCGATGATCATTTCATTTCTTAAGGTGTCAAAATGTTAATTTCAATATACATAACCATTAAATTATTTTTTCAAGAATAAAGTGAGTAAAACCACCAAACAAGTCAACAAAAATGTAATACTTGACATTTGTGTAGCTCAGATTCTCAGTGAAGAGCTGAACAATAATTCTAAATAAATTTACCACACAAAGCGAGTGCTTGGTTATTAAGAATGAAATTAAATTCATTGTAGTTTGTAATACCAAAAAGTATGGGTATGCTGTATAATACTGATTACAATCAAGTATGTATTGTTTTTCTTTCATTATGTTATACAAAAGCAATTAAATACATTCCAGAAATATGTGAAGAATTTAAACAATAAGCAATTGGGACGCATTCTGCCCTCCTGAGTTTATTCAAGTTCAAATATTGCGCTTACATACATTTGTAATATGAAAAAGAAGGAAGACGCACACTCTGTGTTTAATGAGGTGCGAGTCATCGAAAATAGCAGTAAAGAACACTTAAGGCACTTAAGAACCCTAACAAAGGCTCGCTTTGCCGAAATGTTTGTTGGTTTCTCGGTATAATAAAAAAATTAAGAGCATAGAGAGTGTGCAATCATTTCCTTCTCTCATTACATACAATTGTTAAAAATGAACTCAAACTGAGCTGTCAAAGCAAGGACTGTAATACACATACTGAGAATTGTGCATTTTATTTAGTTTCTGTAAACTCTCAGAGGCAAGGTAATGCCAAGGCAAAAAACTAATACTGTTGCCATAACTGTATCCGCAAAAGCCAGCCATGAAACACGCCTCATCTTGCATCTTCGAAAAAAAAAAAAAACTTGTAAATTAGGTGCAAGCTGAAAAGAGTTACATGCTCAGCTTGTGCTACAATGAGTCCATTGTCTCTACAAAGACAGTTTGACAAATACAGATGGAGGTGGAAAATAAAGAGAGAATAGCACTCATCTGTAACCCCCCCACCGCCCCCCCTTTTTACTCACATATGTACATTCCTAAACCATAAGATAAAACAATATCTGATTAATAATTTATGTAGACGGATAAAACACATTCTAATTAGAAAGTATTTCACTTCATGAAGCTTCAGGCAGAATATAATGCTGTAAAAAAAAAAAAAAAGAAAGTGGTCGATTGAGTAACTCCCATGGCAGGAGTTTAAATGTGAAAGTGAATTGGAAATTGGTTCTGCCCTACTTTCCAAAGCATCAAATTGTTATCAGTTTCTCTTAACTCTTAGCCTAGTACTCTTACTGCACATGAAAGAGTAACCCTTGGGCTTAAAAGCAGATGCCCTGACTTCACTGTAAATGTTAACAGTCTATATTTCTTCTTACTTTCAGAAACACCGTTCCCTGAGGATGTGCTTGCTCACTGTCCAGCGGATTATGGCGAAATCGTGGCTCCATCAATTAAGCTCCAGCACATCAAGCACTGCGGGAACTAGCGTGGGGAGTTACAGTGTTAGGCATGGAAAACCTGGCAACCTATATCACGTCCAATGAAAAAGGCCCAAAACATCTGGATAAAATCTCATAGATAGTGTGTTAGTCGTGTGATGATGTTTGAACCTTATTTCTGCGATGCTGGACCCCCATATTGTAATGAGGATTATTACACCACCATCCTCCACAGATATCTGTTCTTCCCAGGCCTGGGGTAATGTGCAGCCATGTGGAGATTTTATTGCAACCACAGGAACAGGGCTTCATTGAATTAACCAAAAACACACTTGCGTATTTGGACAAACTCTCCTATATCAAACACGAGCAGCACCCCAGAGGAGAGACCCAGAGGAGCCATGCCGTGAGCCAAATTAATGAGGAGTTGGTAAAAAAAAACGTTTTCTGGAGTATTGTAAACACTCGAATACAATCCTTCCTTCTTAAATACATTGTCCTGTGTCAGATTCAGTGGCTTTCTTCAAAACACTGCACGACTGATCACATTTGCACGCTGCAAGCCTGAATAAATAAATACATCTGCCTCAAGCCAAAGGATTTCGTCCTGCTTAACAGGATTCAGTACAGCTCTGGTGAAGGCTCAACTACATTGGGAAAAAACATGCATAATTCTGTAATACTCCAAGTACCTTAAAATGCTTCTAACAATGCTTGCAAGGTTGAAATGAAGGTTTTGAAAAGCAACAGGGTATTGAAAATTAAGTCCAAAAGTACAGCTCACCACCCTACAGCTCAGCCCCAAAACATATTCTCCCCAGTAAGATAGTACTGAACTTTTTTTTTTTTTTTTTGCATTTTTGACGTTTTCTTTAGTTGTGAATGACCTTGTCTGTGTTTGAGGACCAAATATAAACTGCAGAACAGGAATTCTGAAAGGCACAAGCAGCAGTCATTGTTAAAAAGTCAGTTTCTTTGATTAAATGATTATGTTCGAAACTTTACACGTTACACGTTTCAGTTTCAGTTTGTCCGCCAATAACGTTCATCATTTTTCTGCTAGCCTTAGTTGACTAAAGCAGTATGTCCGGTTCAGTGCAAACATTTCTGAAGTAAAAAACATTCCTTCACATGTAATTTTCAGTTACAATGCATTATGATGTCATATATCATATGGATACATTCTCACTGAACCCATATTGAATTCAAAAAGGACAAAAATACATTAATAGAATTGACAGGGTAATGAAATGTATGTGCTAAAAACCTGGTTGCTGAAAAATGTAATCCTTTAAGTAAAATAAATGCATGGCAATTTTGGCTGGTCCATTATTTTCTCAAAACAGGAGGTGTGCATGTATTCAATATATTTCCTCACATTTCGGCCTCTGTCTCTCGGAGTAGAACACCAGGTGAAAGTATTTGGCAAGCATTTACTTCTAAGTCAATTTGCATGCTTTGAAGTCTCATGTGTGATATAATATTGAGGTGAAGACTGTTCAGCAAAGTGTTGACTGTATAACAGAAGGCTTCAAAAGAAACTACAGTGCCCTCATAGTGTTGGAAGGAGGGAATTACAACAGGCCCGAAACATCATGAAGTCCAAAACTAACAAGTCACTGGTATTGTACAGTAAAATAAAAAGCTAGTCACATACCATGTTGTCATTGTTCATGGACTGGACCAAATTAACAGGGTAAAATCCCAAAAGGATCAAAAGGACACCGTGCTCCAGAGCTCCATGAAATTCTCATGTCCAGCTTTAAAATTCAAAGTGTCCCTTTTGTTTTCCGCGATTGCTCACATTTGACCATTGAGCTGAAGTGCTTTTTAATTATTGAATCTTTTTTAATGAGAAATGCGATTTGAATGGCTGTGGCTTCCATTGCGCAGATGTCTGCGCAGGTGATGAGCAGATAAGTGATGTGAAAAGACTATTTATGTAGCTGTGTTGTCATGCAAATGAACTTTCTGTTCTGACTATGAGGGGGTTCGGAGCAGACAGACACATCAGGAAGATGGATGAGGAATTTAAATATTGCTGAAGGCTCATGTATTTCCAGATTCAGATGGTTATGAATATCTAGTCCTAATCACTCAGTATTGATGGGAAAATACATTCAAATTCAAATCAGCATAGCTGCAGTAAATTAAGTGTCTAGCATTTCTTCATTGTGGATGTGAAAACCTCACAGGATTAAACTGAGCGATGCCGAGCCCAAAAACAAAATTAATTTGTAGGAAAATGTCTTTGTTGTGCAGCAGTGGACCCCAAGCTCTGTCCTGAGGAATGTGCATTCTGAATTTTCGTAACCGACGATAATTGCAAACTCTGGATGTTAATGAGATTTTAATTGCTTATTAACCCTTTTAATGCTTATTGACCCCCTGAGACAGTATGCAAATATTCTGTAGGGTGTACCTGGAGGAGTGAATGTACCACATCCATAATCATACCCATATTCATATCCATTTCACTGGGCTTCTACATCAGTTAGATGCACAAATGCAGCTAATTTGTGTGATGGTTTATATGACAAATGATTCCCTTTAGAGAGACATTTCATTTAATTGATTCAATAATAGACTGGAGGATTAAAATCAGTGGGGTCCTTTTTTTTTTTTTTTTTTGAAAGTGTGGACACTTGGAATAATATGAATCATCAGTGGGAAAATAGGAGGCAAACCCTGTGTTTAGCTAAGTTTTACCATAACATTTTATGTGTAAACAATGTGAATTTTGGGGGAAAAAGATATTCAAGAAAAACCAGCACCTTCATTCTGTTGACCAAACTTAACCTGAAAAATAAATAAATCTTGCTACACCAGTTTGTAAATGGGAAAAAAAAAAAAAAACTCCCCTCTTTGTCTCCTTTTGTGAATAGATGTAAGGACTGATGATGATGGGACCCCTTAGTGTGTAAAATACACAGACGAAAAGCTAAGGAAGGAATTCCCCAACCACTAAGGTCTCGAAGGAGACAGAATAGAGGGAACAAATCCCTAAAACAAAAAATACACTCCTGTGGGAGAACCCCAACGAAGATAAATAAAAAGAAACTAAGACTTCAGGAGTGAAAAAACTAACAGCTCTTAATATATAAAGAGCAAACTGCGAAGTACCACGCAGAAATTTAAGCACCAAGATTCTTCGGCGGGTGAACACGGATCAATCCCGCAAAATAAAGAACTTCGTAAAGATTCCTACATTATACTTACACAAAAGGCATACTAAGCCAAAAACCAGAGGACAAAACCTCTCCCAAAGCCGGCAAAGTGTATAGACGACACTATCGCAAAGAGATGCTGAAGCCCTGGGTAATATAAAGACCTCACACACCTGAAACCAATTACTAATCGGCCACACCTAACAGTCAACCGATAACCAAAAGAACGTCGTTAGCTTCCCGACGATAGTACAGGCGAGAAAGCACGAAACAAATAATAAAACCCAAGATAGCACCTGCAATCATGACAATAGATTCAGTGTACCATGTCTCTCCTTTTTACTTTCCACGAACCAACGGCACAATCTGATGATTTAAAGCACATATCTTCTATTCAGTGGCTTCTGCTCTTTACCCAACATATATTCTCTATATTCACCTTGTTTACCCTTTCATTTGTAAATTCATTGGAACTACAACTTGGCTACAAAATGTATAATATATATGTAATTACTTGACAAGATCAGAAATAGTGCACTTAAACTAGAATTAATTATTTCTTCAGAGATTGTCATAGTATTTAATTCCCATGCAGTGCTGGCCATCTGTCAAGACATATATTGGCATGCCAAATGAAAACTTTGTTACCTAGGTCTTGATGTGATTTTGAAATAATGCAATTAAATCTAAACAAATATCACTGACGCCATCCACGTGAAATGTTGACTGCACCATGACTGGACTGGATTAAACTCAGATGTGATGGGGAAAAAACACTGCTGAAAATAAATTTATAATAACTGACAGTAACACCACCAGCATCTTAACAGAACAGTAAGAACACATCCAGTATCTTAAAAGAACAGTAAGGTGATTCATGTTTCATGTATCAGTTTAACACTGCTGTCATCAGCATCGCTGCAAGGGCTCATTCACCCGTTTCTCACACATTGGGCTGCTATGAATTTGTTTTATTTAAACACTGTGCATAAATATCAGTTTAACCTTAGACTCGTGTTAAGTGGTCCCATGCAGAACAAGATAATAAAAGGATTTTCTGTGAACAGGAAGTCATACTACAATGCTTCTCCATCTCAATGCAATCTTTTACATGCACATTTTTTTTTAAACATGCCTCCCCTTGACACATACATACACACGTCCCTATATACAGTCACATCTTTGAGTGGAGGTGTATGTATGTGTGCGTGTTTGTGGGGGGAGGGGGGGCTGTGCATCATGGTAACACAGTGTACCAGAAGCAGATGTTGTGATTGAGTCTTTTTTTTTTTTACATTTACTATTGAGGCAGTAAGTACATGATCAACAGCAAATTACACTGGTTTTTACACATTGTGCATGCCTATATACATGGCTGTGGATTTGTTACAGGTGGTCCAACTTGGCTCAGCCTGTTAACTAATTGAGGTATCTCTACCTTCCAGCTTCAATATTACAATCAGAAATGGACTTCTGGAATGGAAAACCAGTTTCCATCCACAACCTTCTGTTACAATATATAACATTATGTAGATACCTGCTTTGATGACTATCAGTGAATAAATTCATGTTAGCTAGCCTACAGTTTTGTCCCAGACATGTTACCAAAGTAAAGTTAATGTGAGCTCTAGTACTCATACCTGTATGAGTAATATGTGCCCATATAGCCAGAACGTTCAAAGTATCATAGCTCTGAAATCTATGCTAACAACCAGGCAACAGTTTCTGTGGCAACTGTGGCATTCGTTTGCTGAGCACTACTGCTGTGCATCACTAGCCCAGTCTTAGACATAGCAATTTCACTCAGCAGAATCTAAAACCGCTGAAGCTGTGATGCTGCCATTGGTCAGCTCACCAGTTAGTTGCTGCGTATGTTTGCCTTCTTTGGTGGCTTAACTTTAGTAAGAGTATGGAAGTAGCCTACTAGTCAGTATGTAGTATAATTAGTATGCGGAACATAGGCTACTGTAATTATGCTTTCAGGAGAATGAACCTTCAGACTACATGAATGCATTTGGAAGGAGTTTATTATGATGTAGCGAGTTGTATATTGGTAGGAACATTGATCTTGGGCTTGGAGTCCAGGCAGTGTGATGCCTCACTATTTTTTAGGATGAAGTGAACCCCCCCCCTCCCCTTTTTGACTGTTAAGAGAGGGTGAAAAAAAACAGAAGAAAGGGAAGTAGACTTGAAGGTGGAGATGGGGAGGGGGAGGGACGCCGGAAACAGAGAGCGTGATGGGAGAGAAGGTACATGGCAAATTAATACCTGCGTATACAGAATGGACAGATACTGGTGTTTGAGTGAAGGATTGTCCGAAGGTTGCCTCTCCCGAAATTTGTTATTAACAAACTCCAATTAGAGAATTCTTTGAATACAGAGGCAATAGTGTACAAAAGTTGTAACCAAAATCCGTAAATGTAGGACCAGCATTGGTACAACTATGCTGTTTTTTTCCAATTCTATTAAAAATGCAGTATTGTCAGTGCCTGCGGTTAGCGAATGGAATGCTTTTTACTCTCCATTCAGCGCTCTCTGACCTTCAGAATTGCTGAGTGAACCAGAGATGGAACAGACAGTCCATAGTCATTGTAATTATTTTTTTGTTGGAGACCATTCTGTACTCCATAGATATGGAATATCTCCATATCGTCCATGGGACGAAAGGTAATCCTCAAAGTGACTTGCAGTTGGTGGAGCAGCCAGCCAGTGGAGATAATGGAGATGTAGAGAAACTGCTTTGAACTGATTCCCACAAACAAGCAGTGAATTTTTTTTTCTGTGAGGAAGCAGAAAACAGAATTCTTGTGCAGCATAGAATACAATTCAACGATTTGTCTCAAGTGGACGCTGAGAACAATGTAGGACCCTAGCACGTAAGCGTGAAGCACCCTCAGCTCTGGTTTACTTAGTAATGACCTCTACAGTGTTGAATGTTGCATTGTTTTAATAACAATAGCATCTAAGCATCCTTAGGCTACTCATATAATAAGCCACAAACTAATTTCAGAAAACAGGTGAAAGCAGTGAGAGGCACAGGACATGCAATTAAAAAGCTGTCAGCAAACTGTTAAAAATTCCTTTCATTCTTCTCCCTTGGTGCCTTCATTATGCCTAATTTGGGTGCAATTCCATCATAACAATTTGCATTCATACCCCCTTCGCTCCTTCGAAATTCTGGAAACGAGCCATTAACTGGAAAAAAATTGTTTGGCAATGAATCCAGATAATCCTAGTGAAATGTGTAGTGAAGTGTGTGATTTTGACCTCCAAACAAAAACTCATTGTTTTACATGGCACTTGGGTCAATGGTCATGCAAAAAGCCTTCAGCCTACAATTTGAAAAATAATTACATTGCCTTGCAGAAGGCTGCAAGTGTTCGTTCAACTTCAGGCAGTGCATTCGCAGATGGTGGGCAAACACCGGTCCACATGTGATGTTCATGGCTGTGTTTTTGGTGATTTTCCCCTGGCAGAAGATACACTATTTTCAGGCGGCTGGTGAACTCAAAACAGGGGAGGAACAAACTTTACCTTTAAATCTATCATTATGTTCAATCTTTTCCCATTTAGCCTCCTCGATTAAGAATAAAAGAAGTAATTCACAGAGTAATCAACACTAATTGATGTAAATAGATTACAAATATCCATGGATATTACAAACGTAACTCTGAAAAGAACAGCAATTCTATCACAAAGTGAAATTGGTAACAATTTACTCTATTCATGTCAGCTGGTGTTGATTACTCCATTAATAATTTGTTTTATTGTTAATCAAGGAGGATAAACGGGAACAGGCTGAAAGTAATGATAGGTTTAAAGGTAAAGTTTGTTCCCCCTCTGTTTTGGGCTCACAAGCCACCACTGATTATTTCATAGCACGGATTTTCTTTTGCAACCCAGGAAAATATATGTTGAGCACTTCTGACAACGATTTAGACAACAGCACAGGGGATGGAAATTGTCCAAACATTGCGTGCACAGCATGAATTTGCTTTGAAGTTTAGCATAAACTATTTCTGCCACCGTGTAAGACAAAAAAAAAGAAGATATTTCGTTTTCTACATTTAAATTGAAATAAAACAGGATCTGTAAATGCTCTGAGCCGATATCGGCTTTGTGAAAGGTGAACCTATCAAAGATAAAAATTAATACTGAAAGAAAGTAAATCTCTCTGTGAAATGGAAATAGCGATAAAACTGTCAAAAGGATCATAGACCAAAGCAGCAAAAGAGTAATCAGGGATAAACTTAATCAATTTGCATCATGGAAACCTACTTCACCATTGCAGTTTTCATAAACTATAATTTTCTGGAAACCGCAGAAGAAATCTAACTAGATTCAATCTCGATAAATGTTGTGTTGCTTTCATTATTTTAAAAAATGGCATTTGATACAGTCAGTCATAATATTACCTTATGTGCCCGAGAGTAATTTCTATATAACTTTGTAACAATCAACCTTTGAAGAGACATTTGTTTTTCTGCAATTATTTTTATCCTGGTTTTATTTCCAACCAACATCACTCATGCAATTATGTGTCATAAAGCAGCACCCACTGGGCTGTCATGTCATGTCTTAGACTAACTTGTTCCCTGGCAGAGCTCAGACAAGCAAGCCTGGAGCATACTGTAATGGCGACCCGCAGGAGACGACTATTACGAAGTCTATTAAGCATAAAGCAGTCATGACAGTTTGGTCTCAATCTTTCCCTACATTCACAGAGTACAGAAAGTCTGTAGTAATATCCGTCTCGAAATACTGGACGCTGGAATTGATTCCTCATGTTTCACAGCCCTGCCTTGAGGAAGGAATGGGGGCTACGGGTTGAGCAGGTTCCCAAATAAATAATTGAATAAATAAATGATGAGAAATCGATTTTGATCCCTAGGAAACAAATTCAAACTGGGGAAAACATGTACATGTCAATCCAAGAACATAGTTATTGTTTTTATGTAATGACTGGACAGCAGTATAGGTAATTGTGTGGTTAGTATACACATATCAGAGTCATTTATGTGCATACCATTAAGATGAAAGAATAGGTTATTATCTATGACATTCTGAAAAACTTGGATATATGATTCTGAGATCAAAGGGAAAATAACTGCATTCATCTTTAAAGGACATTGTTTTCTGCATTTCATTTCACAGACAAATTATACAATTCCATATCCATGGCACTCAAGAGATGACCTCAAATTCCAATGTCTTTGTTGTCTATGAATCAAATTAACATTTTAGGATCTGATATTTGGCGTATGTGCAGGATGGGACCAATGAATATTTTATGAATATAATGACAAACCAGTTATACAGAAAGCAGTGCTTAATACTTGCACCATACAGACTAGATATTTTTCAACCTCCTTGCCAGGTATTTCATTGTCACTACATCAAAACAGAAAGTTCCTACAGACAGTCAGTCCATGTGTTGAGGTAGAAACATGTATGCACACATGTGCACCTTGTCTCCAGTAAACTGATACGTTGTGGAAGGACTCTATGAATATGTCTTAGGATTGAATCAGGCTGATAAATGAAGCACCATCTGAGACAGGAAGAGCTAAATGTATGGACTTTGGAGAAATGTAACACAGTGTTGTTGTTTTTTTTATTATTATCAAAACCTCACAGTATAATAAATATATTCAGATATATAAATCATTTGAATATATAATCAAGGATAAACAATTTCACACATCTGTTGTTGGCAGATCTATATTTAATTACCATAACTTAAAGCAATCTATCTGGTTATTAATTTCCTGAAATAGGACTGTGGAAAAACTAGGACATACATAATCTGGGGCATGGCTAGAAATTCTGGGCCCTGTACACAGGCAGGCTCTGAGGGCCTGGCCACGCTTTATAAAAAAATTCCCAGATTTTCGTGGGTCCCCTCAAACCCTTGGTCCCTGTATACTTAGTTCCCTTTTTCCCCCTGGTGCTACGCACCTGTACATAAACGCCACGTGCACTCTCAGCATGCTGTGGTTAGTTACACTTGTACAGTAAATGGGCCCATCAGCCGAACAGTGCATTTCCACACGGGGCTTCTGTAATTGCACAGCGGCACACAGCCTCTCACTACCACATTCTGTGTTGACCATTTACCTGGGCGGGCATTATGCCAGTGAGGGCATTTCATCAGTATCTGGGCAATTTCCATGCCATGTAATTATCATGTAAATATCAGTCAGGGAACATGATGCATTTCTGTTCTTTGACATGTAAAATTGTGATAATTCATTTGAAATTACACAAAAATTCATAATAATTATGTAAATGGTGCTGTCAAATCATTACCTGCGAAATTATGATAAAAATGGCTTAAAAAGGGATTTGATAATGACCTTTCCACTCATATCTGCGGTGGTGTTATTGCACAAGAAAAAGAGGATCGGACTGGCTGCTTCCCGATGAAAAGTAAAACACACCGTTGATCAGAAAAGAAAACTTAGGTGCAAACACAACCATATAATAAACCATTACATCTTGCAGTTGTTTGAGGATACAAATTCAAACCCTGCTTCTGTGAGTTTTGTTCTTTTTGAGCAGCTCACATGGTACCTCTCATGGCACAGCTAACTAACTTTATTATTTGTTTGTTTCGTGCTTTTTCGTTTGTACTATCGTCGGGAAGCTAACGCCGTTCTTTTGGCTAATCGGCTATCTTTTCCTATCTTGTTTTGTTTATCGGTTGACTGCTAGGTGTGGCCGATTAGTAATTGATTTCAGGTGTGTGAGGTCTTTATATTACCCAGGGCTTCAGCATCTCTTTGCGTTAGGGTCGTCTATACACTTCGCCGGCTTAGGTATAGACTTTGTCCGCTGGTTTTCGGCTCAGTAAAGCCGTGAATTTAGGTATAATGTAGGAATCTTTTGGCAAGTTCTTTATTTTCTTTGTCTTGCGGGGTTGATCCGTTTTTACCCGCCGAAGAACTTTGGTGTCGGAAGTATCTGCGTGGTACTTCGCAGTTTGCTCTTTCTATATCAAGAGCTGTTAGTTATATCACTCCTGAATCACTCCTTAGAGTTGGGATTCTCCCACAGCAGTGTTTTTTTTTTTTTTTTTTTTAAGGGATTTGTTCCCTCTAATCTGTCTCCTTCTAGACCTTAGTGGTTGAGGAATTAGTTCCTTAGCTTTTCGTCTGTGTATTGTGCACACTAAGCAGTCCCATCATCACCATCAGTCCTTACAATAAATCCACAAACATTTAAAATTTAACTTAACAGGGAAAAAAATTGTTTAATCTCCCCGAGTTTCACTAGGGTGCCTATAGCATCCGTCTACGTAGCCATGCTGATTCACCAACTTGCGTACATTTGCCTTTTACCTCAGAAACATTTTAAAACCCTTTAAAATGTTTTAATTTTTCTGTCACTAAAGCAGCCTTATTAAGCTGCACTGTACATTGTCTTTTACCTTAAAGCTAGATGTACTATGTTGGTAAAAAGGTACATACTCTTACCTGCGGTACTAACAGGCTAATGAAGAGGAAGGAAGCTTGAGCGCATTGCCACCACAGGGGCCCAGGTGAATTCTGCCAGTACCATGAAATTGCCCTAATGCTCCAGCTCAACAACGCCACCTAGGGATGTGGCGGACTATAACTAAAAGGTTTACTATAAAAGAAATTAGTTCAAATAGATTGGCATTATTTTATAACTAATTTATAAAAGTAAGGGGAAACCTGTTTTTAATAACTATAAATAAGGCAATCTTCCACCCTCTACAGTGGTAGTAGTGTTATCATCAAATAATAACAACAATAATAATGGTAATAAAGTAACATGTGGCCACTTTGTATAACAGTACTTGACCACAATTAACCTCAATGTCCTCCAGGTCCTTTAGCTGCCAATGCAGGGAAGGGTCTGTCTGTGTTGGGGGCCAGTGTAAGCATGTGCCCCCCTAATGGACCTGTACCTTTGGCTGAGATGCAGGTAGTCTCTCCTGCACCCGGTTCTTACATATTTTCTCCATTTCAGAGAGAACTGCAACTGAGCAATCAATTATATTTATGATTCTGTGAGCTGCTCTGGGTAACAGAGTCTTTTAAATTAATAAGTGTTTTGGATAAACGAGACAGTTTTTCTGGAGTAATGAGGAAGAGAGGGAGATAACTTTCAAAAGATTGCCTGACAAATTGAAATGCAAAACAACTGTTATCTTATGTATAATGAAAGCTTAGGCTAAATGTCAAGTTATGCATACACAATGCAATTTTCTAAACAGCTAAATAGGGATGAAAATACTTTGAAGAAGTCTTTGTCATTACTGAGAAATGAGGAAACAAAATTAACTGAAAGTTCCTACAAACTGGCTACCAGGTAACATACATACATCATAGCTCAGTCAAACATTTCTCCTAGCTTAGAGGAGATAACTGGTATCCGTTGTCCAAAAAACAATTACGGCACAGAAGTTGTGAGTGAAATGAATAGCCCTGTGTAATGCTTAATTTGGCGTTATCCACCTTGAAACCCTGTATGCACGACCGTGACAGTGCAATTTCTGTTTGATGTCAAACTGGCACTGATGGAGGTGGGGTCACTAGACAAGAGTGTTTTTCTTCTTGGAGCCATGTAAGGACAAACTGCACCTTGAAGGGAAGGCAGTGGATTCTTAGGCTTGGAACAGATACAGTGGACCCTCTGTGTGTGGAGGTTTGTTTATTTAAAAAAAAACGTATTTATACATTTACTAGGCTTTGTGAACCTCTGTGGTTTGGGTCTGACTGGTATCACTGAAAAATTAATACATTGGAAGTTTGTTCCATCTTTCTGGTTTTTTTTTAACTGTGGCGCTGGTGAGAATCTGAGGTTATAAATGTCAGTTGTGGTTTGGCATACAGTTTAAATATTTATGCATCCCAGTCAAAGTTATTTAATGGTGTTTCATATTTGGACCAGGTCCCCCAGCACTCTGACACATAGGCTAATTGAGTCTGGAGATAATGTGAATCTTATTTGTACGGCCATGAAAAGGCTTACATCTGTGCTTCAAACATACGCGTAGGTGAGGCAGGGCACCTCTTTCATGTGACACAGGATAGAATATATCATTTGGAGAGAATAAGTGTGTTTTTTTTTGAAATATGCCACTGGATAAGAATATGGTATTTGTATTCATTTGCTGATGCGAGTTATCATTTTGAAAGAAGTAACCCATAGTCATTAGTCAGACTTAGAATTGAGGTACATGTGCAGCAGAAGAAGAAGTAAAATGAGTGAGTTCAAGCCCTCTTCCGGCATTAGCATTACGTTTTGTATTACACACACATTGAGAGAAGCATGCATGAGTTCGGGGTGGTTGCGAATTGAGACGTGCTACTATGGCGACCAACTCCATGAGGCGAAAGGTGCAGGTGATGATCTGAACTTTCATCATGTCACGACTTTATGGCATATGTGTGAATTACAACGATGGGAAATTAATGTTGGAACAACAAAAGAGCAATACCTCCAATACAAAAGACCTGTCAATTATACCATTAGTGTCTCATAGGAGGTGGACAATTGTAAGAACTTGGGCATATTTATTGACATTTAACTGAATTAACAAAAACTGCAAATTGAAAAAGAATGCATGCAGTGACTGTATTTTCTTAAAAAGCTGTGGAACTTTTTTTTTTGTAGGTCAAACGATTTAATGGTGTACATAACTACTGTTGAAAATGTTTCGACTTATTATATTACCTCTTGTTACCTTTAAATATAAAATACAGAAGCAAGTGATTGAGAATAATAAAATTTTGTGAGCATGATCACTGGCAAACGGCAGAATGAGCTTAATGACATGTACACGGTGAACACCCGCAAGATCCCCCTGAGCATTAGGTTTCTCATCAAAGGCAAGCAAGAGAGCTTTTTTAAAATCTTTTATATCAAATGCAGCTAGAATACTGAACTTGGGCAAATTAAATTTTGGTTGAACTCACTTGAACTTCTGAACTGTACCCTGTACTTATTTATTAAGGGAGATGCGCAGTAACAATTCTCCACAATCTGGTATCTACGTATCAGTCTTTCTTATGTGAATTTGTGTGAATGAAACTTAGATGCGGGTGGCAATAGTCTCCTCTATGTGTATATACTGTAATGTGAAGCTGAAAAACAAATTTGCACCTACTGTGGGCATTAATGTCTATTCCTGGAGATACTCAAACTTAAATTGTTGAATTATGTTATCTAGTCTTGTACGAGCTGCCTAAACTTGTACAGGACTACCATGGGCAATTGATTTGTTAAATAAATTGGCAGAAATAAACAGGAGGGCTACATTATGCTTTTATTTTACATGGGATTTGTTTTTTAGTTGAAGGCCATATTACACCACGTTATCATTTGACTGAAAAACAGAAGCTATTTTCTCACTGATCTGTGTAAAATTGGCACGATTCCAAATCCATCTTTAATCCTGCTCTTTCATTCTTTTCAGGATGTTTAAAGCCTCTCTGTGAGGCTATTTTTGGTAACTGCCCGACTTATTTTGAATTAAAGGGAAGTGTGCCTTAAACCCTATTGCTGAAAAAAGGTGCAAGAATATCAGAACCTGGCAACCCAAAATGAGACTGCGATCTGAATATTTCAGAGGTGCTATCCCACTTTGAAGTTCAGAGCCCATACCGTGAGGGTACGAATACAAAAATCTTTTTTCCATTTTTCTTTTATATTATTTCAAGGGACTTAAAGCAATGTTCCAATCAGCCAACTCTGAATCCAGGTCTTTCTTTGTAGCTTATGGAATTAAAAAAAAGTCTTATTTTCCCACTTTAGGCCTTTGGTAATGCAATTTGATTTGCTAGCATCAGACTGGTGTGGTTGACATTTTTCTCCTCAGCAGTGATGTTCTGCAAACAGCCAATGTCCACTTGGGTGGGTTAGTCTTAAAGCAAGGACTAGTCAGGCACTGGCTTTCTGATCCTGGGATCCAGCACAAAGTAGGTGAGATACTGCCAACCAAAACCACATCCAAAAGTGGTAGATTTGTTTTATAAATACATTTGGCATGGCATTACAGAGTTATTAGCACCTACACACCCTGAGACACAAGCATAGCTGGAATTTTCATAGCTGAAGGATCATCAGTTGTTTTTTTCCCCATCGCATCTAAGCAGAAATACAAAAAAATGTCATAATTACCAACCTGCCATTGAGCAGATGCAGGTTTCTTTTTAAGTAGACAGATGTCATTCTGATTGGCTGCCAGTGCTGTGCACTTAAGTCCATCACACTCGTACTTATAATTAAACCATGAAATCTAACCAACTGTAACAGTGTCAGAGGAGAACCCCCATACTCCCGCTTTGTTATTGGCACACCCATTGCGAGCTCCAGACTTGCAGTCTTGCAGGGTGTAAGTGGTACAGTATGTGGGGTCCTAGGGAAGATGTAGTTAACTCTCCATTTTACAAAATGGAGGAGCAGAATGGGCACATCACTGACCAGCTATTATGTATAATATTCAACAGAAGATTGAACAATTACAACACTGTACCTCGCATTTGTATTTTTCCCCCCAACAGTGTGCATGTTTTCCTCCCGTGTTTCACGGTTTCAGCCATTTTCCTCAGGACAGAGAAGCATCATATATATATATATATATATATATATATATATATAGATAACAGGCCCATTCAGTATGATTTTCCTGAAAACTACAGTGTCAGTATGCAACAATTTTCCTATAAGGAGACATTTATGCTGAATAAAAGTTAGGACCTTGATAAAGATGGCCAGCACTTTGAGATTTAATCCATGTGTGAATTCAGCACTGCTTAACTTTTCAACCCTTAAACCAAACATTGGACCAAAATGTTTTGCAGGGCATGATTTGTGAATTTGTGGTGTGTTATTCAATTTGTCAGTCACTTCCTTTTCAGATTGATGTCACTTCCTTTTCAGACTGATGCATACTTTATCAACGCTCATATCGATTTCATCCACCAAGTAGTAGTAAACGGTTGAAATAACAATCACAAATAAGTTTAGTTTTCAGTAGTTTATTAAAATATACAAGACAAAAACGTGCATTCACACCGAACTACCAATTACATTCTGTACCTTAACTATATACAGCTTACTGGGTTCGGATGTTCAGAGATGGACTTTGAACAGGAAACTATTCAGGTTTCATTCTCTCTCCTCACAGCCACCCAGACAGCCATGACTCAAGTGACTCTGTCCTTCAGAATGTTTCCATCACACCAGACTGAGTATGAGTCACCACCCCTGTATTGAGACCTGATAGAAAATGGCTCACACCTCGCTGCCTGTTGTCTATTAGGACCACAACAAGGACAATTCGGTTATGATCATGTACGTTTAACTCATTTCCACTTACAGAGAACTGACAACACCACAACATGCAGTTTATATGCAGTGCAAATCTAGTCAAAAAAAAAAAAAAGTGTGGTCAAGCATTACCAGAAAGGCAATGGAAAGCTTCTTGAACAGAACTAGAAAAGCCTAGGTCAGGGTGACAGGGGGAAGGATATTGGTCGAAAAAAAGCTTGAAAAATGAGTACAGTGGATGAGTGAGCACAACGCAATTACCTCTCTACAGTTGCTTGTAAGAACATGCAGTCACCAACATGAACCAAAAGGTGCTTGTGCTGTCCTTTCCAAGGTAATAAATCAGCCCTGGATTACAAAAAAAGTAACTTGTAATAAATCAGTAATGAAAGGCAGAACATCTTGGCCAAATGTTTTTTGGTTTGACCAATTCTTTTCTTCCCCGTTGCGTGACACTGAGGAATAATAAGTGAGGCAGATGTGGATGTATTAATCCACATGGATTGGTAATGTGGATTGTATTATATTTAAAATTCACACACATTTTTAAGTAAAACTTTATTACCTTTGAGTACCCTGAACTATGGTGTTGGGTTTCAAGGTCTTTGTCAATCACTAACTTGCACATTAATGCTTCATACACACACGCTTGGTATAATAAATTAAAAGATCTCACACTGAGGTAACGCTGAAGTACTATTTGCCTGATGAGATACAACAATTGTTATGTAATCACAGATCCCCTGAAGCATGAATGTACAGAAGAAAATGTTTTCATCACCAAGGTAGCATGCAGGATAAGAACAGAAGGCCCACAGACATAGAAGCAATTATCACCGAGATCTTTAAATAAATGAACAGAGAAGCATGGCAGTACATTAAGAACATGATGCATGTTGGAACAAGTGGGGGGGGGGGGCATTCATTCAGCAGCCATGTGGCCATTAATTGAATCTTGCTAAAGGTAGCATCCAAACATTCCTGGCACTAAGGTCTTTTGTTTGCTTTAATGAGGTGTGTAGGAGGCAGACATTGCCAATTCAACATTTTAGTATTGCATCTTCTCATTATTCACAAAACCAGTCAATTTTGGCTGCAAATACTTTCACTACGGGTCCCACAATGTGGGCATCACAGCTACACCAAACAGACATGAGTGCAAGAATCAAAACATTTATGCCTACAGTGCAAATCCTGGACAGCATTATATATTTAATATAACAAATGTTCAAAAATTAAAATTTTTTCCTGGATCAGATTAGAATCTACAAATATAAAAAACGCTCATTATATCAACAGTCAAAATGAATGTGCAAACCAATTTTTAAAAAAAATAAGAAATTATTTACTTTGAGAAATTGCCAACTGTTAAAAACAGGAAGTTTTTTTGTTAAGAAAGGACATAACTGTGCCATAATGCAGCATAACCATTTAACACCAGACATACAAAAACAGGTTATTTAAAGCTTTTTCCAAGTACATCTTCGATAATTCCAGTTCCAATCCCATTCCACTCCAACACCCCCCACCTCCATCTGCTAATTTCCTCTTTTCCCCACCAGGGTTTTTCACTATCGTCCTATTGTTATTAACCAACTGTGCTCCCATTGGCTCATGAGGAGGAACCTGCAAATGCATTATTCCTGTGATACACATGATCACTATCAGCCCGTTCTTTCAGCGCTGGAGACGCAGCACTGGTCACATGATACTTATGCCATCAGAGGAATACTAAGTTAACATGTGACCAGGTCATGAATTGTGCCGGCAACCGGACAGGCAGCTTAAGTGAGGAGACTAAGGATTTTAACCGTTGGGACCAATTTGGACCTCTGGCCATAGCCAGCAATGGCACAGACGAGACGAACTCTGTCGGACCAAATGCCCCACAAACAGACACTTCTACAGTATGAGACACCTTAAGGCCAATCGGAGTTCAATTTAAAGCATTTAAGAGGGATCCAGAATGAAAAATCTGAACAAAGACATTTTCACACACAACCATAACAACAAAAGCAGCACAAAACATGTACAAACTCTATAGAGTACCATCAGAAAAAAAACGAGCAATATTCAAGTCTCTTTATTACCACTATGTATCATTCAATGATACAATCTGACTACATTTTTTCGCAGAGCTTCTCAATTTGAAATTTACTAGAACCTCTAACTTCTTTATTTAAAAAAAGAGGTTCACACTCACACGTTACCTGAATGCACTTTGAAATATAAGATTTAAAAGAAACATAAAAGAAAGAAAACAAAAACCATTGTGCCACAACGGTACCACAGCTGCAGCTATATAAAATATATGAGAAAGTAAAAGCACAGGGTGGAGGACGAGAGATTGGAAGTTCCAGTCTGATGAACCACATATAAACACGGCTCACAAATGCAGCTGTGAGAGGGTTTAGGGACACGCGCCCCCCTCAGTGGTCAGCCATAAGGCACATGCGCCTGTCCTGAGCAGTTCTGTCCGAGAGGGCTGTGTCGCGCAGCACCACTGAAGCAAACAGGGCCGAAGCCGGGCCAAAGCGCTGTCACGGGCGTTAGATCACTCTCTGTCGCACTCCCTTCTCTTCGCCACCTTGCCCGTCTGTCTTCTGCCCGTCCTTTGGCAAAAGGGAAGACATGTCTATAAAAAAAAAAAAACAGCTTTTTTTAAAAATACACACAGTATGTCACATGGCAGTTATTTTAACACAAATAATGTACAACAACAAAACAAGAAACTCTGCAACACTGTGTCTCTGGCTGTGCTAGCAGCTTTATTGAATGAAAATGACGTACGTTTTGCACGACTGCCCTTCGTCAGAGTCTTACAATGAATGATAAAGACTTCCCCAATGACATCAATACAACATTTTATTGTTGAATTCACCATTAAATATGAGTACAAAATATATGTAGCTCAAATAATGAAAACTCCCAGTGTAGAATCCTTGCAAAGAGACCACAATTTCCTCTTGCCAAGAATAACATGAAAGAATTTTAATGAGTGATTTTGGTTCATTAGGATATTCAAAGAGCTCAAGCTTCCCTGAAAATGCATGGATCATTTTTTGGCCTTGAAGAATTTCAGATCCTCTTACTTTTGATGTATACTTAATAGTATCCGAGCTTGAAGAAGCTAAACAAAATTAAGGGTTTTCAAGCAATATGTGCATTTAAGATGCATAAGGTAAAGCCACACATGGATAACTCATGTGTTTGACATCACACACTGCATGCCTCACTACTGCTAAACAACGCTGTATCGCTTGACATAGCACTCATAATAAGTGAACTGTCAAAGTGCTTCATACAGCTAATTAAAACAATTCAAAATAAACCGATTTGGATAGGGACATCTGCTACATGCCGCTAATGCACTATAGCATTAAGCCAATCACCCAGAAACTATCCAATTTCAGCCAACAGTTCGGATCACTCCAGCGGCCTTTTGCATATTCCTCAAAACAACATTAGTTTTCAGCTACTGGCTCCCTCTGTCTCCATCCACATTAGATAAGAGCCAACTCTCCAATCTCTCCTAACAACACATAATGAATGACTATGTGTTCATCCTCAGAGAGCTTATCAAACCTGCGTTGAAAAACTCATTGAAGAAGAAAAAAAATCTAGTTTTTGCTGTTTCATATCTCATTGGCACTGTTTATTTTTAAGCAGTGCATCCTATTGTGAGATATGGATTCTATTGGGAGATGCTGATTTTTTTAAAACCGCTCTGTGCCAGGTTGATGTTATTTGAAAATGAAATATAGCCGTTTGTCTCCATTAAATCACGAAGATCTAATATTGTAGCAGTTTAATACTGTGTTCCTCAGGGTTCTGTTTTGGGTCTATGGCCTTCCTACATTTAAAATCTCCACAAAACATTCATTTGTTGCTGATCATGGCCTCATTACCATTGTATACAAATAATAATATCTTAATTTATCTTGATGCCTGCCAAGCCATATAAGCCAGCCACTTTGTTGATACTTCAAAAAGTTTTTTTAAGCAATCAAATTCCCCTCTGAGCAGAGGCCACCTTCAGTGAATCCAAAATCAACCTTGAAAAGATTTGATCTGTCTTTCAACTTAGTTTCATACAACTTCATGGTTTGTCCTTCCCTTGAATAAAACATGCCCCTGCCTTTTAAATACCTCTCTCAATTGAGGATAAAAACACATCACAGTACCCAGCAGTTTTTTTTTTGTTTTTTTTTTTTAACTTCACTAATTTTCTAGGATCAGACCTTTTAATCAGTTTTGGCATGTAATTATTTTTTTTAACACCCATTTCCTCTTGGCTAAACATAGAAACCTATAAACCTATCCTGTATCATTCTGGTGAGCCATCGATAGTTTTTCAAAATTCATCTGTATGGGCGTATGTTCATTTCCACATCAATGAACACACTGCTCCACGTGTCAGTAGAGTGCCGTGTCTGCTACTTAAAGCCCTCATGAGCCATAAATTCTCAGTCCTATCCCATAAGGCTTTCGCTCGACCGGCTCCTGAAAATAATTCAGATCTCTCTGACCTTTGACCTTCAAGACCAGTCAGATCGATAGGTGACACACTGCTGCTTGTGTCCTTATGTATTTTGCAAGGTCCAGTATCTGAACCTGATAAGAATCAAAATAAGGAAGCGCTATGATGATAAAGAGGTCACACAGAAGCTAATTCACATGCCATGGGCACACCACAAGATGTACAACCCGGAACGTTCATCTCCCAAAATGTTAATATGTTAATATTATCTGTGTATTACTAATCAATATACCAGTATTTTTTGACAGACATGATATTCAAATCAAGCACACCCATCTCCTTTCTGCTGGTGAGGATGCCCATTATCCCAAGGGCAATTCTCAGCTACAGCAAAGGACAAAGGAAATGGGGCTGTTTCAGGCAGTGCAATATACGACACAATATATGAATGATGTGTAAAAAGTTACGGCAAATATCAAAAATAAAAAAAAAAACAGCAGTAACTGTACTACTGCAACTGCGATTCTACTGGAGAGATTCAACGGACCAGAGGAAATGAAAATATACATACGAGTGAAACTTTGGATTTCTGATCTGTTTCCCGTACCTAAAAATGGCATTTCACTTTGGTAACACCTTAAGCTCAATAGTTTCCTTACCTCTGGTCTGTCTGCATGAAAAGGTAGAATCATTTTCTATTCACTATCTCTTCCAAATGAACTGAACCTCATGCCATTTCATGTAAGCCTCATCCTAACTTACAATTCACCTACAGTCATTTCACAGAACGACCTGGAAAACGGTACCTCTACGACATAAGCAGTCATGTGGCTCAAAACTTTATAAGCAAATGTAACATGGCTGCACTCAACATATGACAGTGAAAAAACGCTGCAGCACTTGAAATGAAAACCCAGTTCCTTTTCAACATTTTGATAAAGAAAGACCTCCTCAACGGCCGTCTCAGTGTGACCTGTGTTTGTGTTGGGGACATGCTAATACTGGCTTTAAAAAAGGTGGATACTACCGTTTACATCATGTTTGTGCACACATGTCCAAGTCTTAATAGCATCAGAGAGCAAAGATATTCTTTGCAACCAATTATAACACTCTGTTCAGTCAAAGTGGAAAAATAAATAAATAAACATAATGTACATATAAAATAAGTAAATGAAAAACACATCTGGTGGGCAGCAGGCTGATCGAAAGCATCTGCACTTGATGTTGGCAGGTTGCAGCAGCTTGGTGATTCACTACAGGGTGACGCTAAGGAGGCTATTTTCAGCCGTACACCAATAACACGCCTGCTTGGGGCTGTAATCTCTGTGAAACAGCAGCGTGGCATGCTAACTGCGCTCAGCCACGACAGACCCGACACATTTGCTCGATCCTGCGGATCACACCGCTGGATCTTGGGTCAGGCCATAACCACACGGGAAATGAAACGAGATGACATTTGATTGTAACACCATTTCCTTTTTTTGTCTGTTAATCATGAATACTGATTGGAAACCGGTTGAGAGAAGTAGTAAGTTTAAAGATATGACTGCTCCCTTATGCCTCAGGTTTTAAATCAGTTTTTGATTCTTCGATAGTAATACTGTCATGTTTTTCCTCTCACCACATACAGCTCCAAAAGGAACCTGCTCCATCTTTTGTTCTTGCACTGAAGAAATGCTCTGTTAAAAATTTTTATCCATTATACACAAAGTTCCCTTTTTTTGATACCAGTGACATTACCAGCATTTCAAAGCACACGCATAATGCAACCCCAGTTGCCTCTTCACTTCATTGTAACCTTCCCAAGCTAGCTACCAATGCGATTTATGAAATAACAATAAATAGAGAAGCTAACTAATGCTACCATACATTTTAATAATGAAGTGAAATAACAGTATCAGGCTCTTGTTGGCTGACCACATAATGATAACTCAAAAAAAACACGGACAAGAATTAAACATCCTACATCATTTTCCCATTCTGCAGGACAATTTCACCATCACATACCCAATCTTCCACCAAGCAAGTAGTATCACTGGATACCAGAACCTACAGGGTCTGACTAAAATGAAACATTATTTGCCTGATAAAAAAAAACCTTCTCCGCAATCAAGCCGGTTTTGTTATAAGTCAAGACGGAATGTGTGGCTGTGAGGGTCTATGTCATTATTGTGGGCCTTTATCAAGTAATTTTATATTTAAAAGCAACTTTTGAATTCCACAACACGACAGTCAGTATTTTTAGATGTGATTTTGAAAAGAGCTACCTTCTTACACGAGCTACGTTTCTTACAATGTGGCCGTCTCTTTTCAGTCTGGCTGTTGTGAATAAATGTATTAAACATGTATTACAAGGTCAAACAACAGAACACAGTCTGGAGTCTCCTTTAGTCTGTGGATATATTGCCATCTCCCAACACTTACAATCATTTTAGTTAATTACAGCAATTTCTAAAGTGCCAGTCTTTTGTCTTCACGACACACCATAATTTATTCAGGCTTCCACCTCACATTTTTTGTGAAAACACAAGATGTCTCCAATCAGTTAGTTGCAGCTGTTGCTTTTCCTGCCAGGCCAAAATGGAAACTTTTTTGCACTTTAATCCCCTACAATTCAGAGCAACACATGGATTAAATAAGCAAGAAACTCTGCACAGCGGATAAGACGTACATCAAATAACTGACATGGCATTTCATCTTCCATTTTAACCCCATAAACAATTTAATTTCCTTGAATGTGTTTCTTCATTTCATGGTCACTGATTCAGACATACTGTTAACCTGCTTTTTGGTTGATGCCGAAATAGTGGGGAAAAGAAAAAAAAAATTTAGTGATGAAATTCCTCACTTCTATGTGGCCTCTAAATGAAACTCTCCTCAGAATTTCAATTATTTGAACTTTCTACCACAAATTTGCCTTCATTCTACTTGTAGAGACAAAGTGCAAGTATACTTCTAAGGTGCGCACCAAAGCCACAAGAGCACACAAACACCTATACTCAATCAAAAGAGAATAACCTATACACTACAAAAAAGCATGTGAACAACTATAGCAGATAACATTTCAACTTTCATTTTGCACATTGCACATCTAAACTTAAAGATTTGCTTCTTCCATGAGCTGTCTGGACGATTCAGCGTTTGGGATTTGAACCCATGACCATCTGGATCGCATTTCATAACACGCCGTCACTCTCTGCCCTCCGCAAAGCTGCCCTGTTCGGTTCACATGTTATACCTGAAGCTGATATTCACAATAGCGACGGTGGTCGTCTCACCTTTCATCTCGGTGCCGTTGCGGTCGAACTCAGGTTCGGACGCCACGCTGTTGCACTTGAGCGCGGCGGACACCCCTCCATCCACGGCGTCGGTCTTCACCTGGCCGAAGGCGCGGAGCAGGTGCATGATGTCGAAGCTGTCCTCGGCGCCGCAGCGCTCCTTCAGCAGCTCCAGCACCTTCAGGCACTTGTAGGACTTGAGCTCGCTCAGGTTCTCCCGCAGGAAAAGCAGGTAGATGCCCAGGTCGTCATAGAGACGGCCGCCCAGGTCCAGCACGCTAAAGGTGGGCAGCATCTCATAGGGCCGGAGGAATTCGGAGCCCTGCAGCGCGGGCGTGGCCATGGCGTAGACCACCACGGGGGCCAGCAGGACGTACACGACCAGGTTCATGTAGCTGAGGAGCTGGAAGACGCCCACGGCGATCAGCTTGCACTGCAGGGCTCCGGGGACCGAGCTGTCGTTCCGCAGGATCCCCGTACGGATACTGCAGGTGAACTCGTCCGTGATGGACGCCAGGTTGATGTAGTAGCCCAGGTAGAGGCATGCCAGCAGCAGGATGACCAGAGTCAGCACTCTGCAGAACAGGTACTTCACAACCAGGTTCTTGCTGCGCCGTTTGGTCTTGAGGTACTGCTCTACCAAAGGGTACCCGAAGCATGCTTCAGTGAGATCCCAGCGACTACTGCAGACAGACGACAGGGATGAAAAAATGCTTCCAAAGTCAAGCGAACACTTCATCCAATCACCAAAAACCAACATCATCAGCATTAGTTCTGCTTTTAAATAATCCCAAAAAAACACTTAAAAAATAATAATAAGCATGTGGTCATTTTACCTTTGCTTTTCATTTTAAGCATTAGGTTGCAGGACAATATGGGGTTGAAATTTAAGTACACACAGAATGAAGTTTGATAAGTAAATTGACACAGAAACTGGAACCAATGTGAGGAAAATAGAGGGTCTCTATATTAGAATATAGAATTGCATGGCCTGTCTCGGTGAGGCTAAACCACAATCGTTGTGAGCTTTGTAAAGTTATTCCTCAGTCATGCACACTTTAACAGCCCCAGGCCTTGCCTTCAAGCAGTACCACCACCCTCTGCAGAGCCTGTGACCTCCACCTACACAAACTCACATACTACACTAATGAATAACACCAACTTCACAGGAAGCTGAATCTCAACTGGACTGTAATGAACAGGTGCTTATGAAAAACAGGCTTTTTCCAGACCTTTCTTTTAATCTTCATAAATACCAGAGGGACCAGGTGAAGGTTTCTGTCTTTCCAGTGACACCTAATTAGAACGCCGACGTCAAGACACTCCTGTGCTTGTCAATCTTTACCAAAGCACCCACAATCTACCTATAAAAACTTATATAACTTATATCACATGGCCATGTGCAGCTGCAAGGTGTCCTCAACTGCCCATAGCTGAATATAGCCCTCTGAAAATGCAGGGGTAACAGCGTAAGAAGCCTGATGTATCGCTGCTTTCTTACTGAGAGCGAAAGAGGGACTAACAGCCTTGCAGGTCTATATCACAGCAGGATGCCTATCTTAAGCACTTACTGCACAAGTCTAAGACAGTGACATTTTTAACCATCAAACTTTTGTACAGTTAAAAAAATAAAATCTCAAATCTCAATACAGGAGGTCCTCGAGTTACGATGGTTTAGTAAAAAACCTAGTTTCGACGTAAGTGGTTTGGTTCGTAAATACGACCACAGAAATAAAGACAAGAAATTGTTCTCTCTTTTTTTATTATGATTGTTTCATTTAATTACTGTATGTTATATGTCCTTCATGTGTTGTGTGTACAGTGTGAGTGACTTAAAGGTGTTAATTTAGGTATAATTTAGGTATAAGCTCCAACTTGCGTTGTAAATCGGCTTATGACAAGTCGTAGGAACGGAACTCATTCATGAGTCGAGGGCCCCCTGTACTCTCTTCGGTATTTTCAAAGCTGGTATTTTTTAACAACAAAAAAACCTGAGATAGGATGAAATAGAATAAATGACAAGAGCCAGCCTGTGCAGCTGTATGGATCACATTATACTGTAGCATTCAAGCACGGGTCACAAAAGATCTGACCTTTGACCTGCGTTAAACGTGATCGGGCACCATGTGGGGTCGGCCGTGTTACCTGAGAGACCCAATGGGGCCGGATCCGGTGTCTGTGATGTCGCTGGTGGCCATGCTCTTGGCCAGCTTGATGGCGCGGTTGTAGGCGCGGTCTAGTTCCTCCATGATGAACGCGAGGTCGGAGAAGAGATGGGGGGCGGCGGTGAAACGCCAGAACAGCGAGGGGATATACATGAGGATGGCCACCAGCAGCAGGATGTATGGGAAGAACTGAGGAGAAAGACACCAAAACAGGGAGGAAAAGAAGGTTTAAACGTAATGTTTTAACTTAACACAAACATAATGTTTCTGCTGCGTGCAGAGATATTTGCTGCTGTTTCAAAGGTATTTGTGGATTTGACTATAATTTGGGAGGGCATTCAATATTACCCCCTAATGGTCTTGTGTGAGTCTTGTGTGGCAATTTTCCAGAGTGAAAGAAGATGATTCCAGTAAAGAAATTTGCATGAATCATGAAAATGAAATATCTTGATGTGTCCTGGAAACCAAACAATGTGCAACACAACACTGCCAACGCTGGAGTGTTTGTATGTCATTTTCGGCACCGCTGGGTGGACCTGCTGGCGTACTCACAGCCTTCTCTCACTAACAGCATCTCGTAAATAAAAACAGCATGTAAATAAAAACAGGGAGAGCTGTGAAAGCCACATACTAAAGCAGAACTCCAGTGCCCTACATGTTTTACGTGAATATAATCACTGCCAATCAGCGGGTTTTCAGTTTGCTCTTTAATTGATTGACACTGACATGAGAATACGTGTCCATGAGAACATGGATGAATAGAGCGAATATAATTCATGAATAGAGGTCATATACGTACTAACTGACAGAGTGTTCTACCCTCTGTGATTACTGGAAAACATATTTTTTTCAGCTATACCGCAAAATTGATCCAGGGATATTTGGGTATTTTCCTTGGTTATTTGGTTGGTTATTTTGAAATTTCAATGTGACAGGCATTGTCTGGAACAGAATATAATGTGAGGAATTGTACATCCACTTTTTTTTTTTTTTAGCTAAAAAGGCTTAAAAATTTGGACTGCCTCCCTCCACATACAAACTGCTTAAACCGTGTTTTCTTGTCAGTTGCTCTGGGTTTTGTTCTGATCTTCCCTTTTTTTTTTTGTTGTTCCGCTGAATGTTTCAAGACACTGTTGGTTTATCCCTGTTGTGTTGCGCACCTGCTGTGCCAGTGTTCAACACGCATTCTTCTGCTACTCACGTTTGTTGCAGCTTCTGAGGGTTTTGCTTTGTCCTCAGCTCTCAAATCACTGCAAGAGTTCAATCAACTCTTGCCATGACATCCAATGAGACGGAGCAGTTTCCTCAAACTGTTGATGCTTTCCACCAACGCTCTGAGCTTTTTCAATACAGGGGAGCTCTGAGTGGCTGAGTTTCTCAATCTCTCTCTCTCTCTCATATATCTTATTTTCATGCTCTGGCAATGTTTGAAAACTTCAAACATCGGCGGAGAGAAGCCTCTCATCTTCTGGGAAATTATATGCCCAAGTATTGCTTTCTAAGGCCACAATATAAGCACCACAAGTCATAACAATAAAAAACACTGGAGGCATGGCAAGTGTCAGAGGGATTATTTAAAGGTCTGATTTCTTCACCCCCTCATCACTCTCAAACTCTACAATGAACAAACACACCATGAAAGTATGATATTTCCCTCCAAAAATGTGATCAGGGAATTTGGCTGCCTTTTAATCACAAATCCATGGCCTCCCTCGCATCGTTTGAAGACGGCAGCACTAGACACTCAAAAGGCACTGATGGGACACGCGAAGCGCGCTGTGTTTTTCCATTAGCCGTCAGAGAACAAGCCCTCAGCTGTCTGCCCTGTGAGCACTAATCTTGTGGTCGGCGCTTAAATGCTCTCTGGCTGACGAGTCTCCTACCTTCCCAGCCCGTCCAAAATACATTTCCACAGGCAAAGTTACATCATTTTCCAGACAGAAATGGGTCAAAAGATTAACCCAATATAACAACATTTTTAATGTATTTTTAGTGTCTGTCCAATATGGACCATGCAGTTATTTGTCTTTGCGAAGCAGTAATTGATTCAGGTAGCATGCGCAATCTGAAGCTTTCACCTAGTTACTGCAATAAGTCAACCAGTTCTGTCGCTACTGTTCAGCACAGCTGCTAGTGATATAAAGGCCAGCAAGAGAACAAACGAATTAAAAAAAAAAAAAAAAAACCCTTCATTACTAAACATCACTCAGAACAACCGGTACCTGCTGGCTAATCTTTCATTTGAATTATGATATCAGGGTTTCTGCTTTCACGCACATTCACCCAGACCCAGGCTAAATGCATGAGCATCCTGAGTAAGCTGTCAAAGGGGACTGTGCTCCATGCATTACTGTCAAGATGCTGCAATTTGCCTTCCTTTAACCACAGGCATGCTAAAAAATGCACATAATTTTGGGCAATCCAGAAGGAATATTTGTCCTGGCTAATAACTGCAGTAAAGCAGAATTCAAATCACAGCAACGCTCACTGCTCTCTTTCCTCTTTTACTGTTCAATGGAAGTTTCTTGTTTACCCATGCATAGTTCCTTGCAGTTTTTTTTTTTTTTTTTTTAATTTTAGTGTCTTTGCATATCAATCTACTGTAACCGATCATGAGGTCTAAAGGAAATTACACTGTGTGTTAAATTAATTCCTTCCATATTCAATGTACCGGTATATTGCTGTTTTCTCTTCAGATTAATTCTTTGTCTTCGAATGAAACGTGTTCTGACATTGTTTGCACATCTGTGTTCCCGCTTCCTCTGCAGTTGCCAGTCAAACCCTAATTTATTGTTCTGGGCTGATGAACATACCTCATAATTAGTCCACCATTGTATAATTAGTCAGGTGTGCGTGCGGAAATTATTTCTGAATTCAGAATGCCCATGGGAACGCTTGGAGGAAAAGTGCTTAAATTGAGCGTAACAGTCTGGGTGGTCACATGCTCAAAATTGTACCTGGGGCGTACGCATAGTTAAATACGTTATTAAATATGATAACCAAAACGTTTGTGCTGGTTTTGGTAAGCCTTGTCACTCCTTATCCGAGTTTGTACACCTCTTCACTTTCACTTTATCTATGACTGAAGCAAAAGTCAATATGTACATACCAAACATTACTTGCCCTCAGATGGATCCAACTAAAATCAACTACATGACAGAATACGGTGCCGTAAAGAATGTTCACACAGTCCGTACCAGATAACACCTTCTGTTTAACCTATAGCACTGTTCTGCTGCAGGTGCAGGGCTGCGATCCCATCCTGTAAATCTTCTGCACATGAAGAAGTCACTTGGGAACATGTCACACTCCACCAATCAGATGCAAGTATTTTAGCGTAGATCTGAGTTTGATTGGTGGAGTGTCTCGTGCTCCCAGGTGAAGTTAGCGAGTAAAGTTGGAGGGCAGAGGAGAAGGGATTGGTGCCGCTCTTATCGTCAAATTTGAATTCCTATGTAAATGTGCATTAGCCTTTCAACAATACATCCGTCTCATCATTCAGATGCTTTTTTGTCTTCAATATGCCCCTAATTCTAACCTATACGCTTACTCAAGTCATAAGACCAGTTTAAATACAAATACCCCTTAAATCTGTGATGAAAATATTGACAGATTTAGACAAGACACTGACCCTGTTTGCATGCCAAAGCCGATTTCCACCATCAGAGTCATCACAAACTAAACCCAGCTTTGAGAATTAAAATACGGGTTTCGGATCGATGCTTTTTTCTTTTTTTATACTTAATGCATTCTGGAATCACAAATGGATGACACAAGAGATCCAAAAGGAACCCTGGGTAATGAATAGAGTACATTGTGAAAGAGTAGACTCATTAAAATCCATTTTAAAAAACAAAATGTAGTAACTATTAGCAGAGTTCTGTGATATAACATGTGGGCAACAACCTGCTGGTGCATTAGAAGCTTCAATAGCTAACAAGCAAGCTCAAAAAATCATTAAGCTTTTCTTTTGTTTGGTAGCAAAAACACCCCGTTTCCAACTGAAGTGCATTTTATAAACTCGATTAGAGGGTATAAAATTAGCACTGATGCGTGGTTTTGAAAAACAATCAGCAATGATTCATCATTTAAATTTTCTGTTCACTTTGAGGTGTTATTTCAGGAGAGTCGGGTCTGCATACGTAGTACCCCAAATCAAATCTCCAACCTCAACTTCAAGACATGCGCCACACTTTCTAGCATTAAAAATTCATGCATTCTGCCTGAGGTGCATATGTACTGTGTTCTATACCTGCTTAAATTTTAGGGAGCAAGCAAGCTTCAATTTCTGAATCAATATGGATTCTTTTACAAAAATTATGCATGCACCTGTTTATTTTTTTATGAATTTATATGAAATTATGTTGTCCTGTAGCTCCTAGATTTATTTTAAAAAATCAATTTTAGGAAGTAGAGTTTTTTTTTTATTATTTATTTTTATTTTTTTTTTTTACCATTTTTCCCCACCCTGAGGAAACTGTATACACACAGAGAGCAAGATGAGATGAACTTAACAAACTTTACTGGCTTAACCCCTAACATACCCCAGTGAGATGGGGCTAATTGTTGCCTGGACAGTACAGCCCTTTAGTCACAGGTGGTAATGGTGCAGGTGGAGCTGAAGCTCCCAGTCACAGGGCTCACTGAACAATTTACTGAGTGAGCCGCTCAGACAGCCTGTGAGTGGCTGGGATACTAATCTTCCCATTCGACCGTTTAAACAACCCATTACCATAGGTTCATCACTCTTCCGCTCTTCATTTGTCAGCCATTCATTAAGTTCAACAGGGCACTGTTTGCCCTCTGCAGACTGCATGTGACAGGCTAGCCTCTAATGACACAGCCAAAGGCCCTGGTAATTAATTTTCAGAAAGATATCAAAACCATGAATATGCAGACATTACCATGATTGCTGCTGTTTTAAAGTCAAACAGGAGAGAAAAAATGCCTGATATTTAAACCATTCCTCTGACGTTTCCATTATTTACAAAAGTAATTCTTCTTTTCTGTCAAAACAAGCCTTTATTTTAGTCGCCTGAATCATTTTCAAGAGTTAAATGCAGGGGTGAAAGTAGTTTTAAATTCTTGCCAGTACTATTTGCCGGTACTTTCTGAAGTAGAAACGTATGTGCACTCACGTACTGCTGAGTGAACTCTCTGGTCATAATCTTTTAGTGGTACGCAGTATCAGAGCATACCGGCTTACTTTCATTTTAAATGAAATTAGAAATACTAAAATTGTAGCCTTCACTCTATTGGAATCCAGATAATTTCCAATCAGCAAATGACCCTGGGGTTTTCAATTTTTTAAAAAAAAAAAAAGACACGAAAACTCTGAACTGCCATATTCTAAGTTTTGCTTGCACCCTGAACTGGAGGGTGAAGCTCAATTCTCGTAATATACTCTGTCCAAGATGAATGGGTCATGGAGGCCATGGTGCTCATGGAGGGAAAGAAGTGCTCTCTTTCAATTCCCATCATGCATCTGGCAGGGAGTGTGTTTTGGTAATGAGTTTACATAATCCAGTTTAAGAAAATTAATAAAGGCCTCAGCTGTTCTTCGCACGTACACAGCTTAGAATACTGAAGGGTTCAGTTCATTTCAGGACTCTCGGCACCGTCAACAAAATAACCACACGATCTGATAAACAAACACAGCAGTCAGCCTGCAGGATTCATTGAAAGGAAGTCTCTGGGTGCGCTCATCACAGAGAACAGCTCTGTTCTGTGCTTCAATTGAGTGTTCAGGACTCAGCTGCAAGGCTCTCTACTGACCCCTGCTGGTACTCCCCAGAAAAATATCCCTCAACCCACCATAGACCTATCAATTAGAATTCTGAGAACATGCGGGAATGTTTATTTTGTCCTCACTGTTTACACTTCAAAACGTTTACGGACCAGTGTTGTACACTGATTAAGCAAACATACTGAAATAATGACATGTCACGTAGGGTCCAGAGAAGATTCTGCACCTAAGGCTCTGAAGTGCTGCATCATATTTTAGTTAATGCTTTGTGGATGTAACTTACGCTGTGAACTTCTTCACCGAGTCACCCTTTTCCCCTCCCCACAGAATTTGACAACAGCAGCACAGCAGTGTCTCATGAAAAATTCAGACCCTCAGTACAGAAACCCAGATACCAACCCTTCTCCTCAATACCGTGTGGTTCATCACCCAAGTGCACCTGGATACTGCGTTTTAAGATTCCGTGATGTACTCGTACTCTCAGGAGAGCATAAAACTGAGATGCACTGCTGTGGTGAGGCACACTGCTTACAGAGAGGGCTGGAGCAACAAGGTTGCAGGTTTGAATCTTAGCTGAGGTGCATTGGGGCAAGTCACAGACAGCTTCAGTGAATAACCAGCTTTGTGCAAAAAAATGAAAATGTACATTATGCAAGCTGCCCTGGCTAAGGCCATCCATTTAGCATGCAAATAACTGAATCATAATAATTCATAAACAGGGGCACAAAGAAGTACAAGTAAGGGTGCCAGTGGCAAATTAATATTTATTCAACAGAGCTCTTGAGTCTCTGTCATGAAAGGATTCCATTCTAAATTGGAATGACCAAGGTTATTACTTCAGTTCCCAGGTTTATTTTCTACTACGGATCATTAAAGTGAGCTAGCATCCAACTGAGGCACACTTACACAGTGGGGTTCCAAACTGGAGACTATTTTGTATGTATTTCATATTAGGAGAGTGCATTTGTACTCATTACTATACAGGGCGATACTAGATTCAGCCTTGTGCCCTTATGAACAAGTCCAAGCAGGTTAAGTGGTTATTTAGGCTACAACCTCTCTTCATCCACTCTACGTTAATTTGCTGGTATCCTTTCACATGTGAAAGGTGGCTTGATCTCGTCCATTGGTTTCTGTAGAGTTAGTGTGCTAGCTAGCTAAATTAGGTGAGTGGTGGTGCCAAATAGAAAATGGATTTCAATTTTTTTTGGAATTGTTAAAAGGGAGAACTGCAGAGTAAAAACCACTACTCCTCTTTGTAAAAATGAAGCTGCATGGGTATTTTCCACCTAAGATAAGTACACTTGTAGTAGTTTAATTGTAAGTTTAAGTACACAAAAAGTCCATGCTCCGACAAATAAAACAGCTGCATTTGGTGAAAAACAAGCCTTCATAGCTACCCTGATCCAGATGCAGAACTCTTGCTTCTCTGGACAGTAATGTTAAAAAAACCTAAAAATGAAAAAAAAAAAAAAAAAAAAAGGATTTCATCGTGGTCATAGCTGGTGAATAATGATTAAATCCATGGTAACCAAATATGAGCCTGCAGAGCTTTGATCTCTGTGCCTTTGATCTCATGAAGAACGAGTGTTGTCTTCATAAGACGGTAACATCAAAAGTTTTATTTATTTTTTTAAATCCATAAATACCAAACTGAAATCCTAAATTTCAAAAAACTCTGAGGCAAAAAAGTATTAACTCAGAACAAAACACACTTAACAGTTCAAAACTCACTGTTTGACAAGCAGCTAGCTTCAGTGGCCATCTACTCATGTAAACTGCAGCATGCAGATTAATCAAATTGTTTGATCCGTCAATGGAAAAATATATGAACAGTAGGGCTGTATGTTCATAACATTTTCAAAGTTATGAACATTTTGGAGTTTCATGGTCAGTGTTCTCAATGACGTTCTCCTGCTTAGTTCTTTACTGGAACCAGCGTATCAATTAGTGTATGGGTCACAACTTGGTTTAATTAAAATATTCCTAAACCCCTTTGTTTTATCCACCTGGTTCTATGATTACTTGCTAAGCTGACACTCAGCAGTTACATAGCTTACACTTCTATATCATTACACGGCTGCAACATCAGCTGAATAAAGTCTAATGCCACACTGTACTTTAACAAACACTCCACATTCACTCCAGAGCTAATCTGGTCTCTTCTCGTCTCGGCAGCGACTGATTGCAGAGCCGCAATAGGCTTAGCCGGGTGTGTCAACAACAAACTCAATTTCCTGCTCCAGTCCTTCCCATGAAAAAATACAAATGAGAAGACGCTTCGGACCTTGCTGCTGATATTCTTGAGAACCCAGCTCTCTCTTTCCCCATCCAGCCCCAAAACAGGTGTGGAGAAAGGGGTGTTATATAAAATAATAGGTAACCATTACCACTGAATTGTGTTTCACCGGCCTCATTACAGTACAGGCAACAATCTCAGAGATGATTTTCTGTGGACTGCTCTATGAAAATGAACCTGAAAACCAAGCCTAATTTGCAATATGACAGGCTCATTTTCATCGCAAATGGCTTTCAATCAAACACAGACAGACAGTCTTATAAACAAGCTTTGAAACCCTGTATGGTTTCAGTTTTCACCCCGGATTCTCAGAGCAAGCCCGAAAGTGCACACCTTTAGAAACGACCGGGACTTTTGGGGCCAAAAGGAAGCTTCGCTAAACATTCCTCCTAAAACTCGATCAATGGAAACATCATTTCAGTGAAAACACACACACTGCGAGACGCATGCACCATTCATATGAAGGACCTTATGTTTATAAAGAAAGTTTAAACTAAACATACAGTATGTTTAGTTAAATTTGTACGCCATCACTCACCCTAAGTCCAGCAAACATAAACCCAGCACAACAGAAACAACATATATTTGTATACATCTTTAAGGGCAAATGCAAATCAATCAAAACAGACTTTAAATTACAACTTAACATTCTCTAAATATGTTTCCCCTTTTTTAGTGGAGACAATCAAACATGTCCTTTGAGATGTGTGCATTTCACTCTAAGAATACAGAACAGCATGTGTCCTTAAAAGACTGAAGTCTATTCTGATTGAAAACTGAGACCTATGTAACTAATTCATGCAAGTTCTAAGAATTCATTTAACTGAAATCTTAATTTCTAATTTGCAAAAATTTCTAATAGCAATGCAGGTGATCTTTTCTTATTTGTGTAAATTATTTAATTTCTTGCATGGCAGCTACTTCGACTGAAGTTCCCCCCCTTCAATACTGTGTGGGCCCTACTGGGAAACAACAAAAGCAAGAAGGCCAGAGCATTAGTACTCTGTAGGTGAAGGGGTTCTGAAAAACATCTCCACGAAGTGGAATCAACAGGAGAGGGAGGAAAAAAAACCACAGGGGAAGAGAAGTGCATTGAGTTTCTTTTACTTCCATTATAACTCACAAAACTGCATTTGAACTAATATAACTCACCTAAAGGAACTTTGGGGTGGATTATTAACTGAAATTACATATTAAAAAAATTACAATTTCCTCTGGGACTTGAGAGCTACTAAATTACCAGGAGCAATGCCCCTTACCTTACCATTCTCAGCACCCAAATGACCCTGAAAAAGGTGAGCTAATATACCCTATGGCTGTTTAGCCACAGGTGAACCAAATCAAACAGGCTCAGCTCATTTACCAATTAACAGGGAGGTGGCTCCACCCACCCTCAGCCGTAGCTCAGAGCACAAAGGCCAGGAAACAACAGTTTTCTTTTGATAGCCACGGCCACTCACAACACCGGGGAAAAACAAAGTTATTATATTCCATTTTATTATATTCTCGTCTGGTCTATTCTACTCGCGGCTCATATTCCCAAAACCCTGCGCCAGATTGTGAAACACAGCCTGGTCCTTCATGTGCGGAGAAGAGAGGAGGGAGAGAGAGTCTGGAGATGACTCAGCCACATGGTCTCCGTTCCGCAGAGCCTCTCCGAGCATCCGAGCACTCAGGGTGACTAATGAATGTCCCTGCGAGGCGGTCGAGAGGTTGGGCATAAGAGCGGCTCTCTGGGGGCTTCTATCATTACGATGCGAGGCCTGAGGAGAGGCGGGCTAGCACCTGACGTCACACGGCCCCCACCAAACAGCTCCATGGATACTGTCTTGTATCACCAGACGGCCAGCGGAATTCCCGGCAAAGTATCCGGGACTTGCAGCACGGCATCTAGGTCATATATCAGTAAGGGGGAATTCCGCAGAGGATGCAAATCAACGTTAAACAGCTCTGAAGACCTGACAGGAGCTTGAAATAACGTACTGGAGTTTTCTCCTGGGAAATAAAAAACCGCCAGGAATACAGGCTAACAGTTCCACAGCGCAGAAAGGAAATTCCCAAAATGCATTGCTACATATGCTCACTGTGTAGTGTCACTTTTCTGCTGTTGCTGCTTTTGATGATAAACTAAATACGTAGGCATAATAAAAACATATCAACTAAGAGGAAAAAAAAACACAAAGGACAGGTTTGACAAGCGGAAAGTTTAAGCAGCAGGTACAAAAAAAATAAATAAATAAATCTTGTTTTTGAAAATAAATATCTAAGTCATGCAAGCAGGGAGTGATTCTGTACCCCTTGACCACAGGCACAGACATGTCTGTAGACCTTTTTTGTACTGAGGCATCTGTTTGACCTTCCATTGGTTAACTACTGTCAAATCAGTGTAGTCGTTCATGTATTAGCTGTGGATATTGTTACGGCTTTGTGTGTGTTGTTCTTTGGTTAGCTAAATTAAACATATTTACCCTCGGGTGAAACCGATATTTCCACCCTGCTTCCTCATCAGGAGAAAGGCCTTAGCCACTGATCCATGTTTGTGTTTCCGTGGTGTGAAGAGTAAGTATGAAACAAGCATGAAGAGGCCAAACCCCAGCAAAGTTCTTCAAACAAATCAATACATTTTTCTCATACAGCTGGGATTTTATTTTATTACCCACAGCTCTTTGATGATTTTGGTTTCCTTGGCCACCACTTCACTAAAGGTGCTAACTCACACCACAACCACAGCGCACTGCAGCGACATGTTGGGGAGGAATGACTGTCATTTGGTTGGGGGGGGGGGGGGGGGGGTGTGCGCGAGTGTGTGTGTGCGTGTGTATGTGCATACGTGTGCGTGTGCGGGAAGGGGGGTGGGATTGCCAACCTTGTGGAGCCAGAGGGGTACACGGTTGGCATCATCATCTGACAAGTGATGTTTCTGCACTGCTGCCCAGCAAAAGGAGTCGACGTAGGCCGCCTGACGCCACGAGAAGTTAGTGGGGGAGAAGCAGCTGATCTGGGTGCCTGGGGAGAGATGTGACAGTTAGCGGTTAGTAACTGAGCCTGTAATGCTATAGCAATGTATGAGTGACACAGGCATACAACTTAATCCTGGGTAAGAAAACTCTACTCAGTCAGACCAGGGTGTCACGAACTCCCTTCCTTGTGTTTGCTAGTTTTCACTCTACCCATAAGTGAACTGAACTGCTAAGAAACCTGAGAACAGTTTTTAATTAGACACTGATAATATTAACTAAGAATTAATCCTATATGGGTCAGCCTCCATTTTCTTCAGTTATTGTATTATTTATAAATTAAAAAAAGTAGCATCCTCAATGGTGATGGTGCAGACACCTGGAAAATATTAGCAGTGAACTAAGCTCATGGGAATTCATATCTGAAGAAAGAGGGCACACAGTTTTTGTAATTCAAAGAGAAAAATTGAGAAACGTTTAACAGGACAGTACAGAAGTTCAAGCAGCGAAGAGCTGACAAATTGAAAAGAAGCACCAGCTCAATCAGAGCTAGCAAACAAATAGCTCTGTATATTCTGATTAAGTATTTTCAAATGCAGACACAAATGTTAATGACCTAGAGAATGACCCTTTCAATATTGGAGCTGTTTTTTCCCCTCTTTTGTTTGTTCTTCACAATTTCATTCTGATGTTTCAGTCACTTTATTACAGATCAGTGCTAGACTCCACACAATTTTTATTTTATTTATCAAGCTCTTAAAATGCATCGCAGGACTGCCTCATTATCAAAGACAAATGTTTGTCTTCGTCCTGCTAAAAATAAAATCCACTCAGGCATCTTTCTCACAGCACAATGTGTTGTCAATATTCATCACCACGTTCCACCAGTTACGTAACTAGCCTACGAGGCTATACGAAATCTATGCCAGACAGGCAAAAACCTTTTTCCTCAAGACTATTAACTTTTCTCAAGACTGTTAGCTTACAGATGTCACAGGAGGATCTGAAGCCCTTGAGTCTTGTGGTGAGCTCGTCTCCTGAAACACGTACTTTAAATAAAAATCAAACGGATCATGTCTGCATCTAACCTAATCAACACCGGCATTCTGGAGGGCTCTAGATACAGTCTGGCATTGCAAAAGTTAGCTTACTGAGAGTTTAAATAGGAAAGGGTCATTCTCTAGGTAATTGGTCACATTAGGTTTAAGCTTACCTGTCAGACCAATTAGAGTTTATCTAACCGATCGATGTGTTGTCGGTCCAATTAGGGCTAATCCGCAGCACTGCAATGTTAGAACATTCAATACTTTCAGCCCAGTCTAAGGTATTTTGGCTGCAACTGCCTCTTTAAACGCCTTCACCAGTGTGAATTGCAGGAGAAAACTGTTCAACCATAAACCAGGAGAAAAAAAGAACAATGTAGCAGCAAGAGCTAATAGAGAGCTAATAGGGAGATCTTATGGGCTGAATATTGTCATTTGTATTAGGGTTCTTGAAGTTCTAAAAAACACTAAAACCTGAAAAATACTACAGCCACCTGGCCAGCCAACTGAAGTGCTGCAAGATAAATTATTTGAAAACGGGGCCATACAAAAACAAGGACTGACTGGCTACCATATTTCATTCATTCAACGCAATCCATCACAATGACAACTAAAACTGAAGCCAGGTCTTGTGACGCTCCTCGGGAGGAACTGAAAGTTGATAAGTGTGTCAGCACTTGGTTTTCATGAATTGGTTTACAAGCTCAAAGCATTACTAAGGATTTTAAGAGGAAAGAATTTCTGGAACTCATTCCCTTGACTATGCTGATGGATTTTGGAAACGTTTTGCTTTGTCACAGAGTTATATTTCACAGTATCATGGAGTGAGTGACCCAGTGGCTAACACAGGAGACCAGAGTGAAGGATCATGGGATGGCTGACCATGGAACTGCTGCTGGAGAACACAGTGAAGTATCATGGGATAGCTGACCCCAGGGCTAACACAGGAGACCAGAGTGAAGGATCATGGGATGACTGACCATGGAACTGCTGCTGGAAACCACAGTGAAGTCTCATGGGATAGCCGACCCTAGGGCTAACACAGGAGACCACAGTGAAGGATCATGGGATACCTAACCCTGGGACTGCTGCTGGAAACCACTGTGAAGTATCATGGGATAGCTGACCCTTGGGCTAACACAGGAGACCACAGTGAAGGATCATGGGATGATTAACCCCGTGATCCCCAGCAGTAGTCCGCAGCCATGTGACATTACACTGATGAAACTGTGACACAGCAAACCAGTGCACCTGAATATGTCCCACTAAAGATTTACAACTTCTAACCGTCCAATGAAAGAAAAAAAAAAAGAAGATTATTTTTCAAAGATTATTCAAATTAGTTTGATTATGAGGAAAGTTTGCTCTTCTTGAGAACCAGTACAAGTTCTCTTTTCTATAAAACATGCTTAATTTCATTCATGTTGCTATCAATCTGTACAGCTGACTCGCTTGCACAGAGCTGATATGAATGATTATGTATTTGCTGTTCAGGCATTCTCACTAAAAACTAATTTCTATGGAATAAACAAACCATTTTAAAATGAAAAAAGATGAGCCTTGAAAGGTTGATGTTAAGACTGAAAATGCAGATCAAGTCAGTTTTTTAGTCTTGGTTCAGTAAGCATCCTTGAACCCAAAAGATGTTGCTAATATTTTTAGACACTGCCAATTCTTTTTTAAACAAGTGAATTGATTAATTTTACCAAATTAATTTTTAACAATGAATTTTAAGCTGTAAATAAATGTATGATTAACCGAAGCCCAACACTGAAGACATATTGAGGCATGGCCTCTGGGGCCAAGCCCCATAAAATGGTGGAAAATTACAGAGAGAAATATGGGATGGGAGGATATTACTGACACATGCTCAATTACTTCTCATCAGGAACAGTTAAGGTCAGTTTGCATGACGTCTCTGTACATAAGCACAAACAAAATTGAAAAACAAAAAAGTACAAGATACAGTCAAGTGACACTTCTTCAAATGAAACGTAATTAAATTTGGAACTTGAAACCACTACAGACAGTCAAGTATGCAGAATGAATGTGGCACTGGCTAACTGAACACATCAGCTGATGTTTTTCAGACTCTTTGGGTGATCTGATAAATACAGGGCCTCCTGACATCCATGAGCATGGAGCTAACAGACCGAAACACTGGCAACAACAAAACCTTTCTAAAAAAAGCAAAGGCACACATTGTCATGGCCTCTAGTCACCCTAACTCACAGCAGCAAGTCGAGCATTTGGTTCTAATGTTAGCGTGTTTTACTTTTTTTTTTCTTTTGTATTACCAAAAAGTATTAACAATGAGTAAACACTAGTCTTCAACAAAAAGTCACAGGTCTATATATTGTCTATAACCTTGCTAATTGTATCTGTGTGTGTGTTACAACTTTTTTTTAGGTTTGTGCCCTCTCCGTTTTTTTTTAATGTATAATTTGTGTGTGTGGCCTATATATTTAAGTTAACTGTTGACATTTTTTGGAAAATATTAGATGCTGGTTAGATACATACCTCTATAACTCTTAAGAAATAGTGAGTTATATGTTTAGTTAACCTTTAAGAAAAGCCGGATACTACCCTTTCGAACACAATTTCACTCCATCTTGGCACACATGCTGACACTGTGCCTGGCTGCTATTTGAAGGCCCATGAGCCTTCAGAATCAACGTGAAGGATGACATTTCACAGAAGTATGTGACAATGATAATTCCAAATGGCTTCCCCTTTCCCAGCTATTACTTCTGTGAAATAGCAGACAGGGCTGTCAGCAGGGTGCCAGATAAGGCGACAGACCTATTGTGTCCTGACAGGAACACAAAATTTAGTGAAGCCGGACACAAAGGCTGTTTGGGTCCCGAAAGCTAGATAAAAACTTCTGATTAAATACTGTAATTATATTATTTCAGGAACACTTAACAGTGCGGAAGCAGGTGTTACTAGGTTCATAAGTTTTCAATCATGGTGAACATAGACATCAGAAAAGTATTGTTTGGAATGTCTTTTTTTCATATACTCAGTTTCACACTCAAAATAGTTATGAAAACAGATTTATGTTTCTGCTATGAAATGAGCAAAATGAGGCTAATATATAGTGATTACTTTGGCAATTTTAGGGTTTTTGTCTTAATAATATTGGATTATAAGCAAAAAAAATTACATCTCAAACTGTGGGGACATTAAATTCACATACACGTGTCACCTGTAAACAGGACTACATTCAGTTTCTGTTTAAACTCACATTATTACATTATTTCATATCGTCTATAAATGGGGGGGGGGGGGCTTGCTCGTTGAACCAGGTCTCTCCTGAGTAAAAGTCTAACGCCACTTCTCTACACAGTACCGACAATGAAATATTTCAGGGAATTATGGGAACTTCTCGACTGAGGAAGGTTTGTAGGCGGATCAATCAATCGTGAATGTCGAATGCAAAACTGCAAACATGATCTCTGCTCATCGCCAACAAAGAGCCGCCCCACCTTGTTATTTAGATAATTACATGGTAGCAAAACACTGCAGGCAAAAGGCATAAACCTGGCAAAAGGTAAACACTTGTTCAGCTAGCTATTTGCTTTCAAAGGCCATTCACTACATATTCATGGCAGAAAATGTAAAGTGAAAGATTTTTTTAAAAAAAACTAGTGAAAAACTTTAGATTTATCATGGCAACACACATTAATCGAAGTAACAGAACAAAACAGTTCAACTTAACTGCCAGTCTAATCGCGGGGTTCCCGGACCGGGAGTTTTGAGAGCTGATGTTTGTAGTTCTTAGGTGGAAAGTTAGCTTTCTATATTCAAAATGAAATCAGCGACAATAATGAAAGTCATTTAAATAGCTAAACTGCCCAACCATATCATAAGTTGTTTGTTTGTTTGACCTCGACAGTAATACAAACCATGTCACGCCTGTTTGAACATCTGGCAAGATAAGAAAGATAATGCACACCGCCTGAATCAACAAGCTAGCACGTTAAACCATGATTAATCCAACTATGATAGCTAAATCCTCTGAAGGTTTTGCTACTTGTGATCGTTACTTACCTACGGATACCTCTTGAGCAAAGGCGAGAGAGATGAGCAGCAACGGAAGACCAACGGCAATACAGGTCACCATTTTATCCACCGCCAGGTCGAGACGCACTCCTCGGTACTTCGTCTCCGCTGGTTCTTTGAGTAGAAAGTCTGAGAAAACGTATTCGGTCGCGACATGTGCAATCGCCATAGTTAATTGTTTGTCTGTTAGTAGCTCTACTCATTAGACAACTCGGACTTGTCCTCCGTCACTGCAAGTAACGAAACTGAAATCCAAATGCCTGTCGAGAAAAGACAACCTGAAATGCTAAAAGAAACGCGGTTGATGCCAAACGTTAATCAGCTTCACTTAGTGCGTGGTCTGTGAGACTGAAGAACTTGTGCATTGTTATGCATGGTGTCTTAGTGTCGGTGCCCCAGCCCCCAAACACGCCTGTCCCGCGCGACAAGCCATCTCCCACTGACCCATCAGGCGTCACAGCTCGCGCTCGCCCGTGCGCCGTTCCCCAGTTAGTTACACATGTAACAATTCTCTTCCGGATACCGGAGTTCGCCTCTTCTTAAGGTGGGTTAAAAACATCGCATGTACAGGACAGCCATGTATTTAGCTTGTCAGCTTGCTGTATTAGTATCATAAGATACATCTGGACGGCAGAATGACTGTGCATATACATATCAACCAAGGTTGTCGTTTAAAATGGTTTTCTTTGTTCCCTGATATGGTGTTGTAGTTTTAGTTGTCAGATCCTCACTTTTGTCAGACCGCAATCATTGCCACATAAAGAATTTCCGGATTGTGTATGCTTTTATTATGTTTTTACAACATTACTGGCGTTCTTCAAGTCAACAACATTTGCAATAACTGCAATCGTATTTTCAGATTTTAGTGAGTAGATATTAAAATAAATTGACATGAGTTGGAATCACATTCTTAAACAATTCCCTCAGGTTCCGTTTCATCGTCAGGACATGAAAAATAGATAACAGAGAAGAATACCAGAACCTTCTTTGAAGTACTAATGAACCTTCATATTTCAGCGTTTTATGGTGATTGTTTTAAATATATGTATAATACATTTTACAGTTTCAAACAAAACACAATGCATACATTGTACAGCAAGTCAGTGAAAATGTACCTTCAAAGCACACCATAAACCTTCAGACAGTAAAAATAAAGTACAGTACCTTCTCTCGCCTCAGGCACAGCTAAGGGGAAGTACAATCATGTTGAGGTTCAGTGTAACCGACATTTAAAAGTGGTTCCATGACTGAATTTTGGACATGTACCAGGTGCATCCTACTGCTCATTTAGTCACCCTTTCTGATTGTGCCAACTTCAGTAAGTGCTACAAAAATGAAACATTATATATGCTATAATCCCCATCTGGCAAGCTACTTAAAATATGAACACATGTTTGCATAGACATTATCATCTTTGGGCTAAACATGGATCAAATATTTCAACAAGGATGGTTCTTTTAAAAACATAAGCAAACAGTTTCCGAGCTAACAAAGTCCCATCCTAATTAACTCATAACATATTTTTGTGTGTGCTTGAGTACTGCCTCAGGAAAACAATGGGCCATGTGAAAATGAGCAAATACTTCATGACAGGTACTAACACTGAGCTCTTTGGACAAACAATGTCTAGTCAGGATACCGCACAACCCAGGCAAAAGTATGTAAACTCAATTTGAAACAAACAAGCTGAACAATTCTTAGACAGTCACAGGAGATTACAGTAGAAGTCAGAGTAACACTCAGCATTTCTGACATTGTCTCCATCACATCATAGAAATTTAGCAAAGTGACTTGCACAGTTTACATTTTTACACAAAATCCCATGTGTATAGATGGATATTTACTCAAACAATTTAGCCAAAGTACCTTGGTCAAAGGTACAACAGCAATGCCCTACTTGGGAATCAAACTTGCAACCTCTTAGTATCACACCTAAATATTATACTATACTGCTACCAACTGGCTAGCAAACAAGATTGTGAGTTGAGCCGGAAGTTGCTGTGGAATCATATATCGCAATATAAACTCCTGCTATGATTATTTGAGACCGTTGTGAGTTTACTGAACCGGAGGTTTCTGAGAGCTTAAATTGTTAATGCCAGGAGTCCCAGTCCAATGAGAGTCAACAGCGATCTCATACTGCCCCTGTCCTGTGCCAGCAGGGGGCTTCGAAATGCAGGAGCGGCTAAAAGAAAAGAAAAATGATAACAATGAATGAGCTAAACTGGCTCATTGAAATGTTCTTATATTGTATATATTAATAATACATGAAGAGGTAAGTTGTCATGATCGCATTACCGTTTATAGAATGCCCACTTCTCTCTGACGAAACAAAAGACAAACATGAGGTCATTTAAGGTTAGTTCACAGCTGATTTACAGCATGTTTTTCATTCATTTCTTGGCACGATTTATATTTACGATCATTATCTTCACAAAGCTTACAGTACATGACTGCATATCATCACTTGTTTAGGAACTTGCTACGCAGAGTTTATATGAGAAGAATTGCATCATTTTGAAAAGTTCATTCACAAACCACACCTTTACCACCTGCCCCCACATATGAGATGAATCTGCCCCACCGTATCCCTCACCTTTCCCACTCAGGATTGTAAAAGTCGTCTCCATGCCAGCATGGATGTGATCTGTCACATGACAATGCAGCAACCATGTCCCAGGATTCCCTGCTGTCAGCTCCACCGTCTGGAACGTTCCCGGAAACAGGTCATAGACGTCCGCCCGGTGAATGTGGTCCGTCTGCAGGGGACACGCCAGATGCAAAGCATCGACTAGGTCAAACTCAGATGAACCGAGAGTCCTGTGATCTTCAGAGCCACACAGCGTGCCAAACATCAGCATAAGCATGTAATCATACATATACACACATACCTATGGCTTCATGCATATTTTACACACATTAACATGTGACCAAATACATAAAAACACACAGACAGACACATATCTTTATGTTATTCCATGAAAGGGGAATTTTTGCTTCATCCTCTGTTTTAATAAAGTAGGTCAGCTGAAAATATGGCATGGTCTACAAACAAAATTAAGATCTATCACACAGTACCTAACAAAGTGTAAACACTAGAAAATTGCTTATTAGAAACATTACAAAAAGCTTGCTTCCCCAGAGCTAGTCTACTGGTCAGAGATGTTATTTTTCTGACATTTTAATAGCCGCTGAATGCTAAGCTAGTATAGCATTGTGATTGTCCCAAACTCTTAAGCACAGTGTGTACATGACGTCATTTGTACTACTCAAGGTTCAGCATGGTTTCTATCGATCAGCACAGCCGTCTGCACCTTGTATATGAAGCTCTGTGCGTGGAAATGGACGGTGTGCATGTCCACTTCGTTACCCATGCCCAGAAGGTACCAGTCCATCTTCTCGCCTTCTGTCATAATCAGGCCGTTGAGATTGCCGTACAGCTTTCCGTTGATGGCTGAGAGGAGAGAGGGGAGGAGACAGCACATGACACGTATACTGCACTGTACTGGGATCAGTGGCGGGCAGAGTACGAGTCTGAGGTCCGTGTGATGTGACTCGAGTCGACAGGCGCGGCAGGGCAGGACTGAAGCAACTAGATTCTGCAGTTGTTCTAACCTAACCCGTCTGGACAACAATGCCTCGGTAATGAGAGAGTACAGATGGGCTGGAGGCCAGAGAAAAACCTCAAGACCACAGTCAGAGTCAGAGGCTCCAAACTGCCATTCAAATGTGCACACATACAAACACACTCACATACAAACACACTGTCATACACACACTCACAATTACAAACAGACAAAAAGACAGTCATACACACACTCACATACAAACACAGATGGTCATAAACACACATACAAACACAAGGAAAGTCATACACACACACATACAAACAGATACAGACAGTCATACACACTCACTCATACATACAAACACAAGGAAAGTCATACACACACACACATACAAACAGATACAGACAGTCATACACACTCACTCATACATACAAACACAAAGTTATAAATCCACACACAAAACATGTACATTTTTACCAGATGCATTAACTAGAAGGGTTTAGGAAGTTTATATCTCTACACACTATCCACTTTTACAGCTGGATAATTTTACTGAAGCAATTTGGCTTAAGTACCTTGCTCAAGGGTACACCAGTAGCATCATACCTGGGAATCAAACCCACCACCTTTATTTTGGAAGACCTGCTTCCTTATACCATTAAACTACACTTCTGCCCCACATGGAAGCTCATGAATACCCATTCATAGGTGTTCAGGTGTACCTGTGTACTCACAGGATGCTTGGACATCCTACCATGCATTTTGTTGCTCTCCTCAAAGTCGTCCTGGTGTTCAGGGTCAGGGTGTCGGCCCAGGTAGGTCTGAATGTTCTCCTCCAGGTACCAGGACTCGTTTTCGTCGAACACCATGAAGAGCAGGGCGAACTCACGGTGCACGTCTCTCCGGCGTCTGTCCTCGTTCAGAGTCCCCTCCCTGCAGATGACCAGGGGTCCGATCAGCCCGCTGAACGTGTCCTGAAACCGAACCGAACCACAGAGGGATCTGTTTAACACAGGTGCACTGACTGTATGCTTGACTGGAAGTCAGCCAGTATGGTGGTCCTTTGTGAAGGAAAGGCCATTGGCTCCCTGCCCTGATCCCCCCACACTCTCACTTCCTGCTCTGCCCGGTTTGTGTCCAAAGCACACCTCGTCCCTGTTAACAGCTCTTGAAGTGCTTTTCGCAGGGCTTTGATGCATTTCTCACCTTTACAAAATCAACCGTTGAGTAATATGCGAATGCGATGCAGTTTGGATCCGACGGACCCGGCCCAGACCGCTTAGGAATGTCCCACTGGTACTGCTTCATTCTGCCTGTCACATGCAAAGGAAAATGGGAATGAGATGAAAATACAGGGGGTCCTCGACCTACGAACGAGTTCCGTTCCTACGACAGTAATAATAAAAAAGAGAGAACAATTTCTTATCCTTATTTCTGTGGTCGTATTTACGAACCAAACCGCGTAGGTCGAAACTAGGTTTTTTAATTAATTTATGGGAGTGCGTCGTAACCACGAAACCGTCGTAACTCGAGGACCCCCTGTACAGAAATGGTATAAAATAGTCTGATATATAGTCAACCAAGACGAGCGAGTTGCAGCTTCTTGATAGAACTGATCTATTGTTAAAGCATAGCTCTATGTATTAGGCAGAGAGTAGACAATGCTAGCACTTGACCACCAGAGTAGTTCTTGATCTGATCCCTGAACTATATTCAGGGAACCTCAGAGACATAGTGGGAACAGGGTTTTTCTGTACCGCTGAAAGTTTTGCAAGTCCTAAAATTGGGTCAAAATACACAAATACTTTGAAGATTTATAATGCTGTATTGAATGAGCTCTGAATATTCAGGCTTAAATACACTAAGTTGATCAAAATTTGCTAACAAACTTGGAGTGGAACTAAAAACAAACCAAAGATTGGAAAACTTAATTGCATGAGGGTATCTCAAAAGACGATATGCTTCAACATATTCTGATAAAAATTAAAGGAAAAGCTGGGCACACACAAGCACCTCCTCTCACCTGGCTGAACAGGTGACAGGTGAGCGGCGTTCGTCTCCACTCCATGGGCATGTATGGAGTAAGGCTTGCTGGCCTTATTCTTGAAGTTCACCAGAATACGCTCCCCAGTTTGAGCCCTGATGATTGGACCTGCAGGACAGGTACACACACACACACACACACACACACACACACAATCAGCACAGAAGCATCAGTCATCAGACACATGAGAAATGTATAATCTTTTCCTGTGTAATACTGTAAGTGACAAAGTCCCAACTGAATAGTTCAATTAATTTCTATTTAATTCTGGTTGAGTGTGTGTTGGTTCCATTGCAGTGGTGTGTTTGAAAGCCAAACTGATGTTCCTACTACCCCTGCATATATTAGTGAGCACTGTACTTCTTCCCTATCACCAGCAGGGGGCAGGCTTACAGCACCCAGGAATAAGGCTCTGCTGTTTGTTCAGTGTTTATTAATCTACTAACAGACATTTAGAGACTGCCACAATTGTACAATGACAGAATGGGCAAAAAAAAAGGTACATCTCCAAAGAGTTTCTAACAAAACTGAAGAAAACAGCCATTAAAATAACATTATATTTTACACAAAAGATCTAACTTGGATTCATGACCAGCATTTACACCAGATTTGGCCTTAAAAATCCCACACTCCTAATCCCCTTTAAACCAGACCAAAGGTTGCTCTCCTGTGTAAAGAGTGAAAACTGATGCAGCTATTAGTGTATAATCAGCTTTGCTGGAGTTTAAGGTTCAGTGCAAAGCTTCATTCTGGATTTTTTATTTAAGCATCCAACACATGGAACAAAAAATGCACTGACATACAGTGAGCCTTCTGTGATAAAATACTGAATGTAAATATCATGTGTTTATAACAGGGAATGTGACTGGCCAAAAGCGCCTTTGTCAGCTTCAGAAGGGAGCGGAGGTCTGAGAGAAGCTGAGGAGAGACAGCTGTATGCAGAATCTCCAGAATGGGGCAGAATTAGTGAGAATCAGAGGTGAAACTGCAGTACCAGGAATCTCCAGAAGGGGGTAGAGTTAATGAGAAACAGCAGTGAAATATCTCTACCAAGAATCTCCAGAGGGGGGCAGTTGTTATACACAAGCTGAGGTGAACTCAGCACTCAGAAGCACAACTGCACTCAGAATCTCAAGAAGGGGACAGTATCAATGAGAAGCAGAGCTGTACCCTACATCTCCAGAAGGGGGCAGTATTAATGAAAAGCAGAGGTGAAATAGCTGTACCCAGAATCTCCAGATGTTGCTCTTGAGGTTGCCTTATTTTGCGGGTCCTGAAAGTCGCGTCAGTGTACTCCCTGTACACCACTTTCTTGTACTTGGATCCAATCAAATTGGCTCCTTTCCCAACAAATACATTTCCAGGACTGCAAATAAAATCACATAATTAAATAACATTCACTGTTATTCACATACTATTTAAAATCTATTTAAGGGCATTAAATTGAACTAATTGTCACTTATAAGATATACTCCAGAAGAAATAACAAGCATCTCTGGGTGCTTAAAGTAAAGGTATTGGCGGCATTGAATAGCCATGAACCAAAATGACACAGTGCGCTTGTCTTTGTTTCTTTAAAAGGAGGGGCACATATTTCAGCAGCAGGTATTGCATGATCGCTGAATCCCAGCATGGCTTCGCAGGGTGTGTGAGCTGCCAGCACAGCACAGAGCAGGGATGTGCTTTGACTGTGTTGATTTGAATAGCTCACCGGTGACATCACCATAGCTCTGCATGTGCTTTGACTGTGTTGATTTGAATAGCTCACCGGTGACATCACCATAGCTCTGCATGTGCTTTGACTGTGTTGATTTGAATAGCTCACCGGTGACATCACCATAGCTCTGCATTCAAACCTGAATGGGATTGATATGAATGGGTTTGATAATGAATGGGATTGGTATGGTGCATGACACTGAATGAGACAAAGGGTATTTGCATTTCACATTGTTTCTGGATATGGCAGATGGCTTCATGGCCCAGGTGCAGCAGTGAAACAGATTTTTTGGGACTGGCGCAAGCGCGATAGTGAGGACACACAGCCGTGGTCATGTGATCTGGTGGGCAGGACAGGTGTGGTACCTGTAGGGCGTGGCCTTACCTGTTCTCTGCATCGGTATTGTGTTTCTCCAGCTCCCACACCCTGCTGGGGGAGTAGTCCCACTCCACCTCCTCAGCGGCGATGAAATACCGCGCGACAGAGCGAGGAGCTCTGGTCTGCAGGATGTCCGCTGGCTTGCACCTCTTCACAAAGTAGTGCTGCCTCATCCCGCCCATGTAGTGATCGCTCGTCCTGCAGCTCACCTCAAACGTACCTGTCAGCGGGGGTCAGAGGTCACGGAGAGACACCGGCAGTGTGTGCAAACCATCAACATGGGATGATTATGCTACTATTAAGAGTATATTTCCACAGGGGGGCGCTGGTGTGAAGGGCAAGACCACGGTCAGTTTATAACCTGCATACCTCAATGTCTTCTGTCTTTATTTCCAACAAAGGTTAAGAAATATTATTTGCTATTATTAGCCAAGCCACTGGATCATAATCGATTGAAATATAATTATGCTAAAGCCCTTCAGTACCAAGCAACTTACACAGCTTATGTTCTGTCACATGAGTTTCAAGCCCAGTTACATCGCTGCCCTCTTACTGGACACATGTGACCTTTCTGCCGGGGGTCAGGAGCTTACCTTCGTTGTCTGGCTCCATGGTAACAGTGACCGTGGTGTGAGGGAATAGGCTGAGGGTGTCCCGGGTGGTGCCCTCGCGCTGGAAGGTGTTGCCCTGGAAGTACACCCCGTGGATGTCCACCTCCGTGCCAAGGCCAAGCATGTGCCAGGACACCTGCTCCCCGCTACACATCTCCAGCCCAGGGAGGTTACCGTACATAAACCCGTTCACCGCTAAGCGTGCGCACAGACAGACAGACATACACACACAAACACACACAAGCACAATTACCAGGCTGGCCAGGGACAAAAGTTTTCCATAGAAATATTCTTCCTTTTAGATACAGTATGAATTTCTCGGCCCTCAAACTTGAATGCACACTCAAAAACAAAACATCATGGCTGCAATGAGAAACTAATTTATATTTCCACATTACAATATAAAAGCTTACAAACTAAAAAAATTAACATGCCGTATATGTACAGCAGTGGACACACTCCATTCAGTAGTGATTTGTTTAAGTACCGTGCATCTTATTGCTCTCCTCAAAATCCTCGTTGTCTGTATCAGTGTCATTACTTCCAAATTTCTCAATGTTTTGCTCCAGGTACCAGCTGAGGTTCTCATCCAGCACAGAAAAGAGAAGGAAGAACTCTCTGTCCACTGCTTTCTATAATACACACACAAAAAACACAACATCTCCTGTCAGTGCATGCTAACAATGTGTGCTGCGGCACACACAGACACCTGTACACTCAAACATGTTCTACTGAGTATATGTTGAGAAAAAGGAAGCAATCAGTCAGTCAGAGTACATGGCAATACTCTACAAAAGCATAGGTAGGACCATGAAATGGCCCTAACAGGAAGTGTAAGCAGGAAATAGCTCCAGAGGAAGCGTAAACAGGAAGTAGCCCTATAGGAGGCATAAACAGGAAGTGGCCCTACAAGAAGAATAAACAGGAAGCTGCCCTATTAGAGGCATTAAAAGGAAAGTGCACCTGTGATCCACTTTCATCCAGTGCGCCTTTTTTGCACACAAGCAGGGGACCCATGAGGCCAGAGCTGGTGTCTTCCACCGGACTGCTGGAGGAATAGTAGAGATAGGAGATGCAGGCCGGGTCACTGGGGGATGGGCCCTCTGTCACTCTCCATCTGTAGGTGAATCTGTCACCCGCACTCACCTGTGACCCATTCTTTTGGGTATCTGACAGAGGCAGACAAACACAGACACAGAGGGTTAGCAGTGGGGAGGGGACTGGTGTTCTCCAACACGCCTTCTCCGAAACGCATCGACTGTGACGCCTCCCTTACCATCCACGTAGCTCGCCCCCTCGTACGCTTTTTCATACTGCAAGCCATGAGGCTGGAGGCTGTATGTTCTGCTGGCCTTGTTCATGAACGTCACCTCGATGACATCACCACTTTCGGCTCTGATTATGGGGCCTGATGGGAAACGTAGGCAACAGGATGTCAGTCAGGGTAATATTTCAAAGACACAGTACATATGTGGTAGTAGTTCGCAGCACTGATGAGTTTACGCTTTAACCTTGCAACTGCCTGTATGAAAGCAATCATTTGACATCAGTCTAACTGTGAAACTGAAAGAGGAAAGACAGCCAGACATCCTACCCAGAATTCCAAGGTGCTCTTCCTCAGGAATAATTTGTTTCCTTGTGGTGAAGGTATCATCAGTGTACCCCACAAAGCGAACCTTCTGATAAACCCCTCCTAGCCTGCCGTCACCCCTGCCAAAAAACACCTCGGAGTGGCTGCAGAGAGAAGGCCAAGACAACAAACTACATCAGGTACTAACTCATACCTGAGTAATTACCATTTCCCTGCTGCTCTCCACACACAGTAAAATGGACTTCACTTGATCAGAAAAGTGCTTTGAAATAGTTCATTAAGTTGGAATGGCTTCAATAAATATTTCAACCGCCATGAAGTTAATTAGCTATAGTAAAATTTGGACAAATTGTTCATCTTAAGTAGCTTCAAAGGTAAAATAAGATTTATAAATGGGACCCCTGTGTCTGTCAAACACACCTTTCAGGAGCATCCAAAGACACATTGTGGAAAGTGTCCACCCCCAAAGGTGCGTAATTCCAAAGTTCCTCCTCTGCAGCGATATAGTAGTGCCTGGTTCTGCCACCAGAGGGTGTCCCAGGATCAAGTTCACTTCCACAGGATGAGACCTGGTAAAAGGCTTGCATCCCAGCTGTGGATACATGTATCACCACAAGCAATTAAAGTCATGCAATCAGTAAACCAGAATTTTTTAAATATTTACTATTAATATATTATCAATGTATCAATTTGTAATATTTATGAGTCATAATACTGTTCATATAAAACATTTTCAAATGTAAAGTCAAATCGACAGCTTTCACATTCATACACCAACATGTTACATAAACCACATATTTGCTCCTTAGTGAAAGAATTAATCCAGGGTTTCATTTCAGGGATTTTAATCAGACTATACTTTAAATCTATTAAAATGTTGGTGAGGGGAATAGGAGAACTAACCTTGCATGTTCTTGTTGACTTGGCAACTCAGCATCCACTTCCCCGTTGTCCTAGGGACCATCTCCGCGGTGACGAAGGTGGCAGGGAACAGGCTAAGGACATCGGTGCGGTGGCCCTGGTTGAGCACAGTGTGCCCGTGGAAGTAGGCAGAGTGGATGTCCACCTCGTTGCCCATGCCAAAGAGATGCCAGGACACACTCTGGTTCAGGCACAGCTCCATGCTGGGCAGGTTCCCGAACACGTACCCGTTAATGGCTGCGGTGACAGACAAAGCGTCTGAGAGGCAGCCAACAGCACCAGAACAACACCAAACCAAAACCTAGGCTTTCCAGCTGCAGTGTGGGCTACTGGTTAGGACAATGGAGTCAACCAGACTGCACCCTTGGGCACACACATGTTAAGTATTTATATTTGTGTTAAAAACTGAAATGTTTTTCCAGAAGGTACAACTGACAGCCTTGTGAGTCTTGTGAGAGATGGACCCTACTATTTTATTGAAAATGTCACTAAATTTTTCTTTTTTTGAATATCAATAATGGCAGTGATGGTGCTTTTAAATACAACCAATTACAAACAAAAATATGCTTTATTAATTTTAAACACCTGTGAAGGATATTCAATAAACCTAAACAATTGGTACTATTGCTAAATAATAACATTTGGAATATTAAAAATTTGACAAGCAAAAATTGTAAAGACACATTTATGGCTACACACTATTAAAAAACAAATTAGATGAACCTAACTAAACTAGCACATGCCACTCCACATTACAATGGAGAGAACATTTGTAGCTTAGCAAGTTCTGCTAATTTCTGATACTCAGCTGAGCTGCTCACCATGCATCTTGTTTGATTTTACAAAGGTCTTATTGCCAGTGTCCACGCCGGCTGGATCCGAACAGAAAGTCTGGATGTTCTCCTCTAGGTACCAGCTGAGGTTCTCGTCCACCACGCTGAACATCAGAAAGAAGTCCCTGTCCACGTCGGCCCGAGAGAGCTTGGGATGGTCGCCGGACGCTTGCGACAGTGTGCCTGAGGAGAGAGAAAGAGCTTGAGCGGTGAGTGCATGGGGGGGGATTTTGTGTACACTGGAGATGGGGGTGTGGCCATTAAATACATGCATATGCTAATTATTTAACATTTGCATATTTTGTTCTGCCCTTTGAGTACAAATCACCGCAAAATAATCTGCCTCAGACCCACCCTTTCATGCAGGAAAATGAGCAGTATCAAGTTACGCACGCTTTTTTTACAATATTTAATGATTGATGATAAGCCATGAAACACTCTTCCTCACTTTCTTAATAATTGAAAACAAGATGAATTAAAGCATTCCATCATCCAGTATTCTAGGATTCTGACGCATTCTTTTGTGTTCGAGGGACGGGTTTTTAAAGATTCAAACGTCAAAGATCTACCTGCGAACTCAAACTAAACATACACCCTACACCAGTTCAACACTAACCCATGATCGACAAAACTGAAGAGTGAGACACAAGGATGTTTCATGGAGCATCACAACCTGTGCTCTCTAGTGTCCCCTAGAACACTGGATGACAATACTGTGCCAGAAGGTGTTACAGAGAGAGGCACCTTTTTTACAGGTGAGGAGGGCCCCGATGAGGCCGGAGTAGATGTCCCGAGGGGCGTCGCCGTGCGAGTGGTACGCCCAGGTAAGGCAGTTCGGGTCCCCATCTGTGGGTGCGAACTCCGGCTTCACGATCCACGTGTAGGTGTGGTTCCCCCCTGGTGGGACCATGTCATCATGTTTTAACCTCCCGGAGGTCCTGTCAGGATACAAAGCCCCTGAAAATACACAGACAGTGAGTTACTTCATATCCTTACTTCATCTCACCAAGACAAAGAAATATATGCTTTAAATGTGGTCGAGAGACCAACAACTACCCACTAGTAAAAGTATAAAATTATTTCAAAAAAGCAACAAGATAATTAGACCAGATAGAAGTCTGCATATCACTGAAACAAAACTTATACAAAAAGCTGGGGGTAAAAAGCAACAAGTACAAATGCCCTAGGAAATAGGCTAAGATAAGAACGTGGTAAGAAAATAGTCAGCCATATTCCTGCATAATTATAAATGATTTTAACCTCATGGTTATAATTACATACTGTAAATATAATCATGAGGTCTAATTCTAAAATAAATATTTCCATATTAGGCTGTTATCATTCAAACCCACATTACACACCTTCAGGTTCCTTTGAGTTCTCCGCACAGGGTCATGCATACCTTGTGCCCAGCTTTGGTACTACCAGCACCTTCTGACAAGCAACTGTAGTTTTCTCATTACAGTCATTTAGCTAATGCTTTTATGACTTACAGTTGATTATGCTAACCAAGGGCCAATCCCCCCTGGGAGCAATGTGGGGTTAAGGGCCTTGCTCAAGGGCCCAACAGCAATGGTGTTCTTGCTGTGGCTGGACTGGGGCTTGGGCTGCCATCCTCAGGGGTCACAGCCATGTACCTTAGCCACTAGACTGCAGGCGGCCCCTGTTTGAAAGATATCTGAACTATCTGGGATGCAGCAATGTGATTAGAATCAAACCTTGAATGTAAGCAATGCCATTAAACTGTCAGCCTGGATCAGCAGGGGGACAGAAGGACTGAATATTCTGCAAAGCTAAGGGAAAGGTCAGAAAACCCCCCAAAAAAAAACAAATTCACATATCAGGTACATCTAAGTTTTCACATTCTTCCTCTCTTACAATCTCTAAACATGTAAAGCAGGGAACCATCTATATATATACATGATGCCGTATATGTATTGCTAGGCAAATTTAGATAGCTGTATGTGTGTGTGTGTGTGTGTGTGCATGTATATATATATATATGTGTGTGTGTGTGTGTGTGTGTGTGTGTGTATCAGTGCCGGCTGGTAAACTCAAAACAGGGGAGGAACAATTTTTACCTTTATACCTATCATTATGTTTAACCTGTTCCCATTTATCTTCCTTGATTAACAATAAAACAATTAATTGACTCCAGTAATCTACACCAATTGATGTAAATAGAGTAAATGGTTTCTAGTTTCAATTTGTAATAATAATCTAATATTTTTCTTTACTAACAAATGCAGTATTTGTTATACCTACATATTATTGTAGGCTAATGTTTTACAGTTGTTGACAGATTAAAAACGTTAAAGGATATAACAAACATAACTCCAGTTCGTAGAGAACAGTAATTCTATTACAAAATGAAATTGGTAACCATTTACTCTATTTACGTGGTGATTACTCCATGAATAGTCTGTTTTATCCTTAATCAAGGGGTATAATTGGGAAAAGGTTGAAAGTAAAGAGAGCTTTAAAGGTAAAGTTTGTGCCTCCCTTGTTTCCAGCTCACCAGTCATGTGCACAGAATCTATGTGCAACAGAGCTGTATCTCCCAAGCAGGGTATCTGTGCCAGACAAACCTCTAAGATTCTATCTCAGGATCTGGAATGTCAAGCAAAAAGATTACGCTGTTTTTGCAAGCCGGCAAGAAAACCCAGCATTTCAACCTTAAAATCTGCGTGATATTTATCTGTGGTGAGGAACACAAATCTATCTGACAGTACTGGAAGCTGTTATCAGGACTCGGGGGGGATAGGTGGTGGAATAAATACCTTCCTTCGTGTTTGTATGTGACATACTACCTTAGTGTATAAGTGGTGGACATTGGACTTGTGCAGACTCATTTTCTTGATAATTTGTCATTCATGCCGAACATTTTAAAGCTATGACCCCAGGAAGTCTGAAAGTTTTAGAGTCTGCATTTACACTGTAAACATTCTGCACCACATGCACAGAGCTGGGTCTGTATCTGCAATCTGCTTTAGCCTTTTTGAAACTGAAGGTAAGTCTCTGACGTGAATCATTTTAAGCACAGACTTAAGGTGATGTTTACTATTTTCCAAATCTTCTGGATCTTCTTCTGTTTTGTAATTAGTTTAAAATAAACATGACAGAATGTGCAGATCAATCTGGCTTTGTTGTGTAACACTTGGAAAACAAAATGAAAATGTTGCGCAAACCTTTTACCAGAACTCAATATCTGTCCTACTTCTTTTTCTCAAGTACTTTTCCCAAGGTCAAGCAAAACTTTTCAGTTTCATTCTGTCTCATGGTCTGTGCTGTGTTGCCACACATCACCAAAAAAATTCACTCAGGATACATCAACTTACATAAGAGTAGGAGAACACATGGATGCACACAAGCTGTACATGTCCAAACATTAAGATGGCAGGAACTCCGAAGCTGTGTTTGGATATAAAGCTGACACCATAATTCAAGCCGCAGTCTAAATACTGTGTCATCATGTGCACTGTACTACTTGTTTGTAAAAAAAACATTTATCTGTAGAGTCAACCACTGTAGAGTCAAGGTCCCTTAGCTTTCTACAAAAAACACCAAGGCCTTATTTATTTCTTTCTTAAATTCAAAACTTTCAAGGATTTGTGATACCTGTTGGAGCCCTAATTTAATGTGAATGTGAGGAACAAACCAATGAAAAAACCTTCCTTTTGTCAGCTTGCATTTCGCTTTCTTTTCACTGCCGTGGCGCATTAAGTGATGTCTGGTAAAACAGTTCAGGCATGCTAATGCAGGGGAGTATGTGTTAAGACCACACACGGTGCAAATGAACAGAGCCTCTTCTCTTAAAACCTCTGTATCCAGCAAGCATTAGCCTAGAGAAAAAGGGGTCAGAGTGTATGTGTGTGTGTGTGTATGTGTGTGAAAGAGAGAGAGAGAGCAGATGAGTCTGTGAGCAGGTGTTTGTGTGTTTGTGCGTATGTGTGTGTGTGAGCAGGTGTGTGTGTGTGTGAGTGAGAGAGAGCGAGAGAGAGAGCAGGTGAGTCTGTATCTGTGTGCGTATGTGTATGTCTGTCTATGTGAGCAGGAGTGTGTGTCTGTGTGTGAGAGCAAGATAGAGAGAGAGAGAGCAGGTGAGTCTGTGTGAGCAGGTATGTGTGTGTGTGTGTGTGTGTGTGTGCGTGTGTGTGTGTGAGTGTGTTCTACCTTCAGAGTCTTTCTCGTAGAAAACACCATGTGGATGCAGCGAGTATGTCCTGGAGGCGAAGTTCTTCAAGTGGACGACTATGACATCATCCACCTCTGCCCTCAGAACTGGCCCGAGGAAGCCCAGCCAATCCGGTTTGAGGATTTCTTGTTTGTAGCTCCCATCTGTGAACTGCCTGTACAGGGCTTTCTTATAAACACTTCCGATGTGATGTCGGTCTTGCTTCAGAAAAACAGATGCGTGCCTGGAAAACACGCATAACAGAGAAGCACGATTTAAGACAGAAGTGAAACGATGTATACAATTATATATAGTTACAATCACGGGTGTCATAAATAAGTGTTTCACGAACCCAGGCCTGGAAAGGTCCAAAACGTTCGCCAGTTTTACCAACACACTAGGAGAGGCCTCGTTTAATTTCTGTAAATGGGGTCCAGCACTCCCGGTGGCCCTTCACGACAGCCACATCCCTACACTCCACGATAAATGTTACTCTGCACTGGCAATCAGACAAATAGACATGGGGGTTTCTCAAAACGGTAGTCCCCACATAGTGATGTTGCACTGTGTTTCCGAGTCACATTTATGTAGCACACAGACCAGCAGACAAAGAGGGTTTTTCGGGTAACGTTACTCTCCACAAGGTTATGCTGCAAGACTTTTGTAAGTGACATTCATTAATCAAACTAGTAGATAGAAATAGTTGTTCTAATGAAACGGTTATGCTGCAAGATGTTTCAAAGAGCTATTCATTTTATTATTTATGGCGGCCAGTCAGTGCCTCGTAGAGATGAATTTGATATGGTTGTTACATGTGAAATCAAACCCGTAAAGCCGAATTTTGCTGTTCATTACTGTGGGCTGTCTTTCCGCAGCCAGTACTGACACTGAGATGCCAAACGTCAGCAGCACAGCGGGAAACATGAACGTGCTGAAGTATGCACAAACAAGGTTATTCTCCACTGTGCTCGTATTACACCCCCATTCAGCACAAAGGGAGTATGAATATCCTAAAATAGACTTTTGAATCCTGTGACAAAAACAACATAAATAAAATAATATGAATATAAAATTATTACAAATAATACGTGTTAGTATTATTGTTCTTATTAATATTATTAATATTATTATTATAAGCTTATGAAAAAACTCACTCTTCTTCTTCAATTGGATTCCCAGTGATTAGGTTTTTACCGCTCGGAGCATAGTTCCAGGTTTCCTCTTTTATTCCGATGTAATAAGTTCTCGTCACGCTTTCACTGATTGGGAACGTTAGGTATAGGGTCAAAAGATGCAATATCCACTGGCTGTGTAAGTGGTCCATCGCAACGTTGAAAAGTTGCTCATCCAACGTGCTGTAGTTTCTTCTATGAGAAAAGCGTGGAGGATGCGTTTGCCTCTTCACGTACAACCAGAGAAGGCATAGACTTTCTGTTATGAAACGGTTGCACCTTCCTTGAAAAAAAAACGGAAGATTCGTCGTTTACTGGCAAGCCAGAACATCAATCCCGCAAGAGCTGAACTTTCTCAAACTCCGCCCAACTCGGCTGAGTGAAAACAACACAGCTTTCAGGGGAGGAGACAGCGCAGCCCCTGAAACCGATTCTCAACTCCCATAATATGATCTGGAGGGTTGTTCTAGTCTCCCCCGCGGATACAAAACAGACTATTGTACAACACTTCCACCCTAAGGAACCGCTATGACACATGTACACACTCTAATACTGCTGACTGAGTAACAGAGGCAGTCCACAGAGAAACAACTTTGGGGAATTTCCAAAGTGGTGGTCCGGTTGCATTGTGAGCAAGTGCTTTTCACTGGCTCACAGTCACGAGGGTAGAGAGCGATCAAGGATCCGCGACCTCAGATACTGGCCCAGGGGAATGCGAGTGCTGCAGCAGCCTGCGCGCTTAACCTTCTCGTGTCCGTAATGCGTGATACATTTCAGGAGCCAAAATAATCATGACTTGTTTGGTACTGTAGACAGCGGCCGATGTAGTCCGTCATCAATAAGATGACCAACTGGTCGAGATTATTTGTTAAAAATTAAATCGCCCACTTTAGACAAGCGTTTTGTTGTTGTTGTTTTTGTTATTTTATTTTTTTCTTGATATTGGCATGTCTCTCCGTTCCACATCGGGTTACGCACTCAGTCATGTGTATAGCTAGGTGTAAGCTATTGCCGAGTTCACGCAGTATTGAAATGAACGAGAAACGACTTTGAAGCGTTCACACAGTTTTGAACTCATAATGCCCAGGACGCCAGTATGGGCATTTTCTAACTGTTGCTGATGCGCCAGATAAATACATGAGATATTTCGCAATTAACCCTTTAATGACTCGCAGCGTGTACTGCAGTCTGTTTTGGCACTGACTTAATGAATCAAATGTTCATGCCAAAACGAATGTCAGCCATCGAGTGCTGTTTACTTTCTACTCTTGTGGGAGTATTTTCATGTAAGCACAATATGATCGGTCTTGCCCGCGGATACAAAGTAGATTGTTGCAGGCTACATCTTAAACTTCCGAAGGACTGTGGCGTATTTCGCAGAGTTATGTATCCTAGAATTTTGAACATCTGGCCGAGCGATAGACGCATCTGACTCACAGGTAGATGTGGGGGATTTCCAAGATCTTTTTGAGAGGCATTAAGGGGTGAAGAGGGGCTCAAACGTCTGCTACTTCTGATGATTTATTCTTGCGATTACTGCCTCACTGCCTGTTGCTCGCTTCCTTGAGTAGTGTCCCTGTTGAAGACCCCTATTGAAGATAATGAGAAATGTCTGTGACAAAAAAAACATTGTTACCTTTGAATTGGATCTCCCTGATGTAATGTTTGGAAAATATGTATATTTTGTGATTTTTTTTTACCCACACATGGAATGGTTAACAAAGCATATCATGTTGGTTCCTGAGCTCCTGGATTTAACCTTTCATATGAGGGTTAGCTTTAGCTAACACGGTCACTATCAGGTCTGGAGCTGCTGGTTAGCTGTTCCCACACACTGTGTCCTCCTCCATTTACTGTAATCAACCATGACTGCATTCCAAAAGAGAAAGCACATATAACCATTTTACCGATAAACAAGTCGAGACCTGCATTGGCTAGGCCTACATTCAGCCTTTTCCCTCTCTGTTTTGATCATTCTAATTGTCAGGATAGAAGACAGAAAGCACCTGGACATTTGTGCATTTTATTCTGGACTGCCTGTTCATATGGTCAGAAATCATTTCCTCCTGAAAGCTACCCTACCAACAAATTCATGGATGGGGGTTTGAGTGAACTCATGACATACAATTGCATGGATCCAGGTCAAGACCCAAGATTATCAAGACTCCGTTAGGGCTGGGCAGAACATATAACTATGCCCTAAACCTACTACTCCTTATTCATGGGAGATACTCTCCAGAGATGCATGGGACAAGGGAATTTAGCAAAAGAATGTTTTGGAGTATATTGATATTAAGCTAACTAATTGTCTAATTTTAAAGACTGCATGCTCGGTAGCAATTAAAAAAAAAAAAACCATGGAAGACCAAGAATCAATAGTGTATGTACAATAGTTAATGTAGTTAAATATCAGTTAAATATCAATGCGAAAAGATAATCATTTTAGGTATGTGTGTGGGGGGAAGGGGGGGGGGGCTTTCTGAAACGGCACCGTATAGATATGTGATGCCAAGCGCTGGAATAAGTTAAAGGTTTGCCACCGGCGCGGGATCAAACTGGAGCACACGTGAGTCAGCGGTATCGATCAGACCAGCGGTGGGGTCGCTGACCAGGGGGACAATGGAGTTACTGTCCCCGTGTCACCACTCTGTTTGCTCAAATTCCTCCCCTGTTCCGGCTCCTGAGTGCTCCTCTCCTCATACAGGACCCAGAACACCTCCGGCGTGCGTCCATTTCGGGGAGAACACTAAACCTATATCCTAAATTTAGCCCTTTTCACTGGGAAATTTCTTTAATGCCCAAGTCTTCAGAGGATTAGCATACAGCTGGAATACCCTCAACAGGTAATACACATTATATAACAGGGCAGTTGCTGTACAGGAAATAACCCTCAGTTATGTCATAAATTAACACTGGGGTTTGGGATCTGCTCCAGATTTAAATCAACAAAACCAGGAAATTGCTACATGCTACAAAAGCTTTAAGGTTATGTCCAGGTCATATCTGCTGACCATATTTTAGATATTACTATTTTTAACCAACTCAGTTTGGTAAGTCAGTTTTGGTGGCTGATTAACTAAAACTACAAAACATTAATTTACTTGTAAGAGAATATTAAGGACACATGTCCACTGGATCCAGGCTGAGGTGTTCTAATTCATATTTTGTGACTCTGCAGAACCATAATGTGCACTGGGACATGTGCGAGATGCACAGGAGCCCTCCTTTTCCCCTTGGGGCTATGCGCCATCATCGCTAACATCCTGCTGTTTTTCCCAAATGGAGAAGTTTTGGCGACGGACCACATTACTGGCTACGTGTGGTTTTTTCACGGGATCGTTGGAGGAGGTATCCTGGTAAGTTTGATGTTTTTTGTTTTTTTTTTCTTGCCCCAAAATAACAAACAGCAGTTCAGCTGAAAGGGACTTCTGACAGTGCTCTCCACAAGAGGAAACCACTTGAGCTCACCACTAGCGGCTGAAACCAAGGCTCAAGTAGGATATAAGAGTAATAAAATAACATATTTCACTTATCATGCTGGATGTAAGAGATTTAGTCAAAGGGGTATGTATTTTAGTGTAAACAGACTGATCAAAACTTATGATGTGACACTGTGCACCAAATGCAGAGACAGCATACCAATGCAGTCTGCCATCCATTATATTACCTTTCACACCATTATATTTGTGCTTCAGCCTGGCCCCTCCCCGAAGCAGCAGGGTCTTTCCAGGAAATCATAAACTGGACCTATAGCACAACTCAAAATTTCAGCCCCACGAAAGCCACACATTTTTTGTCCAGGTAAATGAGCACTAATGAGCCGCAGCATTTGTTCATTCTCATGATTCTCCAGGCTAGCAGTTTCTGTCAGTGAGAATCAAGCCTGTGATATAATGACTGTTAATTCTCCTCAATTGCTCTGTATGTATCCTTTGAGTTCTATAGTTAGAATGTACAGTCAGAATAAAAGCGTGCGTTAAAACAAGTGCATATGCTACACAGGTGCTCTTTTCACGTGTGCTAGTGGCATGGCTATGACTCGAGGAGCTCAATTTTTGATTACCAACTTGTGAGAAAGGTAAATGTAAATATTGGTCTTACTGAACAGTTCTCATATACGTTCCATTCTCAGGTCATGCGAAAATGTTTTGATGAATTTCAGTGCTGCCGCTGTAAAGTCATTGGTGTTATTATCATTAGTACATTATTACATGAGATGTGTGTCCAAATGTGGAACAAGAACATCACTCACACTGATCACTGCGATGTACTGCATGTGCTGTGGGCTGAAGCCAGCTGTTTGCTTTTGCCAGGTCTTCCTGCCCGCCCTGGTCATGAAGGCTGCTGGGGGGGAAGGCTGCTGTGCCAACAGGTGTGGGGTGAGTGACAGAATCCCATGTCCAACATTCTGCATTTTATAACATGGAATCCTGTGTCCAACATTCTGCATTTTAAAACATGGAATCCTGTGTCCAACATTCTGTACTTTATAACACAGAATCCTGTGTCCAACATTCTGTACTTTATAACACAGAATCCTGTGTCCAACATTCTGTACTTTATAACACAGAATCCTGTGTCCAACATTCTGTAATTTTGGGTGAATTTTGAGCTTTTTCATGTGGAAGCTAATCCTCATATCAGCTGAGAAATGGTGTTTTGCTGTGTGGGTTCATTCGTTTTTACAACTGTTATACAGACGAAAAGCTAGAATCACTGATAAGCACGTGTATACACAGAGTACAAGGTTCGACCACAATGTAAACTTTGACCTACCTCTTTATGATTGCACACACCCAACTCCATTACTGCCTAATGTGTCCTGTAAGCATTGCTACATCCTGTAATTAGTTTTAAAATGGCTCATGATACCAAGGTAATGAGGTTTATTATCATTCATCATTTTCCAAATTCCACCAAATGAGATTTTTCCAGCTGCAGCATCATGGTCAACATTACATTGGCTGTATTATACTTTGAACTGAGTCGTGTCACACATTCAAATAAATACATTTTTAAACTAACATTTCTACGAAAAATAATCTTTATGGTAAATAATAACATTTCAACTTTATCATTAAATCGATACAAACAATGTTGATGACAATTAATGTGCTCCATTCCTTATGATTGTGTACTTATGGAGCGGTTTACTGTAAGGGCAATGGGACAGCAGTCATGGCATTGCGCATTCTAAGCCAGTGACTGAAACGGGTGTGGGGGGGATATTTACAAAATGTCAGCGTTTCTCTGTCCCCTGTCCTCCCTAGATGATGGTTTCCATGGTGATGTCGGTGCTGGGTGCTGCAGGGGCGCTCTTCTGCATGATCATCTCAGCCCTGGGGCTGAGGGACGGCCCCCTCTGCAGAATCAGCGACGGCACTTTTGACTACCCCTTTCTCAACCAAACACAGACGTAAGAGCGGTCCGGTTTTAAAGTGTAGGAAGAGTCACTACTGCCTAATGGATTTTAGGTGTTTTATCCCTCTCACAACTCCATTATACAGGATCCTGTTATGTGGTTTTAGAACTGATTTAATGCAGGTTTAGCAATGATTTTTCATCAAATTCAGTCTTAATTCAGTAGAGGGACATAATGGCCTGGGGATAAAAACCTGCAGGCATGGAGATTGGGCAAAACTACCCTGGACCAGTCCATCTAACCTAACCAGTATATCAGAGGGCACATACACACACACACACACACACACACACACACACACACACACACACACACACACACACACACACACACACACACACACACACACACGCACACACACACACACACACACACACACACACTCACACACACACACACCCTAACATTGTATTGCTTTATTTGGGACCACAATTAATAGCAATGGGGGAGCACAAAATAATATTTTGTCATGTCATTCTGTAGGCCAGGATTGGCTAATGGCCCTGGGTAGCCATATTGTATTCTGGTTCAGTAATTTTTCCTGAGCTGAGCAGAGCAGGTTGGTTAGTCATAAGGTCACTCAATGTGGGTGCTCTACATGCTTCAGCTGTTTACCTGGGCTTGTCAAGGTGTGGTGGGTAGCAAGGTTATTATCGTATACTAAAACTAAATCTAAGACGAAAACTGTGAGGTGAAAAACATTTTCGTAAACTAAAATAAAATAATTAATAAAACAAGAACGCATTAGTTAATTTGTTAGTTAATAACAAGGATGTTAGTTAGTTAATAACGAGGACATCTTAGTTCATTTGTTTCATCGAGTCAGGCATGTCCGCCAGATTAAGTGAAGTGCCAGCTTTCAAAAAACTGAATGCAACCCTTGACCCAGCAAAAGCTGTAATGAGATAGTTTCCAAACATATTGGACAGTTTGAGATAAATGCAACCATAGCATTTATTGCAACTTAAAAGCAAAGAGGACAAAGGTTAGACATTGCAATGTACATCTTGTGACTCAACGGCAGCAGTGTAGCAATCAGATGTTCTCAGTTTCCAGTCCTCATTTTTCCCCTCTGAGTCTTCCCTTTTCATTCCTCTGTTCCCCCTTTCAGAGACAGCTACTTGCTCAATCAGACCATGTGGGCAGAGTGTGAATGGCCTGAGAACGTGGTCCTGTGGAACATCACCCTCTTCTCAATCCTGCTGGCCCTGGGGACGGTGGAGGCTCTGCTCTGCCTCTTCCAGGTCCTCAACAGCCTGTTCGGATGCCTGTGCGGCACCTGCCTGAGGAAGAGACAGGTGAGCTGCCATGCCGGTGCTTCACGAGGCAGACACACAGACCAAGCGCCAGTTCTTTCTTTCTTTTTTTTTTTTTTGGTTTTAAATCATGGTAATTGAAGGATGTATCAGTGCTCCGCAATACAAAATACGCCCAAGACAATGGCAGCCGCAGCAATACAACACACAGTGTATGGAAATGTTTAGCATATTTTACTTTCGAGTATGGCACACCCTGGCTACCATAGCATCACAGCAGAACCCTGGAGATCAAAGATCAAAGCAGGAATTGCAGTTACTTGGGTTTTTTGAGTGACATGTATGTAAAAAAATGGAATCATATATAATAAATCTGCAGAGCTGTGATACAATGTCACTCTGTGTTCCATCACTGTTCTTGCTCAGCAGCTTAGACCAGGTGATGTGCAATATTAAGGATTTTTCCACTTTGAAATACTGCCCCCTGGAGGCGAAGTTACAGATTGGCCCTTTGAGCCACTCTTCACTGCCTGCTTCCTCAGATTTCAACACAAATACTTTATTCCCACTACAGTCATTTGCAATATTTGCACACTGATTTCCACTGAAACTCACTGTAACCAGTGCCTGAAGAACATAACTGCATAGTGATAGCTCTTGTTTATATTTTCATCACAGACAGGGGTGGCCTGAAAGAGGATGAAGGAAGAAAATCACACCCTGATTCTTCGTCAAAACTTATGGAAGAACAACATTATTTCTCTTACCTCTCTTCTCAGCGTCGGTTTTGGTCTACTCATTATATTCAGTTTGCGGATTAGGTATTGCAATGGTTATTGAAGAACAGAGGACAGATAGTCAGAGTTATAATGGGTACAGATGATCTGTTTTTTTTATAAAGATGCAATTGTAAGATTTTTGTCTCATGAATTTCTAGAATTCAGTTTTTGTATTTATCAAAGTTGCATTGTAACATGAAGCACAGACAATACAATACACCTTATGCACCTTTGTGTTGCTTTGTTTGATTTGTCCCTGTTCCTAAACATATAAAACAGACATTGCAGTTCTGTAAGTGAAAAATATGCAATACTCTTTTTTAATTGTTTGTGTATTATTTAATACACTAAATTTTATCAATGGAAGAAAATGGCTGTCAAGCTCATCAGCATAACATAACTCCCCCAAAAAGGGGGGATTTCTTTAAAGTCAGGCAGAATGTGAGTTCATCCCCAAAGGACTTGTTCAGGGGAAAACTTGGTCTTGGGGATGATTTCTAAAGTTGCTTGGAGGGTGCTTTATAATAATCCGCTGTCTGCAGTACTTACTTAGCTTAAGGTCTCACAGTTTCTCTCAAACGAGGTTGTCCCGCTGAGTGAGCCATTTGCCCAGGCTGTAAGACAGTCACCCCAAATTTCAGTTACTGCTGTTGGGAAAAGGGAGCAAAAGATTACCTTGTATGCGGACGGCGTATTAATATTCCTGTCTAAAGCTTCGGTCTCTGTCCCATGTCTTATTGATACTATTAGTCTATTTGGGTCTTTCTCCGGTTCCAAAATCACTTATGTAAAGGTAGAGGTAATGGCAGTGGGCCCTCCGGATATCTTGGGTCCCTTCCCTTCTCATTGGTCTCCTGCTGGTTTAGTTTGTGTAGGAATTCAACTTCATGTTTGGGTTCTGTAACTATATTTGTCCTATTATGGGCTTATTGGTCTGTTTCATGTCTTTTTTTTATCATTGTTTTAATTATCTTTAATCCTGATTAAAGAAGCAGCATGGGGTCCTTCGGCTTTGATGTGTCCTTTCTCATTACCGTGACCAAGTCTGGTTCACCTGCAAAGTTTCTCTCTCCAACAAAAATATCATTCCAGCTGGAAAAAAACACCATAAAACACTGGCCATTTTCTAAAGGTTTTAGAACTAAATTAAAACTTCTTCAGAGTTTAATTTTCATTTTCGACATGAGTGTACTGTACTCCATTGAATCCAAAAATAACACTCAATGAGTTCTCAGTTTGCGGGTTACATGCTTCAATTTGCCACTGAAGTGCAATGCATGCACATATAAGCAGTGACCAGCAGATGGCATGAGGGAGTCTTTAGGCCAGGCCAGCAGGATGATCAGTGTCTTTCATAGGACTCTCTGTTTATCCCCCAGCCTGAATACACAAGAGAAAAAAGCAGGCCTGGGGCAATTTCCAATATGTTGCTTAGCCAAGGCAATTCAGTACATAACTGGGCAGCCTGTAGTCTAGTGGCTAAGGTACTTGACTGGGACACCTGAGGTTGATGGCCCAAGCCCCATCTTAGCCACAGCAAGAACACCATTGCTGTTGGGCCCCTGAGCAAGGCCCCCAACCCCACATCACCCCCAGGTGGCTTGGCCCCCCACCAGCCCAATCAGCCGTAAATCACCCAGGATAAAAGTATCCGCTAAATGACTGAAACCTAATAAACCTATAATTATAGATGTTTACGTATTTCACCAAGCCATAAGCATAAAATGGATGCAAAACGGTATCCAGTGTGCTTGAAATGCAAAGGTAAGACTGCTGTTTACATTCATTATGTTTTACTGTCTGTCAAGTTACGATTCCACTGGGCAGGCATTGCAAATGAGTTGAGAGCAGTTTATGGTCTTGTGTCTTAGAGTTGGATCCCTCGAGCCTTACTAAGGGCCTTCCTGGCTAACTGATGACACAAATTCCAGAAGGCTGTATGATTTGAATTCAATTCAATTTTATTTGTATAGCACTTTTAACAACAAGTTGTCTCAAAGCAGCTTTACAATTGATCCTTAGCCTGAAACCCCCTCAGAGCAAGCCTAGGGAAACCTTGAGCAGAACCTGGCTCAGAGGGGGAGCCCATCTGCTGATGGCTGGCGCAGGATCTACAACGGGTAGGCAGGAGAGTGGAGATGGCTGACATAACTCTAACTGAATCAAATGATAATTAAAATAATAACAGGAACAATAAGTACAATAACGGTGATAATAGCAGTTTAGGTAGAATCACCAGATTTGTAGTATAACAGTAAATATGGTAAGTAGGGTCCAGTTCTTGGCACAGGGAGGGTGGGACGGGCAGGACTGGAAGATGTGTCAGTTATACTTCTGGAGAAAGGAGCAGGGTTGTTTTGTTATTGCCTTTTCTAAGATCTTTGAGAGAAAAGGAAGATTGGAAATCGGCCTGTAATCAGACAGATCATTTGGGTTTAGATTGAGCTCTTTGAGAATAGGTTTGCTTCGATGTCAGTAGCTCTGGCCCCAGGAACACCACTGTCTATAGTCGTTGGAGTCTCTACTTTAACGTTTGTCAGAAAAGAGCAGCCAATTACTCGCCTTGCTGGGAAGGCTCTACCGGGGCTGAGCTAGGAGAATGGCTACCTGAAGCACCCGGTACCGAAAAAGACGCAATAAACTCCTCACTAACTTTAATCCTGTGTAAAGTGCGGATGCGTGCCTCTAACTCTGCGACTTTCTCCACCAACTTAGCGATAGTGTAGTCTGTGGAAACTCCGAGTATTAGGTCTTGCAGATCAGCATCATTTAAGGCGTCCAAAAATTGATATTAAAAGTTCAAGTTAAGCCAAGTTAGAAATTTAATCCACAAAAGTGGGTCGATCAAGGGAGTTGGATAGAGTCCAACAAAAGCTCTCAAGCTAACACAGCAGCATATGTGAACGTTTACCAGCGTCCCCAATCATTCACAGCCCAGAATATACTGATGTTTCGGACCCAAGGTAAAATTCAACCAAGGAAGAATTGTCAAACCATAATTATGGGTTGTATACCTCTGGAACCCTGCCATGTGCTTACCTCTCCCCTTTTTTCACTAGATATGCTAGTGTACATACTGTGATATGTATATAAGGCCTATTTTATTTTACTTTCCTGTTACTGGTCCATATTGCAACTATGAATTTATGTAATCCTAGTCTGTAATCTTGCTGTTTATACATATGTCTGAGCTGTTATGTTTGTGAACAAAATACTGAATGCTTCCAGAAAAAAGAAGTTTGTGGATTGCATAAGTAAAAAGAAATCATTAATGCTTGAACTGAAAGATTGGTGAGAAGCTACACGAAGAGAGGTCAGTGATCCATTACACACAGGAAAGAAAGGTGTGGCCATGGCATGTCACACTAAAATCCATCTTAAAAAAATAGGTAACTTCTTTGTACATTTGCTGGAACAACACAGTCTGAGAACAGCACACAGTGAGGGAGAGACAAAGGTAATTTGGGAACTTCCTTTGTATATTTTAACTTCGGTTGGTCATTGTGGTATCAGTAAGTTCTGTACCCATTTTTCTGAGACAAACAGAATGATCTGTGTTTAAACATAGTTGTCACTCTTAAGACAAATGCTTCTAATGAGTTTATGGACCATCCTACTCTTCTTTATTGTAGAAAATGTGTTTAGAAAAAGCTGCCAAGCGCTCAATTGATTCCTCAACATTCAATAACGCAGCAATTACAATTACTACATTTGCAAGGAGGGGTACGCACTTTTGTTTCTGTCATGGATCATCAACATTGCATTATCTGGCTTGGCTATGATTAGGGATTCAAGCAGCAAAGCTTCTGAAACCGTATTGTATTTGTTCTGATTAGTATTACTTTTATTTTATTCTGTGTTTGCACATCAAAAACTATACAGAACCTAGAGCTACCAAACTTGGTCAATTGGCTTCTATGTTCACCCACGACTGAAGTAACAAAAATTACCCTGATTGGCCAGATGGTGACACTATAGAGAGCCACAACGTGTTTTGGGTTATAACTCTTGAACCATTTGGGGTAGAATCAAAATTCGTTTTTCCACTGATTCCCTGGCTCCAGATGGACCAAAATGATTGTAACAGATTTTCTGCTATTTTGACTATTTGTTTTTTATATAAAACTTTTAAAATCTATCTTCTCCTAGATGGTGCAACCAATTTGTATGAAACTTGGTACACGGCATCTTCAGACCAAGATCTTCAATCCCAGTATAAAGAAAGTTGCTACACTAAAAGATGTGGCTGCAGTAAAACAATGAAATTTGTGGGTGTGGCCTCTATTAATATAATGGGGTGTAACTCCTGAATGCAATTTCTAGTCATCACCAAACTTAAGATCCCTCATCTACAGGCTATTAGACTCAAGCCTACCAAATGTGGTGTAAATTTGTCCATAGGTGATGCTACAGCAAATAAATAGTCATAACTCCATAACCAATTGTCCTATCAACTTGAAATTTTGCATGGCGCATGTTAGCCAAGCCTCCTATGCATAGCTGTAATACAAGGTGATTGCTCAATTAAGATGGCAGATATCAGCCAATCAAATTTCAGTAGCCCTCATACTCAAATAACTGACACCTATCATCATGGAACTTTTGAGGATTGTTAAAGATGTGTCAAAGAGCAATCTGAATAAAAATGACTCCGATTGGCCAGGTGGTGGCGCTAGATGGAGAGCCGCAGCGCATTTTGGGCTATAACTCTTGAAACATTTGGGGTAGAATCAAATTTCATTTTTTCCCCGATTCCCTGGCTCCATTTGAACAAAAAAGTTTCTGATGCACCATATTGGATTTCTGCCATTTTAATTTTTTGTAAAATTTTTTAAATCTATGTCCTCCTAGACAGTTTGTTCAATTTGCCCAAAATGTGGTACACAGCATCTTCAGACCAATATCTCTAAACCCAGTGTAAAGAAAGCTGCGACGTTCAAAGATGTGGCTGCAGTAAGCCAATCAAATATGTGGGCGTGGCCTCTGTTGATATACTGGGGTGTAACTCCTGGATGGAATGTCCAATCAACACAAAATAAAAGCGTTTGGATCTGTAGGAAAAGAAGCTGAATCTGACAAAAGTCATCAATAGGTGGCACTATAGTAATCAAATGGTCAGAACTCCTAAGCCAAGTGTTTGATTATGATCAAATTTTGTAAACTATGTCTTGCATGCTCGTATAAAATAGCGTGCTCAGCACAGTTGAGTGTACACACCCGCTGGCACCCCTGACCAGCTTGTCTGTTTTCACCACAATCACCCAAAAGAAGTATTAATAAATGGATTGTGTTTCTATTCTTCAACAGCAACAAAATGGCTGTGTTCCTCCCTGGCGTACTGTCGATGGTTGTGTTCTACCTCTTGATCCTGGTCATGGGAATCTGGGCCTCCAGAAAGTCCAAGATTGAGGAGAAGAAATGTTCAGGGAAGAAGAGCGAGATCACCATGATAGGGGGCCGTAACCTGAACATCTGGGTCAGCATCTTCACCACCACTGGTGAGGATTTATACCCTGCCCTTGATATAAATATTTACATTGGAAATAATCCTATTTGAGTCTTAAGGCATTTTTACATATATACATTAGTAATGTGTGTATATTTCTTCTCTCTCTGCAGCTACATGGGTGGGAGGCGCTTTCATTTTGGGCAGCGCAGAGATAGTCTACATGCCCAACAAGGGCCTGGTCTGGGCCACTGTACCGTTTGGCTACAGCATCAGTCTCACCATAGGTAAATGGATCTCTTGCCATTGAATGAATTACCACTTACCCATGTATAAATCTTTTAAATGGTTGGATTAAAAAAGCAAATAATTTCACTAATCGTTGTATGATGAAGCTAGCAAGACGCAAAAGTATGATTAAAAAAAAGCACAATATTGCTCTCATTGATTAATGTGGCCAGCAGCTTTACCACCCTGAATCCTCTGAATATCAAACAGCTGAAGCTAAGCAGGTATGGGTTTGGTTAGAACATGGGTGGGAGACCTCCTTACAAGACTGTGTTGCTGCTGGAAGAGGTGTTGGTGGACCCAGCTGGACTAACAAAAATACCAAAGTGTCTTAAATGTCTGGTCAACATGTGGCAACGATCCCACGAACAGGTCAGTTTTATTTTTGCCATATGTTTCTTGTGCAGGTGGGCTTTTCTTCATCAAACCAATGCGAGGGAAAAACTATGTGACAATTATGGATCCATTTCAAGAAAAATATGGGGACACTCTGACCGGCATCCTCCTTATTCCTTCTCTGCTGGCAGATATTTTCTGGGTAGCATCTATTCTCGCTGGTCTTGGTAAGAGAAAGGAATACATTAACCCATACCAAATCTGGCATCAAATTCATCACTGGTCCCCAGCTGTTGGCTTACAGCTTTATGCTAGCATCATTTTACAATCAATCAAGTAGTTCATCCAGTCTGCTGTATTCTGTTGTACTGTATGTATCTCATGAGTATGAGCTCTAATGCCTTCTCACTCATTTAGCAACATGTGGTAGAAACACTGTTATGGATAAAGGGGAGCAGCAGAGAGGAAAGACATTATGACTGCTAGTCATAATAAATCTAAGGTGGGATATAAGCTCTATCATCAGGTTGAATGATCTGTCTTGTGGTGCATGGCAGGGGGTACAATGAGTGTGATTCTGGGCATTCCATCGTACTACACTGTGGTCATCTCTGCTGCAGTGGCAATACTGTACACCCTGATGGGAGGCATGTACTCAGTGGCGTACACAGATATCATCCAGCTCAGTTTCATGTTTCTGAGTCTGGTGAGTAAACACTGAAGTAATTCAAATCTCTACACTGAACAGCTTCTCTTCAACAAAGCTGACTCATCCAGTTTTTGGACAAAATCAAATGTCTTCCAGACTGAGAAAATGTTTCAAATTAACTGCAGTGGTTCTGTGTGAAGCAATATCCCATTCTCTTGAATTTCAGTGGCTCTCTGTGCCATTCATGCTAACGAGTCCGGCCTCTGCTGACATCACTTTCACAGCAGTGAACAAGCTCTACCAGGAGCCATGGTTGGGTAAAGTAGACCTCCAGGATGTGTGCAAGTGGATAGACGATCTTCTGCTTTTGGCAAGTCTTTCTTTTCTAACAAAATCTTTTTAATCACAAAAAGTACTGAGAGTCCATAAGTAAAAGATAACTTGGAAAAAATGGCTCAGGTTTTGACTAAACCAAAGATGTTGTTATTTCTACATGTGATTTCCTGACACTGTGGATACAGATAACCCAAAGTTCCTGGTAGATTCTATCCTTGTTGAGGCTGGGTGATTCACTTTCTGCTAACCTCTCTTTCAGATCCTGAGTGGAGTTTGCTATCAGGCCTTCTACCAGCGGATCCTGGCTGTAGCTACTGACAAGCAGGCTCACATCACATGCTACATCAGCACTGTTTTCTGTGCTTTCCTGGCCATTCCTTCACTAATCGTAGGTGCTGTAGCTGCCTCTACAGGTACCACAGATTTCTTTTGTTTCTCACAGGCATATCATGTATGTTGTGCATATCCCTACATGTTTTCAATGTTGGGTTTATTTTTTCTTATTAATTTTTTTCATGATTTGTAATTCTATATATTCATATTTTGAAGTGTGCCCCAATGCTGAAGTGTGAAAGAGTGCATACATGCAGACATCTTCTCCAAAACACTTCTGTATTAACTTTCTGTCTACAGTCCACTAGCTGAGCTGTGCAGTCACTGTATTATAGACTACCTCTTTAATGCAGGCTGGAAACTCATCGCTCCTTCCTAAGGCCATGAGATGTCAACTGTGAATCACCCCCTGGATCTCCTGGCCACAGCCAGCAAATTCAACCGTGTCTCTATTTCTCATTTATGTTATAAGCCTGTGAAAGCAGTCTCTACTTCTCTCTTAGACTGGAACCAAACTAGCTTTGGTCTCCCCACACCTTATGAGCAGGACAAGGCAGGCATGATCCTGCCCCTCTCCCTTCAGCACCTCTGCCCCCCCTATGTCTTCATCGCGGGTATTGGCGCCATTGCTGCAGCTGTGATGTCATCTGCAGATTCTGCCATGCTGTCATTTGCCTCTGTCAGCGCTCACAACATCTATCACAAAATCCTCAGGAAAAAAGTGAGTTGTTGCAATTTTGAGGAAATGAGACAAACTTAAATTCTTATATTCATTAGTAAGTGAGCAAGTAACCATACACAGGTTGCAGTACAATTAGGTTTTTGGTTTTTTATATTTTTGGTTTTAACATGTGCTATGTAGAAGCTATGCAAGGAGGCTTGGGGGCTATTTTTGTAACCTTAAGGTTGTGAGTTTAATTCCCAGGAAGGGCACTGCTATTTTATGGTTAGGCAAGATACTTACCCTGAAATAAAATATCCAGCCATATAACTCAATAGTTAATCGATTTGCAAGACACTCTGTATAAGAGTGTCTGATGAATGCCTCAGTGTAAATGTAATGTATACATAGATAGTTACTGTATTGCTGGCATTGTTTGTGTGAACTGAGAGGGAAGACGTTCAGTCGTTATATGCCATTTTAGGGAAACTCCCCTCCTATTTATGTAGTTGTGTGTCGCAAATATGTTGAGGCACAAACACACACATATTATTGTCCAAGACACTCTGCCTCAGACTGTCTCTAAAACTTGCACTAAGTTCGATGAAAAGGTCTTCATGTATTCTGCACCCTCAACCCGGAAATCCCAGCAAAAAGACCAAAAACCTCAGGACACTGACAGCATCAAGGGCTAAGACAGAGAATCCATTGGAAATGGTTTATATGTGGAAAGTGATTTCTGTTTGAACTTGTATTGTATTCTGCACTTTCTGCTTCTCTTTGGTATCACTGTATGCTTTTATGTTGTCTTGTAAATTTTATTTTACATGCTATCTTTCTTGTTCAGGTTTCTCTTGTAGAAGAGATTTTAGACTCAGTTGTGCACATGTGGTTAAACAAAGATTAAATAAGTAAAAATAATTCAGCACTGTGCCTTCATCCTCGGCAGGCTTCAGAGCAGGAAGTCACATACGTGATCAAGGTGTGCATCCTCTTGATCGGCTGTACAGGGATGGGATTGGCCATGACCACCACCTCGGTGTTTGGCCTCATGGTCCTGAGCGGGGACATGTTATATTCAGTGATGTTCCCCCAGGTGGTCTGCCTCTTCTTCCTGCCAGACCGCACCAACGGGTACGGGGCGGGCACGGGCTTCGGGGTGGGGCTGCTGCTCCGTTGTCTGATGGGTGAAACCACGCTGGGGATCCCCCCAGTCTTCTGGCTCCCTGGTAGTCGGCTTGCGGATGGCATCTACGAGCAGTGGTTCCCCTTTCGGAGTTTGATCGTGCTGGTCTCTTTCATTACCATCCTGCTAGCATCGCACCTTGCATCTTTCCTCTTCCAAAGAGGATTTCTGCCTGAACGCTGGGACGTGTTCAAACTCAGACAGACAGATGCAATCACCCTGAGGGATGTGGCACTAAAGGAACCAAATGAAGAGACGAACCTGGACACTAGCCTACCCTCTCTTCCTAACAATGAAATTGAGGATGTGAATACTTCAGTCAAGCAGAGATTCTCTGAATGACTATATCCAGTAGGTGACATGAGGGGGATGCCATCCCCCTTGTTAGCAAAATGACCAAAATGCATCCCCCCTTGTTAACCTGCCATCCCCATTTTACACGTGTGTGTGTTGGTTAGTGGTGTGGGGGCAGGGGGGTGATCCCATTGGGCCATCCCCCTCTTTTAAAAATTAACAAATCACCTACTGACTATATCCATTGCTTTAGTGTGAGTATATATATAAAAGTACATATAATCATATATGTATATTCATAAATATAAATAAAATAATTTGTCATGAACATCATTTTAATAGACATTTACTGATTTTTTTTGTTGTTGTGGCTCTTTTTGTAGTTGCAGAGCTGAGCTTGTACCCACATGTGTGTTGTGTCTGAAAGCTTCACCTTGGAAACGGAGGCAAGGTCTTTAGAACCAGTGAGAGACAAGGTCTTCATGACCTGAAGCCATGTTATTCACCACTGAAGACTGATAACAGTGAGCCTTGCCCACTTGGTACCATGTTTTAAAAGGCTAGATGCCCTCATGTATGGAGGAAGGGGTCAGGTGAGAGCAGAAGAGTGAAAAGGAGGAAATGGAGGAGAGCACCAGATATACCATTCTTACAACTGATGCTTGGTATGTATACATACAGCATTGCGTATAAAAATGTGTTCAGTGTTCCTGAGCAGACATGACCTGCCCCCACACTTGTGTTTATTGGAGGGGGGGGTGGCTGAGGATGTCTCAAATGCTGCTATTTGTTTTTGGCCCTGGGGCATTCCAGTTACCCCATAAAGTAAGGGCAGGGAGGGGGGTATTCTCTGGGTTGTAGGTTTTGTTACATTTAGTATCATTGTCCTCATTATTGTTGCTTCTTCTTAGTCTGTGTATGGGTTGGGGAGGGGGGAGAGGAATTTGTGAGGTAAATTGGCAAGCAAATTAGCATTCTTCCTTCTCCATATTAAGTCTGACACTGAATTACTCCAGGAGATCCATCTTCTGCACAAAGACATTAACTGGCCTGCTAACAGATAGGAATCTTTCCTCCTTTTTGGCTAACAAAACCAAAGGGGTGGCAACTGTACCTCATTGCAGTATGGTAAGGATAAGCACAGCCACACAAAGGCCCAAAGTGCAAAACCATTAAGTCTCCTCCGATTAATTCTCCAGGCTGAGGGAGGGAACCAGAAAACTGACAGCAGTATGGGAGGAGATGAGGAGCTTGCTCCTCCCTCCACCTCTCCCAACACCACAAGCCAGAGCTAAAATCCAGGTAGAGGGTAAAACATTGACAAAACTGACAAAAAAAATCAACAAAACCATCTCTTAACCCGTCTGCCAATGGATTTATAAAAGGCAGGCTTGTCAGTCATGTTTGTAAACATGTTGGCTAAGACATGACTAGTAGAAGGTTGGGATCGAGGTCTTGTTTCTTCTGCTTTGCAGGCATGGGCCAGTAACTCTTCATTTGTGGTGGCTGGTGAATCCTTTTCCTGACATTTGGGCAGACACAAATCATTTCAAGAATCAATATCTTACTTAATGATATCTGCCTTACAGGCAGTGCACATGCATGCAGCACCACAGGAAACCTGACTCACTGCACACCGTGCATGTAGACATGCACACTTCTCCACCAATCCCCCACTCAAGTGCAAAACAATCCATGTTGAGAAAGAGGGACTGAGTACGTACACAGCTGTAGGGGATGACTAGAAAAAAACCTGGGAGACTCGTTTTAGGAAATTTACCAGAACAGCCGGTTATTGAGAACGTTTAATGCAGATTTGCTTGAGCTTTGGTGAAATGTGGGACTCCATGCAAACTATTTCATGGACACAGTTTGTTTTGTTTGGAATACCTGTTGCCATAGCTTTTTAAAATCCTTTGCTTGCCTGTTCATATGCTGACATTATATTTAAGGCCACAAAAAAACAAAACACAGGTTTTACAAAATTGTTCTTAATGAGGCTGCATTCACCATTTCTTAAAATGTGGCTGCAAGCACAGTGTTTGTCCAATAGAGCACAGTAACCCATTATTTCATACTGCACACAACACGACAGCACTCGTTCTTTTAATTGAGTCATTGAGAATCCATAGTTTAAGGACTTCCTATTGTTTAACAACAAACAAATAAGTTATGTTCATTTTAAGAGGGATTGATGATGCTTTTTTTATAATTTGGGATATTGATTTCTGAATTTTGATTATTTAATTTTTAGATGTTGATTTCTGATATTTTTTTTCTGGTTTAAATTGAACTATTCAGTCCACTCCTGTGTTAACTTCATGTTTAGGGACTGTGATTATACTTGCCCTTACTTGTTTGTTGGTCTGATTTTCATTTCTTTTTTAAATTATCTAAACTAGATTTAATCCTGTTGAAAGAAACCACATTGGGTACAAGAGTGGTTCAACTGCAAAGTTCCTCTCTCCAAAACAAGTACATTCTAGCTGGAATAACTTGTTTGTCAAGCAAATTCTGGACATTTTCTGTATGATTTCCTCCTACAGTGAATTGAGCATCCATATTTCTAGGACAAAGAACAAGGACAAGTTCTGCTCAGAATACGTCATGTGCTTTGTATGTCTTTAATATTAAGCATGGTGTACTGCCCTTGTTGTACCCACATCATTTCCAACTCAATCAATGATGTCTCATTTTGTGGATTACACTTTGGCATTGAAGGTACAGTGAATATATCTGTAAGTACAGGAATGAATGTACTGTACTCCATTGAATCCAGAAATGAACACTCAATGAGTTCGCAGTTTGTGGATTGCACATTTCAATTTGTCACTGAAGTACAATGCATGCAGAGAAGCAGTAACCAGTAGGTGGCATGAAGTAGTCATTTTAAAGAGATGCTGTTTTTTTCCAGTTGCTGACAGTTGGTACACAGGCTAAGAACTGCACACATTGCGGGAGAGACAAAGGTAATTTTGGAATTCCTTTTTTATATTTACATTTAAGATAACTTTGGCTGGTCATAGTGGTATCAGTCAAGTCTGTACCCATTTGTCTGTGACAAACAGAATGATCTGTGTGTAAACTTAATTGTCACTCTTAAGAGATGAACCAAATGCTTCTCATGAGTTTAGACCATTTTACTCTTCTTTATTTTAAAAAATACATAGCAGATGTGGATCCATCCACGTGATCAGTAAAATGAAATCATGCATGAATTAAGTGAAAGATTTACTTCTGGAAGATATGTTTTCTTGATTTTATGGACTTTTTTTTTTTTTTAGAATTTTGACATTGTTGGCCTCTTGATGAGGTAAGTCTACAAGCACTGGTATATGTGAAATAGTTCTCAGTACATCAATACTTATCGGCACTACATTAATGCATGGTGCCATTAATAGCATTATACATACACACATTAAATAATTACAACGGCATATTACACAGTTCAGGGAGTGAGCCAAACACATGCTCCACCGACACTGCAAATGGCATTTAGAAAAAGCTACCAAATACCAAATTCTCAACATTCATTCATAAAGCAATTACAATTACTAAGTTTGCCTTCGCTAAAATTAGTTTCAGTTACAAGCAAATTTTTACACCATATTCTCAGTTCTTCTTATTCACATGTGTATATGGAATCTCCTCAGAATATGTGGCAATTATTTGATTACATTGATTATATGTCAGTGCTGTAGGATTACATACTTAAAATGTAAAAGAAAAGTTTCTCAGAGCGTTCACACTGCTTGGTCAATCAAATGAACAGGTATTTTGGGTAATTCAGTGAAAATATCATCAACACGCATGGAATTATCCTCCTCCTCGAATGACAGCAAGCTCACAGTACCTGTTTTGGGTGTTGTGAATAGCTGAAATGACAAACTGGCATTTGGCTTCATTTATATAACATAGAAACAATTTACACCCACTGGACAGTGACGTTGATGGACGGGGTTGAAATCTACGCTCATAACCTAGCAGGCAAGAACACCACAAGTCTTAAGATATTTATTAAGACTGTTTGTGGTGACTTTTTGCATTTTTATGTTTTACACACAGCTACCTAACATGCCAGTAGTGGTAAGCCAGTAATATATTGTGAACTATTGTGAGTTATGAGGTAGTACCAACCAACTGAAAAGAAGTACATCCATGCTGGATTACCATTTCTACACCATGAGTTATTCTTTTATTGCACATTTTGTTGATGCTGTTTTGATAATCCTTTTATTATTTTGAATTAAATTGATGATAAAAAGGTATTTCAAAAGACAGTGAATTATTTTACTTTTATAGTTTGCATAAAATATTTATCATCTTCATTTCCTTGCAGGGTGTCTTTATTGGCAATAACAACCTGTTATATATACTAAACACTTATCTTTTTGCCAATTGCTGTATCATACTTAAATTATCAATGATATGATTGTTAAAGTGTAGGGGTGGGAGAATATAATGTGTAACACAAGAAAAAAACAATGTGTTAGACCTATAAAACTCATAACAGAATTATGACTAAATTAAAATGATACAGAGCGGACTAAAATATATTAAAGATTTAGTCAACATAACAGTAAATGAACTAAATTAAATGAAAAGGTGACGAGAAGTATTTGTCAGATAGTGATAAAAGAGTAAGACTAGACAAAATCCAAAAGTGCGCGTCAAAATTAACACTTCTGTACACTAAATATAGGTGGGCCCAATGGTCCGGCAATGTAAAATATTAAATATAAATAAAAGAGCTTAATTTACGTTTTATAGTATGATGCTTGCAGTGAATTTCTGTAGCCAAATTTAAAGCATAAGTGTAAACCATTCTCTGGACCAATGTAATTTTGCAGGATACAGAGGGGGTGTGATCCTACAGATTTTCACATTCCTGAAACCCACAAGCCCACCCTTAATAATAGCATGCTCAGCACAGTTGAGTGTACACACCTGCTTGCACCCCTGACCAGCTTGTCTGTTTTCACCACAATCACCCAAAAGAAGTATTAATAAATGGATAGCGTTTCTATTCTTCAACAGCAACAAAATGGCTGTGTTCCTCCCTGGCATACTGTCGATGGTTGTGTTCTATCTCATGATCCTGATCATGGGAATCTGGGCCTCCAGAAAGTCCAAGATTGAGGAGAAGAAATGTTCAGGAAAGAAGAGCGAGATCACTATGATAGGGGGCCGTAACCTGAACATCTGGGTCAGCATCTTCACCACCACTGGTGAGGATTTATACCCTGCCCTTGATATAATTATTTACATCATAAAAAATAACCAGACGAATGAGATTTTACAAATGAGTTACAGCTTTGTCTACAACAAAGTTTTACAGCCCGTAATTCAGAAAAGCAAGTTCAGCCTCTTCTTGAAACTACCTCTTCAGTGATTAACTGTCATAATTCATATTTATATTTTTTGTTGTTATTATGTGTTGTGATATCCAACAGTGGTTCACAGACCATTGCTGTTAATAAATATTTCTTGTCAGTGATCTGCAAATAACAAAATCAGTGAATGAGGTTTCATTTTGAATGAAGTTTATATTACTTCAAGGTGTTGTATTTGTTATACAAATATGTGTATTCATTTCCCATTGATGATTTCAGGCATTTTTACATATATACATTAGTAATGTGTGTATGTTTCTTCTCTCTCTGCAGCTACGTGGGTGGGAGGTGGTTTCATTTTGGGCAACGCAGAGGTGGTCTATATGCCCAACAAGGGCCTGATCTGGGCGACTGGACCCATTAGCTACAGCCTTAGTCTAGTCATAGGTACATGGTTCGTTTGCCACTAAATGAATTACTAATTACATCTGTACAACTTACATCTCTCACATTGGCCAGTTTAAAAAACAACTAATTTGACAAATCATTGTTGAGCACAAGCCACAACTGCACACAAGAATGATAAAGGTGAAGGGTAGTATTGCTGTTATAGATCATTCTTTGACTTGGATTGTTGCTTCACTGGTATCCTTGTTTGACCCTCCATGTTGGTGTAAATGTGTTTTCAGACATGCAAGCAGATAGGCATTACATTTTCCTGTAGCATGAATGGGCTAGGCTCTCACTTGTCCCGGAGCATTCCTTATTGTGGAATATGAAGAACCCCCACCAAAATTTTCTTTCCATTTCCTTTGTAATTGCTAAAACACTGGCATTTCCATTTCATTTTGACTCGATAAGCTGGTAAATTTTATACTTGCCATATGTTTCTTGTGCAGGTGGACTTTTCTTCCTCAAACCAATGCGAGGGAAAAACTATGTGACAATTATGGATCCATTTCAAGAAAAATATGGGGACACTCTGACCGGCATCCTCCTTATTCCCTCACTGCTGGCAGATATTTTTTGGGTGGCATGTGTTCTCGCTGCTCTTGGTAAGAGAAAGGAATACATTAACCCATACCAAAGCTGGCATCAAATTCATCACTGGTCCCCAGCTGTTGGCTTACAGCTTTATGCTAGCATCATTTTACAATCAATCAAGTAGTTCATCCAGTCTGCTGTATTCTGTTGTACTGTATGTATCTCATGAGTATGAGCTCTAATGCCTTCTCACTCATTTAGCAACATGTGGTAGAAACACTGTTATGGATAAAGGGGAGCAGCAGAGAGGAAAGACATTATGACTGCTAGTCATAATAAATCTAAGGTTGGATGTAAGCTCTATCATCAGGTTGAATGATCTGTCTTGTGGTGCATGGCAGGGGGTACAATGAGTGTGATTCTGGACATTCCATCGTACTACACCGTGGTCATCTCTGCTGCAGTGGCAATACTGTACACCCTGATGGGAGGCATGTACTCAGTGGCATACACAGATATCATCCAACTCATTTTCATGTTTCTGAGTCTGATGAGTTGACCATGTGGATGCTTCACTGGTGTAAGGCACACCCATTTCTGTTGCAGATGTACGGACCCCAATCCTCTTATGAAAGCATTAACACTAGCGACTGGGAAAAAACAATACGGCGTTCTTCTTATGTATGTATGAGAAAATATTACAGTCCAAGGGGGTGGGGGGACTTCAAGAGGAAGTGAGGAGTGAGTGGACTTTTCTCCCATGGTCACCTTGCACTATGATAGGGATTGAGAGTGTGAGCTTAGTCCAAGAATTTCTCTGTTTCTTTAATTATGTCTTCCAGAATGAGAAATGAGCATTCCAAACGAACTACAGAAATTCTCTTTTGAAGCAATCCCTGTCCCTCTTAAATTTGTGTGAATCAATTTGTTTCTCTTGAATTTCAGTGGTTCTGTGTGCCATTCATGCTAACGAGCCCGGCCTCTGCTAACATCACTTTCACAGCAGTGAACAGGCTCTACCAGGAGCCATGGCTGGGCAGACTCCAGGTTGAGGACATGGGCAGGTGGATGGATGATTTACTGCTTGTGGTCAGCAAAGCTTTCATTACCAAAAACAAATCTTAAAATAACCACATTTATTGCATGTCTGTAAGTAAAAAATAACCTAGACAAAATGGTTCATGGTTTGACAAAACCAAAGTATTGATGCTGTTTCCTTGTAGGATTTCCAGGGTCTATGGATACAAACGATCTGGACATTTCAGGGGGAATCTATCCATGCTCAAGTTGGATGCACTCTCTGCTAACCTCTCTTTCAGACCCTGGGTGGAGTTTGCTATCAGGCCTTCTACCAGCGGATCCTGGCTGTAGCTACTGACAAACAAGCTCATGTCACCTGCTATGTCAGTGCAGTTTTTTGTGCTTTCCTGGCGGTTCCTCCACTAATCATAGGTGCTGTAGCTGCCTCTACAGGTACCACAGATTTCATTATTTTTTATATGCATATTTTTCATGTGTCCAGCTTATTATGTGTACATTTATTTATTGAACTACTTTCTATATTTTTCACAATTTGGACTGCTTAAGAATTGGTGGGGCCGACAAATGGCTCACCCAGTAAGGATTCATTCAGAAAGCAAAGCCCAAGATGAAAGGGGGTAAGCCCACCAGCTTTGTTAGTCTCTAGCAGCCAGCCCTGGTCAGGCCAGGGTGCATCTGCACCGTGGAAGGAAGTGAGATTAGTTGTCAAACGAATGAGAGGATTCATGTGCCTGTGGCTGTCTTCTCCTTGAGTCAACGGGGAAAGATCTTTAAAGCTTGCATGTTCGGTTCAGATTGGGGTGGGGAGAAATCATGATCTCAGTTCTGACCCATAGCTGCAATATCCACTGGAAAGGTACATGCTAACAAACATCCTCTTTAAAGTTGTGTACTACCTGCCGCTCTACACCTTTGGTGCAGGCATGAATTTAGTACAGGTAGATGGCAGTGAAATCCTCTTTCCAAGGTGATTCCATGGTCAACTATGTATTTTACCATGGGTTCCTGGCCATAGCCAGCAGTCAATATTCAGTGCCACATTGGCAGGGGTGTCAAGAATAGTTATATTCAACCGTGTCTCTATTTATCATTTATGTTACAAGCCTATGAAAGCAGTCTCTACTTCTCTCTTAGACTGGAACCAGACTAGCTTTGGTCTCCCCACACCTTATGAGCAGGACAAGGCAGGTATGATCCTGCCCCTCTCCCTTCAGCACCTCTGCCCCCCCTATGTCTCCATTACGGGTACTGGCGCCATTGCTGCGGCGGTGATGTCATCCATAGACTCTGCAATGCTGTCATTTGCCTCTCTCAGCGCTCGCAACATCTACAAGAAAATCCTCAGGAAAAAAGTGAGTCACTGTTTTTTAATGGAAACTCAAAAAGTGGGTGACCAAGCAACCAGAGTTGCGACGTTGGTTTTAACCATGTTTTGGTGGATCACTGTCTCCTGGGTTATACATCACTCACCTGGTAAGTGATATATTACAAAAATATGTAATTTGGGTGAACTGTCCCTTTACATCTGCCAGTCTAAAAATGCAAAGTTTGTGACTGCTTCAAGAATGAGTGATAAGATTTTAAGAATTAGAGAATATCATCCATGCACTCTGCACCATGTCCTCGCCAGGCTTCAGAGAAGGAGATCACATACGTGATGAAGGTTTGCATCCTCCTGATCGGATGTACAGGGATGGGCCTGGCCATGACCACCTCTTCTGTGTACGTCTTCTGGATCCTGAGTGGGGACATCATATACACATTGATGTTCCCCCAGGTGTTCTGCCTCTTCTTCCTGCCAGACCGCACCAACGGGTACGGGGCGGCCATGGGTTTCGGGGTGGGGCTGCTGCTCCGTTGTCTGATGGGCGAAACCACGCTAGGGATCCCCCCAGTCATCTGGCTCCCTGGTAGTCGGCTTGTGGATGGCGCCTACGAGCAGCGGTTCCCCTTTCGGAGCTTGATCGTTCTGGTCTCTTTCGCTATGATCCTGCTGGTATCGCACCTTGGATCTTTCCTCTTCCACAGAGGATTTCTGCCTGAGCGCTGGGACGTGTTCAAACTCAGACAGACAGGTGCGGTCACCCTGAGGGATGTGGCACTAAAGGAACCAAATGAAGAGACTAACATGGACACTAGCCTACCCTCTCTTCCTGACAATGAAATTGAGGATGTAAATACTTCACTGTGTAGTAGGCCACCCAGTCAGGCAGAGATTCTTTGAATGACTATATCCATTACTTTTGTGTGATACAGAGCCCAAAGTACATTTATGCAGGCACGAACACACACGTTCTCTATCACATCTGTTTCCACTGTGGTTCTTTTGATTGATTCCCTGCTTTTTAATCTGGTTTATTTTCTCCCACTTCTACTTTATTCCATATTTTACATCTAACTGGCACAAGTGAATACACAAACATCAATGCCCCCTACAGAATCATTATCAAATACAAACGCACTACCAATGCAAAGATCCATAATAGTGAATACAAGTACAATTTCAGAGCTTAAAGTATCCTAATTTGAAAGAATTTCGCTTTTTATTCATGGCTTTTACTGAACATGAAATGGAACAGTTTTTTGATGCAAACTAGTATCATGAGTAGATATAAAGAAAAGTTACCTAAGGCACTGTATACTTGTACTTCCACAAAACTTGCAGTAAAAATTTTGTACTCTTAAACTGAAATAACTGAGTCTGAGATCCTATACACTAATCTTGTATCATGGTCCTTGACATGAGGAAGAGCAAGAAAAATCTACCTGCCCTTTCAGGTGAGGCTTCCATCATAAGTATGAATATTTATCAAGCCTGTAAATAATGCTAACATTTCCACTGAACATTATATTGAGGAGATGGTTTTTTTTCACCAATTAAATTCATTGATTGTATTTGCCACTGTAAACCCATTTTTCCTTTATATATGTAGTTAATCTGGAATACCTACATTTAAGAATAAACAAAATAGCTAGCAAGGCCTGAACTCCACAAACTACAAGAAGCATCTTGCACTCTCCACGAGGCTTATACCTTGATGAATAACTAAGTTATCTCACTAGCTGTCTTGAACCTGTCATCTTCCCCCTCAGCCTGACCATGATAGCGAGTAAAATTCAGTTAATGTTCAGCGTAAAAGCCAGAAAGTATAAAGCCAGATAACTACACGGCTGGTTATATAAACATGGAAAATAAACATGGAAAATATGAACAATAATTGTAAGGCCACAAAGGCTGCTTAATTCGTCGTTCTTGCAGGGTTAAAGTGTCTATATCACCTCATTTCTCATGCTAATCCTGAAGAAACCATTCATCAGATGGTCATTCCTCAAGATCAAGCCTAGTTAGTGGGTACAGTACAACATGACTGCAAATTACTGATAATTTCTGATAATGTCTGATAATCTGAATAAAGAGACAACCAGCTGTAATTATGTGTTATTAAACCAAATTTTGACTTTGTTCGCATTTTTACTCATAAAACACCAACTCCTACGTCTATTTAATCTAGGGTTGCTGTTGAATTGAATTTTCCCTTTTAAATGTGTGAGGGGACTGAGATATTTTTGGGAGACAGGTATTAAAGTTACAGATCATCTTCTTTGTGTGGAAGTGGAAGGTTGTAATGGGGCTTAAATAAAGAATTAAGCTTGCACCCAGACAGCATGTGTTATCTCACTTGTGTGTTTTGTCTGCCAGCTTCATCTATGAAACAGAGGCAAGGTCTTTAGAACCAGTGAGATTACATTGTGACAAATAGGTCAGGCAATGGGGTTACTGTTATAGTCAAAGCAAAGAAATATAAACGGGTCTTCTGCCCAAACTTGATTGACGAGCTTACAGGTAGTTAAATTCATTGGTCATCAGACCATTAAAGAGTATGAGGATATGAAGTCTCACAATGGTGTCAGAGACCAGCTTTGCACAGTGGGAAAGATGTATGGCTGCTTGTCCAGACACAGAGATCCTGCTGTTCATTTTTTTTTTCAAGGTCTGGACTGTTGCTGATGACAGAGTGTGAAATTGAATTAAATTAGCTGCTCTGTATTTGGACCATTGTGTGTTTGTTGTTGCTGAGCTTAGACAAAAAAATAACATTATAAAGCAGACAAGTAACTAATAACATGACCCCCACTTTATTAACCAGTCTGAAAAGTCATGTTCAACCAATGAAGTATGACCACAAACATCTGCATCGTACACTCCTGTGAACCGGGCTGGCAACAGTGGGATGCATTTTAGTTTAAGATCAGTTTCCTACAAATTGAAGCAGATCAAACAAATTTGAATATTGGTCGCTGTATTTACAAATATATTTATTAGTTTGCTTGCCGTAGGCGCAAATTACTGTTGTTCTATAGAATCTTTACTTCTTGGTTTTACTCATGGTTCTTCCGGACGTATCTCCTCCACTCTTTTTAAGACAGACGTACCAAATTTGGCCACCAGAGGCATGAACACACTGGTCAGGCTGCTTGAATTTTCTTAGTCTCTAACTTACGTTACTAAGCAACAATTATAACTGCCGCTGCTAAACTCACAGACGGATTAAATTTATCACTGTCTGATTTGCATGAACTACTTCAGCGTTAAGGATTTGTATTCCTAAGTATGATGTACTTTTTAAGCTAGACAAACCAAATTTGGTAACTTAAATATACTGGCCAGACTGCTTGTATTTTTCTAAGCTATACGATTTATATATATTTTTTTTTTAACTATAAAGCTTTAAAAAACGGTGTCCGTTGACCTAATATTCGTGTAATGCTGAGCATGCTAACGAGGTAACGTTAGTGATACTAAGCACCAATTATTACATGTAACGTTACTTTTAATTTAAGAAATACCACTTCACGACTTGTAGTCCTAAGTATTACATACTTTCCAATCATTTTAAGATAGTTGACAAAATAACATCATCCAAAGAATACAGCATGCTTGCCGGTTAGCTATCTTACCTGACTGAACATTTTGAGAGAAGTTTCCTTTTGTCGTAGTGATACTAGAATAACGGTATCCCTCGCGGATACATTACATTTGATTGACAGATTTTGGCGTTTGACAGGCGGTGTGACAGACTCGCTGCAGCTTCCTAGCTAGGACACCGTATCTCGTCTTGGATTTACGTGATGGTTTACGATCTTTTTTCTGGCTGAGATTAAACTATTCAGTCCACTCAGGTGTTAACTTTGTGTTGAGGGAGGGTGATTATGTTTGTCCCGTTATTGGTCTGATTTTCATTCATTTTTTTAAATTATTATTTTAATTAGATTTAATCCTGATTAAAGAAACGACATGGGGTCCAGGGGCTTTAAAGTGGCTTTTCTCCCTACCTTGACCAAAACTGGTTCAACTGCATAGTTTCTCCAAAACAAGTCAATCGTAGAAATAACTTGTTGGGCAAGGGAACTCTGGACATTCTCTGTATGCCTTATAACTGAATAGGTTGTCACAGGCTCCTACGGTGAATTGACCATCCATCTTTCCAGGACAAGGGTGAGTTCTGCTGAGAATATGTCATGTGCTTTTGTTTTGTTATATGTTTTTAATATTAGCATGGTGTACTGTCCTTGTTGAACCCACACAATTACCAACTCAGTCAATGAGATCTCATTTTGTGGATTAGACTTTGGCACTGAAAGTACAGTGCATGTGTGTAATCAGTTATCAGTAGATGGCATGAAGTAGTCAACTGAAAGTGATGCAGTGGCTAGCAGTTTACACAACACGCTTTGACAGCAGCACGCAGAGAAAGAGAGAAAGGTAATATTGGAACTTACATTTGCCTAGTTTGGTAATAGTGGGTATGTAGAGTGTTAACATGATTTTAGCCTCCTTAGAAATAAGAAAATGCGTGGAGCACAACGGGAAGTGAGCTTTGTTCACGTATACAGACCTCAGCTGTAACACTGTACCCGTCAGGTCTTTGTCCACTGATACGGAACAAACAGGGTGAGCACCTAACTCGTAAGTTTATGAACTATGCTATTTTTATATGTTTGCAAACAGTACATAAGTGATGTGGATCCATTCATGTCGTATGTGAAAGTAAATGAGAAATGACATACCAATAAAACATTTCATTTCAGAGCTAAGGGGAGCTGCTATATTCATGTGCTATTTTACATTTATATGTAAATATATGATTGTATCAGACTTCTTCAAGAGAGTCCAGTGAAAGCCTAGGCACATGACTACCTCATGTCACATTAAGGGCCATTTGGACAAACCAGGTACAACAGCCTACAGGAGAATGTGTGAGAACCTAAAATATAATGGTTGCCTGGGAGATGCTTGGCGAGGTGCAGATTAACATAACAAAACAGTGTCAATGGAAGTGCGGTGTAAACTTTAAGGGCCTCATTTATTAGACTTAAGATGAACGGATTTGCTCGTAAATCATTCAAAATTGCACTTAAGCAAACAAGGTGATTCAATTTCATGGCGACTTCCAAAGGAAGCTCAACGACCAGTCGGTAAGCCCAGCCCTCAAGAAGTCGAATGCATCCCAGCGTGCTAAATGGAATTATGGGATTCCATACAATGCATGAAACCAAATGGAAGGCAAACAACGATTTTCTAAATCCCATCACTCTCCATAAATCAGTAGATACACAAATACCTGATTATGCTAATGTGATGACCGTAATTTATGATTGGGCGTTTTCCGTTGTCTTTTGGATGGTAATTCCATTTTTTTCCCTGCTCGGGTATCTTTTAATATTGCTTGCAGCTTGATGCCTTTCATGTACGATCAGTGTAATCAACATAAGCATGAACATACGAACAAATACCACGCACCTGCTCAATCCGACAGAATTTTTTACAGCTTATTTTAAGATATTGGTGCTTGTGGAGATGTGTTAAAATTGTTTTGTTTTTTTTGAGAGATTCATTTGAAAGTATCCGTGTATCTAAACTAGCGCAAACCTTCATTAAAATCAAAAGTTCCAAACACTTGTGCTATCAGTTTTGTTGCAGTCTGAATGAAGTAAGTCATTGTAGTACACCATGTTTTCCGGTTAATTGATCCGTGTCGTTTGGTTTGACGACATCATGGAAAACAGAACATATAGAAGTAGTTCTTTCTTTTAAGACTTGTTGGAGTGAGCTCCTCATTCATCAAAAAGAGGTATGAATAAATGGCTGGTGTTTCTATTCTTCCACAGCAACAAAATGGCAGTGTATCTCCCCGGCCTACTGTCGGTGGTTGTGTTCTACCTCATGATCCTGATCATGGGAATCTGGGCCTCCAGAAAGTCCAAGATTGAGGAGAAGAAATGCTCAGGGAAGAAGAGCGAGATCACTATGATAGGGGGCTGTAACCTGAACATCTGGGTCAGCATCTTCACCACCACTGGTGAGGATTTATACCCTGCCCTTGATATAATTATTTACATCATAAAAAATAATCAGACGAATGAGATTTTACGAATGAGTTACAGCTTTGTCCACAACAAAGTTTTACAGCCCGTAATTCAGAAAAGCAAGTTCAACCTCTTCATGAAACTACCTCTTCAGTAATTAACTTTCAGAATTCATATTTATATTTTTTGTTGTTATTATGTGTTGTGATGTCCAACAGTGGTTCACAGACCATTGCTGTTAATGAACAGTCTTGTCAGTGATCTGCGAATAACAAAATTAGTGAATGAGGTTTCATTTTGAATGAAGTTTATATTACTTCAAGGTGTTGTATTTGTTATACAAGTATGTGTATTCATTTCCCATTGATGATTTCAGGCATTTTTACATATATACATTAGTAATGTGTGTATGTTTCTTCTCTCTCTGCAGCTACGTGGGTGGGAGGTGGTTTCATTTTGGGCAACGCAGAGGTGGTCTATATGCCCAACAAGGGCCTGATCTGGGCGATTGGACCCATTGGCTACAGCCTTAGTCTAGTCATAGGTACATGGTTCGTTTGCCACTAAATGAATCACTAATTACATCAGTACAATGTACATCTCTAACATGGCCAGTTTAAAAAACAACTAATTTGACAAATCATTGTTGAGCACAAGCCACAACTGCACACAAGAATGATAAAGGTGAAGGGTAGTATTGCTGTTATAGATCATTCTTTGACTTGGATTGCTGCTTCACTGGTATCCTTGTTTGACCCTCCATGTTGGTGTAAATGTGTTTTCAGACATGCAAGCACAGGCATTTAATTTTCCTGTAGCATGAATGGCCTAGGCTCTCACTTGTCCCGGAGCATTCCTTATTGTGGAATATGAAGAACCCCCACCAAAGTTTTCTTTCCATTTCCTTTGTAATTGCAAAAACACTGGCATTTCCATTTCATTTTGACCTGATAAGCTGGTAAATTTTATACTTGCCATATGTTTCTTGTGCAGGTGGACTTTTCTTCCTCAAACCAATGCGAGGGAAAAACTATGTGACAATTATGGATCCATTTCAAGAAAAATATGGGGACACTCTGACCGGCATCCTCCTTATTCCCTCTCTGCTGGCAGATATTTTTTGGGTGGCATGTATTCTCGCTGCTCTTGGTAAGAGAAAAGAATACATTAACCCATACCAAAGCTGGCATCAAATTCATCACTGGTCCCCAGCTGTTGGCTTACAGCTTTATGCTAGCATCATTTTACAATCAATCAAGTAGTTCATCCAGTCTGCTGTATTCTGTTGTACTGTATGTATCTCATGAGTATGAGCTCTAATGCTTTCTTACTCATTCAGCAACATGTGGTAGAAACACTGTTATGGATAAAGGGGAGCAGTAGAGAGGAAAGACATTATGACTGCTAGTCATAATAAATCTAAGGTTGGATGTAAGCTCTATCATCAGGTTGAATGATCTGTCTTGTGGTGCATGGCAGGGGGTACAATGAGTGTGATTCTGGGCATTCCATCGTACTACACCGTGGTCATCTCTGCTGCAGTGGCAATACTGTACACCCTGATGGGAGGCATGTACTCAGTGGCGTACACAGATATCATCCAACTCATTTTCATGTTTCTGAGTCTGATGAGTTGACCATGTGGATGCTTCACTGGTGTAAGGCACACCCATTTCTGTTGCAGATGTATGGACCCCAATCCTCTTATGAAAGCATTAAAACTACCAACTGGGAAAAAACAGTATGGCATTCTTGCTATGTATGTATGAGAAAATATTCCAGTCCAAGGGGGTGTGGGGACTTCAAGAGGAGTGAGTGGACTTTTCTCCCATGGTCACCTTGCACTATGATAGGGATTGAGAGTGTGAGCTTAGTCCAAGAATTTCTCTGTTTCTTTAATTATGTCTTCCAGAATGAGAAATGAGCATTCCAAACGAACTACAGAAATTCTCTTTTGAAGCAATCCCTGTCCCTCTTCAATTTGTGTGAATCAATTTGTTTCTCTTGAATTCTAGTGGTTCTGTGTGCCATTCATGCTAACGAGCCCGGCCTCTGCTAACATCACTTTCACAGCAGTGAACAGGCTCTACCAGGAGCCATGGCTGGGCAGACTCCAGGTTGAGGACATGGGCAGGTGGATGGATGATTTACTGCTTGTGGTCAGCAAAGCTTTCATTACCAAAAACAAATCTTAAAATAACCACATTTATTGCATGTCTGTAAGTAAAAAATACCCAAGACAAAATGGTTCATGGTTTGACAAAACCACAGAATTGATGCTGTTTCCTTGTAGGATTTCCAGGGTCTATGGATACAAACGATCTGGACATTTCAGGGGGAATCTATCCATGCTCAAGTTGGATGCACTCTCTGCTAACCTCTCTTTCAGACCCTGTGTGGAGTTTGCTCTCAGGCCTTCTACCAGCAGATCCTGGCTGTAGCTACTGACAAGCTCATGTCACCTGCTATGTCAGTGCAGTTTTTTGTGCTTTCCTGGCGGTTCCTCCACTAATCATAGGTGCTGTAGCTGCCTCTACAGGTACCACAGATTTCATTATTTTTTATATGCATATTTTTCATGTGTCCAGCTTATTATTAATACATTTATTTATTGAACTACTTTCTATATTTTTCACAATTTGGACTGCTTAAGAATTGGTGGGGCCGACAAATGGCTCACCCAGTAAAGATTCATTCAGAAAGCAAAGCCCAAGATGAAAGGGGGTAAGCCCACCAGCTTTGTTAGTCTCTAGCAGCCAGCCCTGGTCAGGCCAGGGTGCATCTGCACCGTGGAAGGAAGTGAGATTAGTTGTCAAACGAATGAGAGGATTCATGTGCCTGTGGCTGTCTTCTCCTTGAGTCAACGGGGAAAGATCTTTAAAGCTTGTCAGTTCGGTTCAGATTGGGGTGGGGAGAAATCATGATCTCAGTTCTGACCCATAGCTGCAATATCCACTGGAAAGGTGCATGCTAACAAACATCCTCTTTAAAGTTGTGTACTACCTGCCGCTCTACACCTTTGGTACAGGCATGAATTTAGTACAGGTAGATGGCAGTGAAACCCTCTTTCCAAGGTGATTCCATGGTCAACTATGTATTTTACCATGGGTTCCTGGCCATAGCCAGCAGTCAATATTCAGTACCACATTGGCAGGGGTGTCAAGAATAGTTATATTCAACCGTGTCTCTATTTATCATTTATGTTACAAGCCTGTGAAAGCAGTCTCTACATCTCTCTTAGACTGGAACCAGACTAGCTTTGGTCTCCCCACACCTTATGAGCAGGACAAGGCAGGCATGATCCTGCCCCTCTCTCTTCAGCACCTCTGCCCCCCCTATGTCTCCATTGCGGGTATTGGTGCCATTGCTGCGGCTGTGATGTCATCCATAGACTCTGCAATGCTGTCATTTGCCTCTCTCAGCGCTCGCAACATCTACAAGAAAATCCGCAAGAAAAAAGTGAGTCACTGTTTTTTAATGCACTCAAAAAACCCCACATAACTGTAAATTAATGAGTGGGTGAGCAAGCAACCAGAGTTGCGACGTTAGTTTTAACCATGTTTTGGTAGATCACTGTCTCCTGGGTTATACATCACTCACCTGGTAAGTGATATATTACAAAAATATGTAATTTGGGTAAACTGTCCCTTTACATCTGCCAGTCTAAAAATGCAAAGTTTGTGTCTGCTTCAAGAATGAGTTATAAGATTTTAAGAATTAGAGAATAACATCCACACACTCGGCACCATGTCCTTGCCAGGCTTCAGAGAAGGAGATCACATACGTGATGAAGGTTTGCATCCTCCTGATCGGATGTACAGGGATGGGCCTGGCCATGACCACCTCTTCTGTGTACGTCTTCTGGATCCTGAGTGGGGACGTCATGTACACATCGATGTTCCCCCAGGTGGTCTGCCTCTTCTTCCTGCCAGAACGCACCAACGGGTACGGGGCGGCCACGGGCTTCGGGGTGGGGCTGCTGCTCCGTTGTCTGATGGGCGAAACCACGCTGGGGATCCCCCCAGTCATCTGGCTCCCTGGTCGTTGGCTTGTGGATGGCGTCTATGAGCAGCGGTTCCCCTTTCGGAGCTTGATCGTGCTGGTCTCTTTCGCTATCATCCTGCTAGCATCGCACCTTGCATCTTTCCTCTTCCACAGAGGATTTCTGCCTAACCGCTGGGACGTGTTCAAACTCAGACAGACAGGTGCGGTCACCCTGAGGGATGTGGCACTAAAGGAACCAAATGAAGAGACGAACCTGGACACTAAAATACCTTCTCTTCCCAACAATGAAATTGAGGATGTGAATACTTCAGTCAAGCAGAGATTCTTTGAATGACTATATCCAGTAGGTGATATGAGGGGGATGCCACCCACCTTGTTGGCAAAATGATCAAAATTCATCCCCCTTGTTAACCTGCCATCCCCATTTTACACGTGTGTGTGTTGGTTAGTGGTGTGGGGGCAGGGGGGTGATCCCATTGGGCCATCCCCCTCTTTTAAAAATTAACAAATCACCTACTGACTATATCCATTGCTTTAGTGTGTGTATATATATAAAAGTACATATAATCATATATGTATATTCATAAATATAAATAAAATAATTTGTCATGAACATCATTTTAATAGACATTTACTGATTTTTTTTTGGTGTTGTGGCTCTTTTTGTAGTTGCAGAGCTGAGCTTGTACCCACATGTGTGTTGTGTCTGAAAGCTTCACCTTGGAAACGGAGGCAAGGTCTTTAGAACCAGTGAGAGACAAGGTCTTCATGACCTGAAGCCATGTTATTCACCACTGAAGACTGATAACAGTGAGCCTTGCCCACTTGGTACCATGTTTTAAAAGGCTAGATGCCCTCATGTATGGAGGAAGGGGTCAGGTGAGAGCAGAAGAGTGAAAAGGAGGAAATGGAGGAGAGCACCAGATATACCATTCTTACAACTGATGCTTGGTATGTATACATAAAGCATTGCGTATAAAAATGTGTTCAGTGTTCCTGAGCAGACATGACCTGCCCCCATACTTGTGTTTATTGGAGGGGGGTGGCTGAGGATGTCTCAAATGCCTCTATTTGTTTTTGGCCCTGGGGCATTCCAGTTACCCCATAAAGTAAGGGCAGGGAGGGGGGTATTCTCTGGGTTGTAGGTTTTGTTACATTTAGTATCATTGTCCTCATTATTGTTGCTTCTTATTAGTCTGTGTAGGGTGGGGAGGGAGGAGAGGAATTTGTGAGGTAAATTGGCAAGCAAATTAGCATTCTTCCTTCTCCATATTAAGTCTGACACTGAATTACTCCAGGATACCCATCTTCTGCACAAAGACATTAACTGGCCTGCTAACAGATAGGAATCTTTCCTCCTTTTTGGCTAACAAAACCAAAGGGGTGGCAACTGTACCTCATTGCAGTATGGTAAGGATAAGCATGGTAAGGAGCTGGGCAGATTCTGATGGCATGACAGCCTATAGCACAGTGGCACGTGTGGCCACTGAGCTGGGTGGTGAGTGGAAGGAAACGGCCTTTTATTTATTCCTTCTGGTGGAGAAAAGGAACAACAAAACAAGTTGTTCCTTTTCCTGACATTTGGGCAGACACAAATCATTTCAAGAATCAATATCTTACTTAACGATATCTGCCTTACAGGCAGTGCACATGCATGCAGCACCACAGGAAACCTGCGCACTGCACACCGTGCATGTAGACATGCACACTTCTCCACCAATCCCCCACTCAAGTGCAAAACAATCCATGTTGAGAAAGAGGGACTGAGTACGTACACAGCTGTAGGGGATGGCTAGAAAAAAACCTGGGAGACTCGTTTTAGGAAATTTACCAGAACGGTCGGTTATTGAGAACGTTTAATGCAGATTTGCTTGAGCTTTGGTGAAATGTGGGACTCCATGCAAACTATTTCATGGACACAGTTTGTTTTGTTTGGAATACCTGTTGCCATAGCTTTTTAAAATCCTTTGCTTGCCTGTTCATATGCTGATATATTTAAGGCCACAAAAAAAACAAAACACAGGTTTTACAAAATTGTTCTTAATGAGGCTGCATTCACCATTTCTTAAAATGTGGCTGCAAGCACAGTGTTTGTCCAATAGAGCACAGTAACCCATTATTTCATACTGTACACAACACGACAGCACTCGTTCTATTAATTGAGTCATTGAGAATCCATAGTTTAAGGACTTCCTATTGTTTAACAACGAACAAATAAGTTATGTTCATTTTAAGAGGGATTGATGATGCTTTTTTTTTAATTTGGGATATTGATTTCTGAATTTTGATTATTTCATTTTTAGATGTTGATTTCTGATATTTTTTTTCTGGTTTAAATTGAACTATTCAGTCCACTCCTGTGTTAACTTCATGTTTAGGGACTGTGATTATACTTGCCCTTACTTGTTTGTTGGTCTGATTTTCATTTCTTTTTTAAATTATCTAAACTAGATTTAATCCTGTTGAAAGAAACCACATTGGGTACAAGAGTGGTTCAACTGCAAAGTTCCTCTCTCCAAAACAAGTACATTCTAGCTGGAATAATTTGTTTGTCAAGCAAATTCTGGACATTTTCTGTATGATTTCCTCCTACAGTGAATTGAGCATCCATATTTCTAGGACAAAGAACAAGGACAAGTTCTGCTCAGAATATGTCATGTGCTTTGTATGTCTTTAATATTAGCATGGTGTACTGCCCTTGTTGTACCCACATCATTTCCAACTCAATGAGATCTCATTTTGTGGATTACACTTTGGCATTGAAGGTACAGTGAATATATCTGTAAGTACAGGAATGAATGTACTGTACTCCATTGAATCCAGAAATGAACACTCAATGAGTTCACAGTTTGTGGATTGCACATTTCAATTTGCCACTGAAGTACAATGCATGCACAGAAGTAGTAACCAGTAGGTGGCATGAAGTAGTCATTTTAAAGAGATGCTGTTTTTTTCCAGTTGCTGACAGTTGGTACACAGGCTAAGAACTGCACACATTGCGGGAGAGACAAAGGTAATTTTGGAATTCCTTTTTTATATTTACATTTAAGATAACTTTGGCTGGTCATAGTGGTATCAGTCAAGTCTGTACCCATTTGTCTGTGACAAACAGAATGATCTGTGTGTAAACTTAATTGTCACTCTTAAGAGGTGAACCAAATGCTTCCAATGAGTTTAGACCATTTTACTCTTCTTTATTTTAAAAAATACATAACAGATGTGGATCCATCCACGTGATCAGTAAAATGAAATCATGCATGAATTAAGTGAAAGATTTACTTCTGGAAGTTTTTGTTTTCTTGATTTTATGGACATTTTTTTTTTTAATTTTGACATTGTTGGCCTTTTGATGAGGTAAATCTACAAGCATTGGTATATGTAAAATAGTTCTCAATACATCAGTACTTATCCGCACTACATTAATGCATGGTGCCATTAATAGCATTATACATACACACATTAAAAAATTACAATGGCATATTACACAGTTCAGGGAGTGAGCCAAACACATGCTCCACCAACACTGCACACAGCATTTAGAAAAAGCTACCAAGCACTGAATCAAATTCTCAGCATTCAATAATAAAGGAATTACAATTACTACAGTTGCCTTAACTAAAAATTTGTTTAGGTTGCAGGCACATTTTTAAACCATATTTTCGGTTCTCATTGACATGTGTATATGGAATCTCCTCAGGGTATGTGGCAAATATTTGATTACGTTGAGTGCATGTCAGTGCTGTAGGTCCTTGGCCATTTTCTCAACCAGGCAGTACTTTCTCAACACACACTCAAACACACACAAATAAAAGCATCTGAAGGTAATGTGGGTTTTGATGAAGAGAGATGACATCATCATGGTATTTGACGTTTATATGTACATTTTTCATAAAATTCAATATATATACATTTTATATTGGTAAAAGTCTTTCAGTTGCATTCATAACACAAAACCTTATGGGAAACTATGCCATATTCTAACAATTATATCATGTAGGGCACGTTCAATTACAGAACAAAAAAGTGATGTGCCACTGCAATTATCTCTGTTGAATTGAAATCATCATCATCAATTAGGGCAGGGGTGTCAAACTCAATTTGATCAAGGGCCAAATTGTAATTCTGTGTCTCACCAAAAAAAAAAAAAAAAAAAAAAAAAAAAAACAACCCTCAACCAAATAGGCTAAATAGTGTTAAATTAACACCAAAGAACCATACACCATTATATTGCATAAACTGTAGTTTACTAGGGACTTTACAACAAAGGATGCATGGTGCAAAGATGTTGAGTTGTGTGGTCTTCTGTTTCTGTTGACTTAGCTAACTGTCTTTTTGTACTGTTTTTTGTTTTTATTTTTCTTCTTTTTTTGTTTGGCTGTTTAGTGCAGTGACTGTTGCGACAGCCACAATTCCTTACATAACTAGCCTACCTACTGCTGCTTTCACCGGAGACCTGGCACCGTTTGCGCCGAGAAAGTTCGACGATGTGTGGACTGATGTCTTGTCAACGTCCAACAGCAGTTATAGTTTAGAACAAGTATAAATCGTATAGCTTAGAAAAATACAAGCAACCTGGCCAGTATTATTCAAGTTCCCACATTTGGTATGTCTAGTTTAAAAAGTAGATAATATTTAGGACTGCAAATCCTTACCGCTGAAGTTGTTCATACTACTCAGACACTGATACACAAAATCCGTTTCTGAGTCTTGCAGAGGCCGTTATAATTGTTGCTTAGTAACGTTAGCCACATTAGCACGCTCAACATTCCACCAATGTTAAGTCAATGGAGGCCGTTTTTCAAAGCGTAATAGTTTAAAACGTATGAATCGTATAGCTTAGAAAGATGCAAGCAACCTGACCAGTGTATTCACGCCTCTGGTGGCCAAGTTTGGTACGTCTACCTTAAAAACTGTATGAGGAGATACGTCCGGAAGAACCAGGAATAATAACAATAAGAAGTAAAGATTCTATAGAAGAACAGTAATTTGCGCCTTCGTAAAGCAAACTAATTAGAAGAAGTAAAGATTTTATCGAAAAACAGTCGTTTCTGCCTTCTGCAAGCAAACTAGTTATCGTTGATCATGAACTACACATCTCTATGTAATGAACTGAATCCAGCAGAAAGGCTAATAACAGTTGTACTCGCCTCCAGTTGTTTTTGAAAGAAGGTGCAGTTCATGGCAACAAACGCTTTCAATTTATGTTGGCATCATCACACGATATTCACAGTACATCTGTACGGCTAATCGTAACATTTCCCTGATTTTCCTCCGTGTTTGATTCGCTCTCCTTGTCGGTTTCCGTATTGCACTCCATTTCTTCGCTTGAAGAATACTGTGGTACAAACTGATGTGACAAAATGTGAGCCATTATAAGAAGCTTTGTAGTACGGTGGCCCCAAGACGACATCTCAGTCTCAGCTTGTTAGCCTTAGCTCGTCATCCATCAGTCTTAGCTGTACTTCGTCAGTCTTAGCTCGTCATCCATCATTCTCAGTTGTTCTTCGTCATTCTCAGCTGTACTTTGTTAACATGCTAAAAAACCAGCATAGCATGCTAACTTTCACTGCCCATTTTTTGCACAGCCTGCCTCATTTGCACGGGGTAAAGGAGCATAGTAGCTTGTAGTTGGCTATCTGTAGCCTCACAATGTTGCTTGCCTTAGCTCGTGTTGTTGCATAATTGTTGTTGTCATTACCATTGTGCTTACTAGTCTTTTCCTTTTTACACATTTTCAGCTAACAAGCCGACTAGCTGCATGGTTTTGTTGAAGTGACACTTTGAATATGGTAGGTTTTTTTAATGTGATTAGCATTATTATAACGCTATTGAAATGTTAGTCTACTGGAATTGTAGTCATTAACTGATAGTTTGAAAAGCCAAGAAAATCATGGGCTATGTACATTTCAGAGATACTGTCCAAGGAAAGCAACTTTGAAGTGCTGTTGTTGTGGTGCATATTTCATTACTGGTTTAATGGTTTACTTTAGCTGGTTTAATTTGAATAGCGGCGCTGCCTTGAAGGGGTGAGTTGTACTATTATTGTAGGAAGTAATAGCAAACTTGTCAAATGGAGAATATGAATTGTGTGTGTCCTATAAAATAGAGGGGTGAATACTGTTTTGTTCTTTCACCAAAGGGAGGGGTTTGAGTGTAAGGGGTGTTCCCATGGATATGGCAATGACAGGAAAGGGGGACCATCGTAGGATTTAGTTATAGGCACGTCATTTACCACCCCACCCCCCCCCCCCCCCCCCCCCCCCCCCTTTGACAGACTTGTCCCTTTCTTTCAGACAGGACAAGTCTGTCAGGTCACCAGACTCAAAAGTAAGCCCTAGAATGTTCCACTGGTGCATTAAACTACAGTATAGTTACTTAAAGTAAAATAAAAATGTATCAAAATGAAAAACAAATCTCTCTGTGAAATAAAAACTAAACTGAAACTCAGAACACTGAAACTAAACTGATTTTCAAGGAAAACTTTAAGATAACACTGAAATAGAAACGAATATTACAACACAAAACTATGATAACCTTGGCGTAGATGCAGAGTTTGACGTCATGACGCATGAGTTTTTGCAATGCGCAACTGTCAGAAAAACGTGCTGGCATTGATAAAAGGAATTAACCTCAGAGGCATATGATTCTGATTGATCGGACAATTTGGAACTGATTCTCAACTGGAACCGGTTCTTGATTCCTATCCCTAGACGGGATCAGGTTCATAAGCCGCTGAAAAGTTGCCGGAGCATTCTTCATACCAAATGGGTGAACCCGGCACTGGTACAAGGCATCATGGGTAACAATTGCTGAGACATCCCCAACTTGCATTCAACCTCCTCACAAACCTTCTCCCTCTTAAAAGGAAGCAAACGATAAGGGTGTTACTTAATAGGTATCACCTAACCAGTATCCGCATCATGCTCAACCAGAGAAGTTAACCCTGGCCTATCGCAAACCACCAAAGGATGTGCAGCCACCAGGGCCATCACATCCTGGGCCTGGGCCTTCGGCAAGTGCTTCAGCTGTTCCTGCAGCTTCTCACAGGCTCGGGAGCTGTCCAGCCGAGCATCCACTGGCTCTGGTGCCAAACACCCCTCTTCCCTCTCTCTGTCTGAAGGAGCCCCTGTAATATACCCAATGGGGTTAGCCGGATCTCGCTCCACATACAACTTCAATAAGTTGATGTGGCAGAGTCACGTTTTTTGCCACCGCTCTGGTGTAGTAATGACATAGTTACAAGCTCCTACTGTCCTAACAACCATATAAGGACCACCAAAACATGTCCCAAACCTTTCACTGCCCACCAGCGTAAGGACGATGACCTTGTCCCCAGGAACAAAGAGCGTTGCACAGCCTTACAGTCATATTGCCCCTTCATCCATTCCTTAGCTCCCGTTAGGTTCTGCGCTGCCACCTTCCAGGCTGCACTCAGACGATCATGAGACATAGAAATGTACTGCATGATATTACCCTGGGCATTACCCTCCTGCATTTTGCTTCACGGACACCAGACCTCATACCCATAAACTAATTTAAAGGGACTAAATCCTGTGGGTTCGTTCACAGAACTGCGGATAACGAACAAAAGAAAAGGCACTGACACATCTCAGTCCTTAGAGCAGTCCACACAAAAAGTGTGCACCATTAATTTAAATGGCTGATGACACCCCTCAAGGGTACCCTGGGACTCAAGATGGTAGGCATGAGTGATGTCAAGCTCACACATAACATTCTAGAACAGCCCAAGGGAAAAATTGGCTCCACAATAGGAATGAACCTCCTTGGAGAGCCCCACCAGTGCACAAATGCTACACAGTGGACCCACTAATCTTCGTCAGCTGGGCATTAAAATAACTTGGCCCACAAATTCCCAGACAGCGATATCCTCACTCTCCTCCACCAGCATGGCTTGCTTCCACAGCGGAGCCAGCAAGGGATCCTGGTTTTGTTCTTGGATCAAAACCTCCCAAGAAAAATGGGTTGCATCTGCCACCTGAGACAGGGAGAGACCAGGGCCTTTCACAGCAGAAGTCTCTTCCTCGCTCACAGCCTGGGCAAAAACCATGCCAGCCAAACCAATGGGCTCCTTTTTCCCCACTAGTGGCTGATACATAAGGTACCTCCTTACCTATGGGAGTCAACGTCTCACTAGCTTGGGCGTCGGCTTTGCGTGCCAAAGCACAAGTGATCAGACATGCAGTAAACACCTCAGGATGTCTTCGTTGTGGTTCCTACATTTCTGGGACCTCAAGAGGAATAGAAACTACAACTGGTGTCACGCACACCTGTGACCCTGCTAGGTCGTTGCCCAATAATAGGCTAATGCCCAGCATAGGTAGCGTGGGCACCACCCCAACAGTCACTGGCCCCGTAACCACATTTGATTTCAAGTGAACAGTGTACAATGGCACGCAATCATACAACAAGAGAGGCTGCGCAGCACCTGTATCACGCAGAATAGTGACTGACGCTTCCTCTCCACCCAGGACAATGGACACAGTCAAAAACGTCAAACAGGCCACATCCCCCGAACAAGAGACCAACAAGTCAGCAACAGCAGAGGAAGAGACAACACATCTCTACTCTTATATGCAGCACTACTATCAGACAGTCAACTGCCAAAAAGGGGGAAAATACAAACCTTTACCTGGTCTGCCCAATCCTATCGAACCTATGATTAAATAGACTAGCTAAATAACTGCCACTCCAAACGCATGTAGTTTTGGCAACAAACCGACGGAACACACATCGCGAATGTACAAAAGCAAAAATAAACTCACATAGCCTTAAGGCTCAACTACCTCCCCAATGAGGCTGGCTAATGCTGCTCCGTCAGCCTACAGCCAAATCAAATCAAACGCCTTCAATAACCCAAACGATCAACCTGCTATTCAATACATCAACCCTGCATTAATGACTTTGAGTACAAACCGGGTTAACTACCAAGTCATATAAATTTAACATTCCCGATACGCGGTAACTGCCGACAATATGCTCCCAAACAAACCTAACTCCTAACTTTACTTAATTGCCTAACAGAATGATCAAATGGAACAAATCGTTAGTTAGCAAGAAGACACACAACCCACCTAGCAAACCTATCTTACAGCACACATAAGGGCCCTACCTTTTTGGCTATCTAGTAACCAAACAGCTTCGCACTCACATCCCGGACGGAGCCCCCATTTTTTGCGGTCACGTTCGACTGGGGTAGAAAGTCGCTTACAAAAGGGAGGCAGTTGGCCTAGAATGGTGAAACTGGAAGGAAACTGAGACTTTCCTCCATGTCGCTTCACCCGGGATAACCCAAGCCGCCACTCCACCGGTGGAGAGCTCTGCGTCGGTACGTTTTCGAGTTTAGTTTGTTTCGTATGATTTTTCTTTAAGTGTGGCAGATACAGCGATTTTAAAATAAAGCAGGTCGAAGAAATGGGGGTTGTCACTTTGAAAAACTGCAATCATCCACCACCACCGGTTTCACACCATTATGGCGTTTTGAAAGTAAAAGCCCTCTCCCATGACCGACCGGCGCCCAATCAGTGAAACAATTCCCAGTGCACAGCCGCCATGCCACTAAATGAGCGTTATAGACTGCGTTCCAATACTTTTTCTCGTCCCCTCCTTTCCTCCCTTCCTTTCCTACCCTGGAAATATGCCGGAAATATGTGGAGGAAAGGAGGAGACGAATTTGAGCATTGGAACGCAGCCATAGGCTATTTTAGCTGTAAAAACTTGGAGGCATGAGTATTTTTTATTACGCCCCGCTCATTATATGAGCATAACATTAGGTTCATTTTAAGATAGATTGGTGATGCTTTTTTAATTTGAGATATTGATTTCTGAATTTTGATTCTTTAATTTGTGGATGTTTATTTCTGATCTTTTTTTCTGGTTTGCATTAAACTGTTCAGTCCACTCCAGTGTTAACTAAGTGTTGAGGGACGGTGATTATATTTGTCCCATTACTGGCTTGTTTGTCTGATTTTCATTTTTTTATTATTATTATTATTATTATTTTGATTAGATTTAATTCTCGCTCCACATCTGATTAAAGAAACGAAATGGGGTCCAGGGGCTTTAAAGTGGCTTTTCTCCCTACCTTGACCAAAACCGGTTCAACTGCATAGTTTCTCTCTCCAAAACAAGTCAAATGTTGGAATAACTCGTTGGGCAAACAACTTCTACACATTCTTTGTATGCATTATAATTGAATAGGTTTTCACAGGCTCCTGCGGTGAATTGACCATCCATCTTTCCAGGACAAGGACGAGTTCTGCTCAGAATATTTCATGTGCTTTTGTATGTCTTTAATATTAGCATGGTGTACTGCCTTTGTTGAACCCACACAATTACCAACTCAGTCAATGAAATCTCATTTTGTGGATTAGACTTTGGCATTGAAAGTACAGTGTATGTGTGTAACCAGTGACCAGTAGATGGCATGAAGTAGTCAATGGAAAGTGATGCAGAGGCAAGATTCTGGTGCTTGTGTAGAAGTGTTAAAATTATTTTGTTTGCTTGCAAGATTCATTTGCAAGCATACGTATATTTAAACTAGCGCAAACCATAATTAAAATCAAAAGTTTGATTTTAGACCATGATAGGGGGCCTTAACCTGAACATCTGGGTCAGCATCTTCACCACCACTGGTGAGGATTTATACCCTGCCCTTGATATAATTATTTACATCATAAAAAATAATCAGACGAATGAGATTTTACAAATGAGTTACAGCTTTGTCCACAACAAGGTTTTACAGCCTGTAATTCAGAAAAGCAAGTTCAGCCTCTTCATGAAACTATCTCTTCAGAAATTGACTGCCATAATTCTTATTTATATTATTTGTTATTAGTATGCATTGTGATATCCAACAGTGGTTCACAAACCATTGCTGTTAATATAAATTTATTCTCAGTGATATTCGAATAACAAAATCTGTGAGGTTTCATTTTGATTGAAGTGCGTATTACTTCAAGGTTTTGTATTTTCCATACTTCTGTGTATTCATTTCCCATTGATGCACTCCCATTGAAGCCATTTTTAATACGAATGTGCATTGGTATTGTGTGTAAATTTCTTCTCTCTCTGCAGCCACATAGGTGGGAGGTGGTTTAATTTTGGGCAACGCAGAGGTGGTCTATATTTGTTGAATTATGGGCTTGTTGGCCTACTTCCATATCTTTTTTTTTCAATCATTGTTTGAATTATCTTTAATCCTGATTAGAGAAGCAGCATGGGGTCCTTTGGCTGCTTCAGCATGATGTGTCCTTTCTCATTACCCTCACCAAGTCTGGCTCACCTGCAAAGTTTCTCTCTCTGACAAACATTTTCCAGGTGGAAAAACAAGTTGAGCCAGAGAACTTGTTTTCCAAGGTTTTAGAATTGTTTTTTAAAATTTCTTTAGAGGTCTCCTGATCCTTTCACCACCCAGTCCCCTGGAGGCATTTTTTTGCTTAGAAAATGTGATATTCTTTGAATAAGACATTTTTTATTATATTTGAAAGAAGGGAAATCATCCAGACATCAACACTCAATGAGTTCACAGTTTGTGGATTGCACATTTCAATTTGCCACTGAAGTACAATGCATGCACAGAAGTAGTAACCAGTAGGTGGCATGAAGTAGTCATTTTAAAGAGATGCTGTTTTTTCCAGTTGCTGACAGTTGGTACACAGGCTGAGAACTGCACACATTGCGGGAGAGACAAAGGTAATTTTGGAATTTCCTTTTTATAGTTACATTTAAGATAACTTTGGCTGGTCATAGTGGTATCAGTCAAGTCTGTACCCATTTGGCTGTGACAAACAAAATGATCTGTGTGTAAACTTAATTGTCACTCTTAAGAGATGAACCAAATGCTTCTAATGAGTTTATAGACTCTTCTTTATTTTAAAAATTACATAGCTGATGTCGATCCACCCATGTGATCAGTAAAATGAAATCGTGAATGAATTAAATGAAAGATTTATGAGAGATTTTTTTTTTCTTGATTTTCTGGAGATATTTTAGAATTTTGACATTTTTTGAGGTTCATCTACAAGCATTGATAGATGTGAAATAGTTCTCAGTACATCAATACTTATCGGCACTACATTAATGCATGGTGCCATTAATAGCATTATACATACATACATACATACATAAAAAAATTACAACAGCATATTACACAGTTCAGGGAGTGAGCCAAACACATGCTCCACCGACACTGCAAATGGCATTTAGAAAAAGCTACCAAATGCTTGATCGAATTTTCAACATTCAATCATAAAGCAATTACAATTACTAAGTTTGTCTTGACTAAAATTAGTTCCTGTTACAAGCAAAGTTTTAAACCATATTCTCAGTTCTTCTTATTCACATGTGTATATGGAATCTCCTCAGAATATGTGGCAATTATTTGATTACATTGAGTATATGTCAGTGCTGTAGGATTACATACTTAAAAATGAAAAAGAAAAGTTTCTCAGAGCTTTCACACTGCCTGGTCAATCAAATGAACAGGTATTTTGGGTAATTCAGTGAAAAAAATCATCAACACGCATGGAATTATCCTCCTCCTCGAATGATAGCAAGCTCACAGTACCTGTTTTGGGTGTTGTGAATAGCTGAAATGACAAACTGGCATTTGGCTTCATTTATATAACATAGAAACAATTTACACCCACTGGACAGTGACGTTGATGGACGGGGTTGAAATCTACACTCATAACCTAGCAGGCAAGAACACCACAAGCCTTAAGATATTTGGTAAGACTGTTTGTGGTGACTTTTTGCATTTTTATGTTTTACACACAGCTACCTAACATGCCAGTAGTGGTAAGCCAGTAATATATTGTGAACTATTGTGAGTTATGAGGTAGTACCAACCAACTGAAAAGAAATACATCCATGCTGGATTACCATTTCTACACCATGAGTTATTCTTTTATTGCACATTTTGTTTATGCTGTTTTGATAATCCTTTTATTATTTTGAATTAAATTGATGATAAAAACGTATCTCAAAAGACAGTGAATTATTTTACTTTTATAGTTTGCATAAAATATTTATCATCTTCATTTCCTTGCAGGATGTCTTTATCGGCAATAACAACCTATTATATATACTAAACACTTATCTTTTTGCTAATTGCTGTATCATACTTAAATTATCAATGATATGATTGTTAAAGTGTAGGGGTGGGAGAATATAATGTGTAACACAAGAAAAAAACAATGTGTTAGACCTATAAAACTCATAACAGAATGATGACTAAATTAAAATGATACAGAGCGGACTAAAATATATTAAAGATTTAGTCAACATAACAGTAAATGAACTAAATTAAATGAAAAGGTGACTAGAAGTATTGGTCAGATAGTGATAAAAAACTAAGACTAGACAAAATCCAAAAGTGCAAGTCAAAATTAACACTTCTGTACACTAAATATATGTGGGCTCAATGCTCCGGCAATGTAAAATATTAAATATAAATAAAAGAGCTTAATTTACGTTTTATAGTATGATGCTTGCAGTGAATTTCTGTAGCCAAATTTAAACCATAAATGTAAACCATTCTCTGGACCAATGTAATTTTGCAGGATACAGAGGGGGTGTGATCCTACAGATTTTCACATTCCTGAAACCCACAAGCCCACCCTTAATAATAGCGTGCTCAACACAGTTGAGTGTACACACCTGCTTGCACCCCTGACCAGCTTGTCTGTTTTCACCACAATCACCCAAAAGAAGTATTAATAAATGGATAGCGTTTCTATTCTTCAACAGCAACAAAATGGCAGTGTTCCTCCCTGGCATACTGTCGATGGTTGTGTTCTATCTCATGATCCTGATCATGGGAATCTGGGCCTCCAGAAAGTCCAAGATTGAGGAGAAGAAATGTTCAGGGAAGAAGAGCGAGATCACCATGATAGGGGGCCGTAACCTGAACATCTGGGTCAGCATCTTCACCACCACTGGTGAGGATTTATACCCTGCCCTTGATATAAATATTTACATTGGAAATAATCCTATTTGAGTCTTAAGGCATTTTTACATATATGCATTAGTAATGTGTGTATATTTCTTCTCTCTCTGCAGCTACATGGGTGGGAGGCGCTTTCATTTTGGGCAGCGCAGAGATAGTCTACATGCCCAACAAGGGCCTGGTCTGGGCCACTGTACCGTTTGGCTACAGCATCAGTCTCACCATAGGTAAATGGATCTCTTGCCATTGAATGAATTACCACTTACCCATGTATAAATCTTTTAAATGGTCGGATTAAAAAAGCAAATAATTTCACTAATCTTTGTATGATGAAGCTAGCAAGATGCAAAAGTATGATTAAAAAAAAAGCACAATATTGCTCTCATTGATTATTGTGGCCAGCAGCTGTACCGCCCTGAATCCTCTGACTGTCAAACAGCTGAAGCTAAGCAGGTATGGGCTTGGTTAGGACATGGGTAGGAGACCTCCTTAGGGGGCTGTGTTGCTGCTGGAAGAAGTGTTGGTAGGACCAACTGGACCTACAAAAACACCAAAGTGTCTTAAATGTCTGGTCAACATGAGGCAAAGATCCCATGAACAGGTCAGTTTTATTCTTGCCATATGTTTCTTGTGCAGGTGGACTTTTCTTCCTTAAACCAATGCGAGGGAAAAACTATGTGACAATTATGGATCCATTCAATGAAAAATATGGGGACACTCTGACCGGCATCCTCCTTATTCCTTCTCTGCTGGCAGATATTTTCAGCGTGGCAGCTATTCTCGCTGGTCTTGGTAAGAGAAAGGAGTCCATGAATCCATACCTAAGGTGTCATCAGATTTACCTCTGGTCCTCAGCTGTTGCTTTACCTCCTTATACTAACATTATTTTATAATAAGGCTGATAGTTCATCCTTTCTGCTGTATTTGATTGTACTTAAGTATATCAAGAGAGTATGGGCTGCAGGGGAGCAACAGAGAGGAATGACATTATGACTGCTTGTCATAATAAATCTAAGGTGGGATATAAGCTCTATCATCAGGGTGAATGATCTGTCTTGCGACGCATGGCAGGGGGTGCGATGAGCGTGATTCTGGACATTCCATCGTACTACACCGTGGTCATCTCTGCCGCAGTGGCAATACTGTACACCCTGCTGGGAGGCATGTACGCAGTGGCGTACACAGATATCATCCAGCTCATTTTCATGTTTCTGAGTCTGGTGAGTACACACTGTAGTAATTCAAATCTCTACACTGAACAGCTTTTCTTCAACAAAGCTGACTCATCCAGTATGTGGACCAAATCAAATGTCTTCCAGAATGAGAAAGTGTTTCAAATTAACTGCAGTGGTTCTGTGTGAAGCAATATCCCATTCTCTTGAATTTCAGTGGCTGTCTGTGCCATTCATGCTAACGAGTCCGGCCTCTGCTGACATCACTTTCACAGCAGTGAACAAGCTCTACCAGGAGCCATGGTTGGGTAAAGTAGACCTCCAGGATGTGTGCAAGTGGATAGACGATCTTCTGCTTTTGGCAAGTCTTTCTTTTCTGACAAAATCTTTTTAATCACAAAAAGTACTGAGAGTCCATAAGTAAAAGATAACTTGGAAAAAATGGCTCAGGTTTTGACTAAACCAAAGATGTTGTTATTTCTACATGTGATTTCCTGACACTGTGGATACAGATAACCCAAAGTTCCTGGTAGATTCTATCCTTGTTGAGGCTGGGTGCTTCACTCTCTGCTAACCTCTCTTTCAGATCCTGAGTGGAGTTTGCTATCAGGCCTTCTACCAGCGGATCCTGGCTGTAGCTACTGACAAGCAGGCTCACATCACATGCTACATCAGCACTGTTTTCTGTGCTTTCCTGGCCATTCCTTCACTAATCGTAGGTGCTGTAGCTGCCTCTACAGGTACCACAGATTTCTTTATTTCTCACAGGCATATCATGTATGTTGTGCATATCTCTACAGGTGTTCATTTGGTTATTTTTTTCATATTTTATTCATGATTTGTAATTCTATATATTCATATTTTGAAGTGTGCCCCAATGCTGAAGTGTGAAAGAGTGCATGCATGCAGACATCTTCTCCAAAACACTTCTGTATTAACTTTCTGTCTACAGTCCACTAGCTGAGCTGTGCAGTCACTGTATTATAGACTACCTCTTTAATGCAGGCTGGAAACTCGTCCCTCCTTCCTAAGGCCATGGGATGTCAACTGTGAATCACCCCATGGATCTCCTGGCCACAGCCAGCAATGGCATGGTCAAGATTTGACTCCAGACTGTGCAAGATTATATTCAACTGTGTCTCTATTTATCATTTATGTTACAAGCCTGTGAAAGCAGTCTCTACTTCTCTCTTAGACTGGAACCAGACTAGCTTTGGTCTCCCCACACCTTATGAGCAGGACAAGGCAGGCATGATCCTGCCCCTCTCCCTTGAGCACCTCTGCCCCCCCTATGTCTTCATCGCGGGTATTGGCGCCATTGCTGCGGCTGTGATGTCATCTGCAGATTCTGTCATGCTGTCTTTTGCCTCTGTCAGCGCTCGCAACATCTATCACAGAATCCTCAGGAAAAAAGTGAGTTATAATTTTGAAGAAATGACACAAACTTACATTTTTAGATCGATGAGCAAGTGAGCAACAGGTTGCAGTACAGTTAGTGAGGTTTTTGGTTTTTCATATTTTTGGTTTTAACCTGTGCTGTGTAGGAGCTATGCAGCAATGTTTGGGACCTATTTTTGTAACCTTAAGTTTGCAATTTCAGTTTCCAGGAAGGGCACTGCTGTTTTATCATTGAGCAAGATACTTATCCTGAAATAAAATATCCAGCCGTATAACTAGATAGTTAATCAAGTTATCGTTGCAAGATGCTCTGGATAAGAGTATCTGCTGAATGCCTCAGTGTAAATGTAATTTACACATAGACAGTTACTGTATTGCTGGCATAGTTCGTGTGTGATGGGTGCAACTGCATACTCTCACTACCAGGCAGTAAAGTACTCATAAATTATGCAATATTGTACAACGGAAGTTCATTTGAGTGAACCGTCCCTTTCAGACCACCTCTCTGAACACATCAAGTTCAACTGTATCTCCTATGAATGAGAGAAGACGTTCAGTCCTTATATTCCATTTTAGGGAAACTCCCCTCCTTTTTATGTAGTTGTGTGTCGCAAATATGTGGAAGCACTAACACACACACACACAGAATCCATTGGAAATGTGGAAAGTGATTGCTGTTTGAACTTGTGTTGTATTCTGCACATTCTGCTTCTCTTTGGTATCTCTGTATGCTTTTATGTTGTCTTGTAAATTTTATTTTACATGCTATCTTTCTTGTTCAGGTTTCTCTTGTAAAAGAGATTTTAGACTCAATTGTGCACATGTGGTTAAATAAAGATTAAATAAGTAAAAATAATTCAGCGCTGTGCCTTCATCCTCGGCAGGCTTCAGAGCAGGAAGTCACATACGTGATCAAGGTGTGCATCCTCTTGATCGGCTGTACAGGGATGGGATTGGCCATGACAACCACCTCAGTGTTTGGCCTCACGGTCCTGAGTGGGGATGTGTTGTACACATCGATGTTCCCTCAGATGGTCTGCCTCTTCTTCCTGCCAAACCACAGCAACGGGTACGGGGCGGCCACAGGCTTCGGGGTGGGGCTGCTGCTCCGTTGTCTGATGGGCGAAACCACGCTGGGGATCCCCCCAGTCATCTGGCTCCCTGGTAGTCGGCTTGTGGATGGCGTCTACGAGCAGCGGTTCCCCTTTCGGAGCTTGATCGTGCTGGTCTCTTTTGCTGTCATCCTGTTAGCATCGCACCTTGCGTCTTTCCTCTTCCACAGAGGATTTCTGCCTGAACGCTGGGATGTGTTCAAACTCAGACAGACAGATGTGGTCACCCTGAGGGATGTGGCATTAAAGGAACCAAATGAAGAGACTAACATGGACACTAGCCTACCCTCTCTTCCTGACAATGAAATTGAGGATGTAAATACTTCACTGTGTAGTAGGCCACCCAGTCAGGCAGAGATCCTTTGAATGACTATATCCATTGCTTTTGTGTGATACAGAGCCCAAAGTACATTTATGTAGGCACGAACACACACGTTCTCTATCACATCTGTTTCCACTGTGGTTCTTTTGATTGATTCCCTGCTTTTTAATCTGGTTTATTTTCTCCCACTTCTACTTTATTCCATATTTTACATCTAACTGGCACAAGTGAATACACAAACATCAATGCCCCCTACAGAATCATTATCAAATACAAACGCACTACCAATGCAAAGATCCATAATAGTGAATACAAGTACAATTTCAGAGCTTAAAGTATCCTAATTTGAAAGAATTTCACTTTTTATTCATGGCTTTTACTGAACATGAAATGGAACAGTTTTTTGATGCAAACTAGTATCATGAGTGGACATAAAGAAAAGTTACCTAAGGCACTGTATACTTGTACTTCCACAAAACTTGCAGTAAAAATTTTGTACTCTTAAACTGAAATAACTGAGTCTGAGATCCTATACACTAATCTTGTATCATGGTCCTTAACATGAGGAAGAACAAGAAAAATCTACCTGCCCTTTCAGGTGAGGCTTCCATCATAAGTATGAATATTTATCAAGCCTGTAAATAATGCTAACATTTCCACTGAATATTATATTGAGGATATGGGTTTTTTTCGCCAATTAAATTCATTGATTGTATTTGCCACTGTAAACCCATTTTTCCTTTATATATGTAGTTAATCTGGAATACCTACATTTAAGAATAAACAAAATAGCTAGCAAGGCCTGAACTCCACAAACTACAAGGAGCATCTTGCACTCTCCACAAGGCTTATACCTTGATGAATAACTAAGTTATCTCGCTAGCTGTCTTGAACCTGTCATCTTCCCCCTCAGCCTGACCATGATAGCGAGTAAAACTCAGTTTCCTAACCTTTTCCGAATCTGCACCTACCAGTGAGACCCTGCTAAATTGTACTGTTCAGCGTAAAAGCCAGAAAGTATAAAGCCAGATAACTACACGGCTGGTTATATAAACATGGAAAATAAACATGGAAAATATGAACAATAATTATAAGGCCACAAAGGCTGCTTAATTAGTCGTTCTTGCAGGGTTAAAGTGTCTATATCACCTCATTTCTCATGCTAATCATGAAGAAACCATTCATCAGATGGTCATTCCTCAAGATCAAGCCTAGTTAGTGGGTACAGTACAACATGACTGCAAATTACTGATAATTTCTGATAATGTCTGATAATCTGAATAAAGAGAAGACCAGCTGTAATTACGTGTTATTAAATTTTTACTCATAAAACACCAACTCCTACATCTATTTAATCTAGCCAAATTAATGGGCAATTTTGCTGAAGCTGAATTGTGCTGTTGAATTGATTTTTCCCTTTTAAATGTGTGAGGGGACTGAGATATTTTTGGGAGACAGGTATTAAAGTTACAGATCATCTTCTTTGTGTTAAAGTGGAAGGTTGTAATGGGGCTTAAATAAAGAATTAAGCTTGCACCCAGACAGCATGTGTTATCTCACTTGTGTGTTTTGTCTGCCAGCTTCATCTATGAAACAGAGGCAAGGTCTTTAGAACCAGTGAGATTACATTGTGACAAATAGGTCAGGCAATGGGGTTACTGTTATAGTCAAAGCAAAGAAATATAAACAGGTCTTCTGCCCAAACTTGATTGACGAGCTTACAGGTAGTTAAATTCATTGGTCATCAGACCATTAAAGAGTATGAGGATATGAAGTCTCACAATGGTGTCAGAGACCAGCTTTGCACAGTGGGAGAGATGTAAGGCTGCTTGTCCAGACACAGAGATCCTGCTGTTCATTTTTTTTTTCAAGGTCTGGACTGTTGCTGATGACAGAGTGTGAAATTGAATTAAATTAGCTGCTCTGTATTTGGACCATTTTGTGTTTGTTGTTGCTGAGCTTAGATAAAAAATAACATTATAAAGCAGACAAGTAACTAATAACATGACCCCCACTTTATTAACCAGTCTGAAAAGTCATGTTCAACCAATGAAGTATGACCTCAAACATCTGCATAGCACACTCCTGTGAACCGGGCTGGCAACAGTGGGATGCATTTTAGTTTAAACTCAGTTTCCTACAAATTGAAGCAGATCAAACAAATTTGAATATTGGTCGCTGTATTTACAAATATATTTATTAGTTTGCTTGCCGTAGGCGCAAATTACTGTTGTTCTATAGAATCTTTACTTCTTGGTTTTACTCATGGTTCTTACGGACGTATCTCTCCACTCTTTTTAAGACAGACGTACCAAATTTGGCCACCAAAGGCATGAACACACTGGTCAGGCTGCTTGAATTTTCTTAGTCTCTAATTTTCGTTACTAAGCAACAATTATAACTGCCGCCGCTAAACTCACAGACGGATTAAATTTATCACTGTCTGATTTGCATGAACTACTTCAGCGTTAAGGATTTGTAGTCCTAAGTATGATGTACTTTTTAAGCTAGACAAACCATATTTGGTAACTTGAATATACTGGTCAGACTGCTTGTATTTTTCTAAGCTATACGATTTATATATATATATTTTTTTTTTTTTTTTAACTATAAAGCTTTAAAAAACGGTGTCCGTTGACCTACTATTCGTGTAATGCTGAGCATGCTAACGAGGTAACGTTCGTGATACTAAGCACCAATTATTACATGTAACGTTACTTTTAATTTAAGTAATAACACTTCACGACTAGTAGTCCTGAGTATTACATACTTTCCAATCATTTTAAGATAGTTGACAAAATAACATCATCCAAAGAATACAGCATGCTTGCCGGTTAGCTATCTTACCTGACTGAACATTTTGAGAGAAGTTTCCTTTTGTCGTAGTGATACTAGAATAACGGTATCCCTCGCGGCAAGTGCCACTTTGTCATTACATTTGATTGACAGATTTTGGCGTTTGACAGGCGGTGTGACAGACTCGCTGCAGCTTGCTAGCTAGGACACCGTATCTCGTCTTGGATTTACGTGATGGTTTACGTAAACCATCAAAAAAATACTGGACATTCTCTGTATGCCTTATAACTGAATAGGTTTTCACAGGCTCCTACGGTGAATTGACCATCCATCTTTCCAGGACAAGGGTGAGTTCTGCTGAGAATATGTCATGTGCTTTTGTATGTTTTTAATATTAGCATGGTGTACTGCCCTTGTTGAACCCACACAATTACCAACTCAGTCAATGAGATCTCATTTTGTGGGTTAGACTTTGGCACTGAAAGTACAGTGCATGTGTGTAATCAGTTACCAGTAGACAGCATGAAGTAGTCAACTGAAAGTGATGCAGTGGCTAGCAGTTTACACAACACGCTTTGACAGCAGCACGCAGAGAGAGAGAAAGGTAATATTGGAACTTATATTTGCCTAGTTTGGTCATGGTGGGTATGTAGTGTGTTAACATGACTTTTGTCTCCTTAGAAATAAGAAAATGCATGGAGCACAACAGGAAGTGAGTTTTGTTCACGTATACAGACCTCAGCTGTAACACTGTACCCGTCAGGTCTTTGTCCACTGATACGGAACAAACAGGGTGAGCACCTAACTCTTAAATTTACGAACTATGCTATTTTTATATGTTTGCAAACAGTACATAAGTGATGTGGATCCATTCATGTCGTATGTGAAAGTAAATGAGAAATGACATACAGTACTAATAAAACATTTCATTTCAGAGCTAAGGGGAGCTGCTATATTCATGTGCTATTTTACATTTATATGTAAATATATGATTGTATCAGACTTCTTCAAGAGAGTCCAGTGAAAGCCTAGGCACATGACTACCTCATGTCACATTAAGGGCCATTTGGACAAACCATGTACAACAGCCTACAGGAGAATGTGTGAGAACCTAAAATATAATGGTTGCTTGGGAGATGCTTGGCAAGGTGCGGATTAACATAACAAAACAGTGTCAATGGAAGTGCGGTGTAAACTTTAAGGGCCTCATTTATTAGACTTAAGATGAACGGATTTGCTCGTAAATCATTCAAAATTGCACTTAAGCAAACAAGGTGATTCAATTTCATGGCGACTTCCAAACGGAGCTCTACGACCAGTCGGTAATCCCAGCCCTCAAGAAGCCGAATGCAGCCCAGCGTGCTAAATGGAATTATGGGATTCCATACAATGCATGAAACCAAATGGAAGGCAAACAATGATTTTCTAAATCCCATCACTCTCCATAAGTCAGTAGATACACAAATACCTGATTATGCTAATGTAATGACCGTAATTTATGATTGGGCGTTTTCCGTTGTCTTTTGGATGGTAATTCCATTTTTTTCCCTGCTCGGCCATCTTTTAACGTTGCCTGCAGTTTGTTTGCCTTTCATGTACGATCGGTGTAATCAACATAAGCATGAACATACGAACAAATGCCACGCACCTGCTCAATCCGCCGGATTTTTTTACTGCTTATTTTAACATATTGGTGCTTGTGGAGACGTGTTAAAATTGTTTTGTTTTTTTTGAGAGATTCATTTGAAAGTATCCGTGTATCTAAACTAGCGCAAACCTTAAATTAAAATCAAAAGTTCCAAATACTTGTGCCATCAGGTTTGTTGCAGTCTGAATGAAGTAAGTCATTGTAGTACACCATGTTTTCCGGGTTAATTAACCCGTGTCGTTTGGTTTGACAAGATCATGGAAAACAGAACATATAGAAGTAGTTCTTTCTTTTAAGACTTAGTAGTTCTATTTAGTAGTCAATTAACAAAATTGAGCATAATGTTCCCTCAAAAATTTTAACATATTCAATAAGTTGGAGTGACCTCTTCATTCATCCAAAAGAGGTATAAATAAATGGCTGCTGTTTCTGTTCTTCCACAGCAACAAAATGGCAGTGTATCTCCCTGGCCTACTGTCGGTGGTTGTGTTCTACCTCATGATCCTGATCATGGGAATCTGGGCCTCCAGAAAGTCCAAGATTGAGGAGAAGAAATGTTCAGGGAAGAAGAGCGAGATCACCATGATAGGGGGCCGTAACCTGAACATCTGGGTCAGCATCTTCACCACCACTGGTGAGGATTTATACCCTGCCCTTGATATAATTATTTACATCATAAAAAATAATCAGACGAATGAGATTTTACAAATGAGTTACAGCTTTGTCCACAGCAAGGTTTTACAGCCCGTAATTCAGAAAAGCAAGTTCAGCCTCTTCTTGAAACTACCTCTTCAGTGATTAACTGTCATAATGCATATTTATATTTTTTGTTGTTATTATGTGTTGTGATATCCAACAGTGGTTCACAGACCATTGCTGTTAATAAATATTTCTTGTCAGTGATCTGCGAATAACAAAATCAGTGAATGAGGTTTCATTTTGAATGAAGTTTGTATTACTTCAAGGTGTTGTATTTGTTATACAAGTATGTGTATTCATTTCACATTGATGATTTCAGGCATTTTTACATATATACATTAGTAATGTGTATATGTTTCTTCTCTCTCTGCAGCTACGTATGTGGGAGGTGGTTTCATTTTGGGCAACGCAGAGGTGGTCTATATGCCCAACAAGGGCCTGATCTGGGCGATTGGACCCATTGGCGACAGCCTTAGTCTAGTCATAGGTACATGGTTCGTTTGCCACTAAATGAATCACTGATTACATCTGTACAACTTACATCTCTCACATGGCCAGTTTAAAAAACAACTAATTTGATGAATCATTGTTGAGCACAAGCCACAAATTCACACAAGAATGATAAAGGTGAAGGGTAGTATTGCTGTTATAGATCATTGTTTGACTTGGATTGTTGCTTCACTGGTATCCTTGTTTGACCCTCCATGTTGGTGTTAATGTGTCTTCAGACATGCAAGCAGACAAGCATTTCATTTTCCTGTAGCATGAATGGGCTAGGCTCTCACTTGTCCCGGAGCATTCCTTACTGTGGAATATGAAGAACCCCCACCAAAATTTTCTTTCCATTTCCTTTGTAATTGCTGAAACACTGGAATTTCCATTTCATTTTGACCTGATCAGCTGGTAAATTTTATACTTGCCATATGTTTCTTGTGCAGGTGGACTTTTCTTCCTCAAACCAATGCGAGGGAAAAACTATGTGACAATTATGGATCCATTTCAAGAAAAATATGGGGACACTCTGACCGGCATCCTCCTTATTCCCGCTCTGCTGGGAGATATTTTTTGGGTGGCATGTGTTCTCGCTGCTCTTGGTGAGAGAAAGGAATACATTAACCCATACCAAAGCTGGCATCAAATTCATCACTGGTCCCCAGCTGTTGGCTTACAGCTTTATGCTACCATCATTTTACAATAAATCAAATAGTTCATCCAGTCTGCTGTATTCTGTTGTACTGTATGTATCTCATGAGTATGAGCTCTAATGCCTTCTCACTCATTTAGCAACATGTGGTAGAAACACTGTTATGGATAAAGAGGAGCAGCAGAGAGGAAAGACATTATGACTGCTAGTCATAATAAATCTAAGGTTGGATGTAAGCTCTATCATCAGGTTGAATGATCTGTCTTGTGATGCATGGCAGGGGGTACAATAAGTGTGATTCTGGACATTCCATCGTACTACACCGTGGTCATCTCTGCTGCAGTGGCAATACTGTACACCCTGCTGGGAGGCATGTACTCAGTGGCATACACAGATATCATCCAACTCATTTTCATGTTTCTGAGTCTGGTGAGTTGACCATGTGGATGCTTCACTGGTGTAAGGCACACCCATTTCTGTTGCAGATGTATGGACCCCAATCCTCTTATGTAAGCATTAAAAGTACCGACTGGGAAAAACCAATACAGCGTTCTTCTTATGTATGTATGAGAAAATATTACAGTCCAAGGCGGTGGGGGGACTTCAAGAGGAAGTGAGGAGTGAGTGGACTTTTCTCCCATGGCCACCTTGCACTATGATAGGGATTGAGAGTGTGAGCTTAGTCCAAGAATTTCTCTGTTTCTTTAATTATGTCTTCCAGAATGAGAAATGAGCATCGAACTACAGTAATTCTCTTTTGAAGCAATCCCTGTCCCTCTTAAATTTGTGTGAATCAATTTGTTTCTCTTGAATTTCAGTGGTTCTGTGTGCCGTTCATGCTAACGAGCCCGGCTTCTGCTGACATCACTTTCACAGCAGTGAACAGGCTCTACCAGGAGCCATGGCTGGGCAGACTCCAGGTTGAGGACATGGGCAGGTGGATGGATGATTTACTGCTTTTGGTCAGCAAAGCTTTCATTACCAAAAACAAATCTTAAAATAACCCCATTAATTGCATGTCTGTAAGTAAAAAATAATCCAGACCAAATGGTTCATGGTTTGACAAAACCAAAGAATTGATGCTGTTTCCTTGTAGGATTTCCAGGGTCTATGGATACAAACGATCTGGACATTTCAGGGGGAATCTACCCATGCTCAAGTTGGATGCACTCTCTGCTAACCTCTCTTTCAGACCCTGTGTGGAGTTTGCTCTCAGGCCTTCTACCAGCGGATCCTGGCTGTAGCTACTGACAAACAAGCTCATGTCACCTGCTATGTCAGTGCAGTTTTTTGTGCTTTCCTGGCGGTTCCTCCACTAATCATAGGTGCTGTAGCTGCCTCTACAGGTACCACAGATTTCATTATTTCTTATACGCATATTTTTCATGTGTCCAGCTTATTATGTGTACATTTATTTATTGAACTACTTTCTATGTTTTTCACAATTTGGACTGCTTAAGAATTGGTGGGGCCGACAAATGGCTCACCCAGTAAAGATTCATTCAGAAAGCAAAGCCCAAGATGAAAGGGGGTAAGCCCACCAGCTTTGTTAGTCTCTAGCAGCCAGCCCTGGTCAGGCCAGGGTGCATCTGCACCGTGGAAGGAAGTGAGATTAGTTGTCAAACGAATGAGAGGATTCATGTGCCTGTGGCTGTCTTCTCCTTGAGCCAACGGGGAAAGATCTTTAAAACTTGCAAGTTCGGTTCAGATTGGGGTGGGGAGAAATCATGATCACAGTTCTGACCCATAGCTGCAATATCCACTGGAAAGGTGCATGCTAACAAACATCCTCTTTAAAGTTGTGTACTACCTGCCGCTCTACACCTTTGGTGCAGGCATGAATTTAGTACAGGTAGATGGCAGTGAAACCCTCTTTCCAAGGTGATTCCATGGTCGACTATGCATTTTCCCATGGGTTCCTGGCCATAGCCAGCAGTTAATATTCAGTACCACATTGGCAAGGGTGTCAAGAATAGTTATATTCAACCATGTCTCTGTTTAACATTTATGTTACAAGCCTATGAAAGCAGTCTCTACTTCTCTCTTAGACTGGAACCAGACTAGCTTTGGTCTCCCCACACCTTATGAGCAGGACAAGGCAGGTATGATCCTGCCCCTCTCCCTTCAGCACCTCTGCCCCCCCTATGTCTCCATTGCGGGTATTGGCACCATTGCTGCAGCTGTGATGTCATCTGTAGACTCTGCAATGCTGTCATTTGCCTCTCTCAGCGCTCGCAACATCTACAAGAAAATCCTGAAGAAAAAAGTGAGTCACTGTTTTTTAATGCAAACTCAAAAAAACAAATAACTGTAAACTAATGAGTGGGTGAGCAAGCAACCAGAGTTGCAATGTTGGTTTTAACCATGTTTTGGTGGATCACTGTCTACTGGGTTATACATCACTCACAAGGTAAGTGATATATTTCAAAAATATGTAATTTGGGTGAACTATCCATTTACATCTGCCAGTCTAAAAATGCAAAGTTTGTGACTGCTTCAAGAATGAGTGATAAGATTTTAAGAATTAGAGAATATCATTCACGCACTCTGCACCATGTCCTTGCCAGGCTTCAGAGAAGGAGATCACATACGTGATGAAGGTTTGCATCCTCCTGATCGGATGTACAGGGATGGGCCTGGCCATGACCACCTCTTCTGTGTACGTCTTCTGGATCCTGAGTGGGGACATCATATACACATCGATGTTCCCCCAGGTGGTCTGCCTCTTCTTCCTGCCAGACCGCACCAACGGGTACGGGGCGGCCTCGGGCTTTGGGGTGGGGCTGCTGCTCCGTTGTCTGATGGGTGAAACCACGCTGGGGGTCCCCCCAGTCATCTGGCTCCCTGGTAGTCGGCTTGTGGATGACGTCTATGAGCAGCGGTTCCCCTTTCGGAGCTTGATCGTTCTGGTCTCTTTTGCTATCATCCTGCTGGTATCGCACCTTGCGTCTTTCCTCTTCCACAGAGGATTTCTGCCTGAACGCTGGGATGTGTTCAAACTCAGACAGACAGATGTGGTCACCCTGAGGGATGTGGCATTAAAGGAGCCAAATGAAGAAACTAACATGGACACTAGCCTACCCTCTCTTCCTGACAATGAAATTGAGGATGTAAATACTTCACTGTGTAGTAGGCCACCCAGTCAGGCAGAGATTCTTTGAATGACTATATCCATTGCTTTCATGTGATACAGAGCCCAAAGTACATTTATGCAGGCACGAACACACACGTTCTCTATCACATCTATTTCCACTGTGGTTCTTTTGATTGATTCCCTGCTTTTTAATCTAGCTTATTTTCTCCAACTTCTACTTTATTCCAGATTTTACATGTAACTGGCACAAGTGAATACAGAATAAAATACTTTCATTAATGTAATGCTCTTGTTAACCATTGAGTTGCATGGAAAGAAAGTAGGCAGCAATGGATCCACCCATGTAGACCTGTTCTGTTCCAATATATTTCACCCCCAGCCAGAACAGAAGAAAAAAAATGCTTAAATTGATAATGCTGAAGGTTCATCATCCAGCTCCAAAGCTCCACAGCGCAGCTTCTTGCATTAGTTCTCTGCACTAAACAAGTTTTTTTACCTTGTGACGTAGTCAGTGAAGAAACATCAAGGCATGTAAATATGCAGTGTCCTTCCAGCACTGAGTCTCACACGAGTGTAGTAAAAATGACTTTTCTGTCACCCATAGTAACACAAACATCAATACCCCCTACAGAATCATTATCAAATAAAAATGCACTACCAATGCAAAGATCCATAATAGTGACTACAAGTACAATTTGTTGATTTTTAACTGAACTTAAAGTATCCTAATTTGAAAGAATTTCGCTTTTTATTCATGGCTATGACCGAACATGAAATGAAACAGATTTTTAATGCAAATTAGTGTCATGAGTAGATATAAAGAAAAGTTACCTAAGGCAGAAAGTTTTGGCACTGTATACTTGGACTTCCACAAAACTTGCAGTAAGAATTTTATACTCTTAAACTGAAATAACTGAGTCCGAGATCCTATACACTAATCTTGTATCATGGTCCTTGACATGAGGAACAGCAGGAAAAATCTACCTGCCCTTTCAGGTGAGGCTTCCATCATAACTATGAATATGTATCAAGCCTGTAAATAATGGTAACATTTCCACTGAACATTATATTGAGGAGATGGTTTTCTTTCACCAATTACATTCATTTATCGTATTGGCCACTGTAAACCCATTTTTCTTTAATATATGCAGTTAATCTGGAATACCTACACTTAAGAATAAACAAAATAACTAGCCAGGCCTGAACTCCACAAACTACAAGGAGCATCTTGCACTCTCCACAAGGCTTATACCTTGATGAATAACTAAGTTATCTCGCTAGCTGTCTTGAACCTGTCATCTTCCCCCTCAGCCTGACCATGATAGCGAGTAAAACTCAGTTTCCTAACCTTTTCCGAATCTGCACCTACCAGTGAGACCCTACTAAATTGTACTGTTCAGCGTAAAAGCCAGAAAGTATAAAGCCAGCTAACTACACAGCTGGTTATATAAACATGGAAAATATGAACAATAATTGTAAGGCCACAAAGGCTGCTTAATTAGTCATTTTTCAGGGTTAAAGTGTCTATATCACCTCATTTCTCATGCTAATCATGAAGAAACCATTCATCAGATGGTCATTCCTCAAGATCAAGCCTAGTTAGTGGGTACAGTACAACATGACTGCAAATTACTGATAATTTCTGATAATGTCTGATAATCTGAATAAAGAGACAACCAGCTGTAATTATGTGTTATTAAACCAAATTTTGACTTTGTTCGCATTTTTACTCATAAAACACCAACTCCTACGTCTATTTAATCTAGCCTAATTTAGAGGCAATTTTGCTGAAGCTGGATTGTGGTGCTCTGTATTTGGACCATTTTGTGTTTGTTGTTGCTGAGCTTAGATAAAAAATAACATTATAAAGCAGACAAGTAACTAATAACATGACCCCCACTTTATTAACCAGTCTGAAAACTAGTGTTCAACCAATGAAGTATGACCTCAAACATCTGCATAGCACACTCCTGTGAACCGGGCTGGCAACAGTGGGATGCATTTTAGTTTAAGCTCAGTTTCCTACAAATTGAAGCAGATCAAACAAATTTGAATATTGGTTGCTGTATTTACAAATATATTTATTAGTTTGCTTGCCGTAGGCGCAAATTACTGTTGTTCTATAGAATCTTTACTTCTTGGTTTTACTCATGGTTCTTACGGACGTATCCCTCCACTCTTTTTAAGACAGACGTACCAAATTTGGCCACCAAAGGCATGAACACACTGGTCAGGCTGCTTGAATTTTCTTAGTCTCTAACTTACGTTACTAAGCAACAATTATAACTGCCGCCGCTAAACTCACAGACGGATTAAATTTATCACTGTCTGATTTGCATGAACTACTTCAGCGTTAAGGATTTGTAGTCCTAAGTATGATGTACTTTTTAAGCTAGACAAACCATATTTGGTAACTTGAATATACTGGTCAGACTGCTTGTATTTTTCTAAGCTATACGATTTATATATATATATATATTTTTTTTTAACTATAAAGCTTTAAAAAACGGTGTCCGTTGACCTACTATTCGTGTAATGCTGAGCATGCTAACGAGGTAACGTTCGTGATACTAAGCACCAATTATTACATGTAACGTTACTTTTAATTTAAGTAATAACACTTCACGACTAGTAGTCCTGAGTATTACATACTTTCCAATCATTTTAAGATAGTTGACAAAATAACATCATCCAAAGAATACAGCATGCTTGCCGGTTAGCTATCTTACCTGACTGAACATTTTGAGAGAAGTTTCCTTTTGTCGTAGTGATACTAGAATAACGGTATCCCTCGCGGCAAGTGCCACTTTGTCATTACATTTGATTGACAGATTTTGGCGTTTGACAGGCGGTGTGACAGACTCGCTGCAGCTTGCTAGCTAGGACACCGTATCTCGTCTTGGATTTACGTGATGGTTTACGTAAACCATCAAAAAAATACTGGACATTCTCTGTATGCCTTATAACTGAATAGGTTTTCACAGGCTCCTACGGTGAATTGACCATCCATCTTTCCAGGACAAGGGTGAGTTCTGCTGAGAATATGTCATGTGCTTTTGTATGTTTTTAATATTAGCATGGTGTACTGCCCTTGTTGAACCCACACAATTACCAACTCAGTCAATGAGATCTCATTTTGTGGATTAGACTTTGGCACTGAAAGTACAGTGCATGTGTGTAATCAGTTACCAGTAGACAGCATGAAGTAGTCAACTGAAAGTGATGCAGTGGCTAGCAGTTTACACAACACGCTTTGACGGCAGCACGCAGAGAGAGAGAAAGGTAATATTGGAACTTATATTTGCCTAGTTTGGTCATGGTGGGTATGTAGTGTGTTAACATGACTTTTGTCTCCTTAGAAATAAGAAAATGCATGGAGCACAACAGGAAGTGAGTTTTGTTCACGTATACAGACCTCAGCTGTAACACTGTACCCGTCAGGTCTTTGTCCACTGATACGGAACAAACAGGGTGAGCACCTAACTCTTAAATTTACGAACTATGCTATTTTTATATGTTTGCAAACAGTACATAAGTGATGTGGATCCACTTCAACATCAGCATGAACATACGAACAAATGCCACGCACCTGCTCAATCCGCCGGATTTTTTTACTGCTTATTTTAACATATTGGTGCTTGTGGAGACGTGTTAAATTTTTATTTATTTATTTTTTTTTTGGAGAGATTCATTTATAAGTATCCATGTATCTAAACTAGCGCAAACCTTAGTTAAAATCAAAAGTTCCAAATACTTGTGCCATCAGGTTTGTTGCAGTCTGAATGAAGTAAGTCATTGTAGTACACCATGTTTTCCGGGTTAATTAACCCGTGTCGTTTGGTTTGACAAGATCATGGAAAACAGAACATATAGAAGTAGTTCTTTCTTTTAAGACTTAGTAGTTCTATTTAGTAGTCAATTAACAAAATTGAGCATAATGTTCTCTCAAAAATTTTAACATATTCAATAAGTTGGAGTGACCTCTTCATTCATCCAAAAGAGGTATAAATAAATGGCTGCTGTTTCTGTTCTTCCACAGCAACAAAATGGCAGTGTATCTCCCCGGCCTACTGTCGGTGGTTGTGTTCTACCTCATGATCCTGATCATGGGAATCTGGGCCTCCAGAAAGTCCAAGATTGAGGAGAAGAAATGTTCAGGGAAGAAGAGCGAGATCACCATGATAGGGGGCCGTAACCTGAACATCTGGGTCGGCATCTTCACCACCACTGGTGAGGATTTATACCCTGCCCTTGATATAATTATTTACATCATAAAAAATAATCAGACGAATGAGATTTTACAAATGAGTTACAGCTTTGTCCACAACAAGGTTTTACAGCCCGTAATTCAGAAAAGCAAGTTCAGCCTCTTCTTGAAACTACCTCTTCAGTGATTAACTGTCATAATTCATATTTATATTTTTTGTTGTTATTATGTGTTGTGATATCCAACAGTGGTTCACAGACCATTGCTGTTAATAAATATTTCTTGTCAGTGATCTGCGAATAACAAAAACAGTGAATGAGGTTTCATTTTGATTGAAGTTTGTATTACTTCAAGGTGTTGTATTTGTTATACAAATATGTGTATTCATTTCACATTGATGATTTCAGGCATTTTTACATATATACATAAGTAATGTGTGTATGTTTCTTCTCTCTCTGCAGCTACGTGGGTGGGAGGTGATTTCATTTTGGGCAACGCAGAGATGGTCTATATGCCCAACAAGGGCCTGATCTGGGCGATTGGACCCATTGCCGCCAGCCTTAGTCTAGTCATAGGTACATGGTTCGTTTGCCACTAAATGAATCACTAATTACATCTGTACAACTTACATCTCTCACATGGCCAGTTTAAAAAACAACTAATTTGATGAATCATTGTTGAGCACAAGCCACAAATTCACACAAGAATGATAAAGGTGAAGGGTAGTATTGCTGTTATAGATCATTGTTTGACGTGGATTGCTGCTTCACTGGTATCCTTGTTTGACCCTCCATGTTGGTGTTAATGTGTCTTCAGACATGCAAGCAGACAAGCATTTCATTTTCCTGTAGCATGAATGGGCTAGGCTCTCACTTGTCCCGGAGCATTCCTTATTGTGGAATATGAAGAACCCCCACCAAAATTTTCTTTCCATTTCCTTTGTAATTGCTAAAACACTGGAATTTCCATTTCATTTTGACCTGATCAGCTGGTAAATTTTATACTTGCCATATGTTTCTTGTGCAGGTGGACTTTTCTTCCTCAAACCAATGCGAGGGAAAAACTATGTGACAATTATGGATCCATTTCAAGAAAAATATGGGGACACTCTGACCGGCATCCTCCTTATTCCCGCTCTGCTGGCAGATATTTTTTGGGTGGCATGTGTTCTTGCTGCTCTTGGTAAGAGAAAGGAATACATTAACCCATACCAAAGCTGGCATCAAATTCATCACTGGTCCCCAGCTGTTGGCTTACAGCTTTATGCTAGCATCATTTTACAATCAATCAAGTAGTTCATCCAGTCTGCTGTATTCTGTTGTACTGTATGTATCTCATGAGTATGAGCTCTAATGCCTTCTCACTCATTTAGCAACATGTGGTAGAAACACTGTTATGGATAAAGGGGAGCAGCAGAGAGGAAAGGCATTATGACTGCTAGTCATAATAAATCTAAGGTTGGATGTAAGCTCTATCATCAGGTTGAATGATCTGTCTTGTGATGCATGGCAGGGGGTACAATAAGTGTGATTCTGGACATTCCATCGTACTACACCGTGGTCATCTCTGCTGCAGTGGCAATACTGTATACCCTGCTGGGAGGCATGTACTCAGTGGCATACACAGATATCATCCAACTCATTTTCATGTTTCTGAGTCTGGTGAGTTGACCATGTGGATGCTTCACTGGTGTAAGGCACACCCATTTCTGTTGCAGATGTATGGACCCCAATCCTCTTATGTAAGCATTAAAAGTACCGACTGGGAAAAACCAATACAGCGTTCTTCTTATGTATGTATGAGAAAATATTACAGTCCAAGGGGGTGGGGGGACTTCAAGAGGAAGTGAGGAGTGAGTGGACTTTTCTCCCATGGTCACCTTGCACTATGGTAGGGATTGAGAGTGTGAGCTTAGTCCAAGAATTTCTCTGTTTCTTTAATTATGTCTTCCAGAATGAGAAATGAGCATCGAACTACAGTAATTCTCTTTTGAAGCAATCCCTGTCCCTCTTAAATTTGTGTGAATCAATTTGTTTCTCTTGAATTTCAGTGGTTCTGTGTGCCGTTCATGCTAACGAGCCCGGCTTCTGCTGACATCACTTTCACAGCAGTGAACAGGCTCTACCAGGAGCCATGGCTGGGCAGACTCCAGGTTGAGGACATGGGCAGATGGATGGATGATTTACTGCTTTTGGTCAGCAAAGCTTTCATTACCAAAAACAAATCTTAAAATAACCCCATTAATTGCATGTCTGTAAGTAAAAAATAATCCAGACCAAATGGTTCATGGTTTGACAAAACCAAAGAATTGATGCTGTTTCCTTGTAGGATTTCCATGGTCTATGGATACAAACGATCTGGACTTTTCAGGGGGAATCTACCCATGCTCAAGTTGGATGCACTCTCTGCTAACCTCTCTTTCAGACCCTGTGTGGAGTTTGCTCTCAGGCCTTCTACCAGCGGATCCTGGCTGTAGCTACTGACAAACAAGCTCATGTCACCTGCTATGTCAGTGCAGTTTTTTGTGCTTTCCTGGCGGTTCCTCCACTAATCATAGGTGCTGTAGCTGCCTCTACAGGTACCACAGATTTCATTATTTCTTATACGCATATTTTTCATGTGTCCAGCTTATTATGTGTACATTTATTTATTGAACTACTTTCTATATTTTTCACAATTTGGACTGGTTAAGAATTGGTGGGGCCGACAAATGGCTCACCCAGTAAAGATTCATTCAGAAAGCAAAGCCCAAGATGAAAGGGGGTAAGCCCACCAGCTTTGTTAGTCTCTAGCAGCCAGCCCTGGTCAGGCCAGGGTGCATCTGCACCGTGGAAGGAAGTGAGATTAGTTGTCAAACGAATGAGAGGATTCATGTGCCTGTGGCTGTCTTCTCCTTCAGTCAACGGGGAAAGATCTTTAAAGCTTGCAAGTTCGGTTCAGATTGGGGTGGGGAGAAATCATGATCTCAGTTCTGACCCATAGCTGCAATATCCACTGGAAAGGTGCATGCTAACAAACATCCTCTTTAAAGTTGTGTACTACCTGCCGCTCTACACCTTTGGTGCAGGCATGAATTTAGTACAGGTAGATGGCAGTGAAACCCTCTTTCCAAGGTGATTCCATGGTCAACTATGTATTTTACCATGGGTTCCTGGCCATAGCCAGCAGTTAATATTCAGTACCACATTGGCAAGGGTGTCAAGAATAGTTATATTCAACCATGTCTCTGTTTAACATTTATGTTACAAGCCTATGAAAGCAGTCTCTACTTCTCTCTTAGACTGGAACCAGACTAGCTTTGGTCTCCCCACACCTTATGAGCAGGACAAGGCAGGTATGATCCTGCCCCTCTCCCTTCAGCACCTCTGCCCCCCCTATGTCTCCATTGCGGGTATTGGCACCATTGCTGCAGCTGTGATGTCATCTGTAGACTCTGCAATGCTGTCATTTGCCTCTCTCAGCGCTCGCAACATCTACAAGAAAATCCTGAAGAAAAAAGTGAGTCACTGTTTTTTAATGCAAACTCAAAAAAACAAATAACTGTAAACTAATGAGTGGGTGAGCAAGCAACCAGAGTTGCAATGTTGGTTTTAACCATGTTTTGGTGGATCACTGTCTACTGGGTTATACATCACTCACAAGGTAAGTGATATATTTCAAAAATATGTAATTTGGGTGAACTATCCATTTACATCTGCCAGTCTAAAAATGCAAAGTTTGTGACTGCTTCAAGAATGAGTGATAAGATTTTAAGAATTAGAGAATATCATCCACGCACTCTGCACCATGTCCTTGCCAGGCTTCAGAGAAGGAGATCACATACGTGATGAAGGTTTGCATCCTCCTGATCGGATGTACAGGGATGGGCCTGGCCATGACCACCTCTTCTGTGTATGTCTTCTGGATCCTGAGTGGGGACATCATATACACATCGATGTTCCCCCAGGTGTTCTGCCTCTTCTTCCTGCCAGACCGCACCAACGGGTACGGGGCGGCCTCGGGCTTCGGGGTGGGGCTGCTGCTCCGTTGTCTGATGGGTGAAACCACGCTGGGGGTCCCCCCAGTCATCTGGCTCCCTGGTAGTCGGCTTGTGGATGGCGTCTATGAGCAGCGGCTCCCCTTTCGGAGCTTGATCGTTCTGGTCTCTTTCGCTATCATCCTGCTGGTATCGCACCTTGCGTCTTTCCTCTTCCACAGAAGATTTCTGCCTGAACGCTGGGATGTGTTCAAACTCAGACAGACAGATGTGGTCACCCTGAGGGATGTGGCATTAAAGGAGCCAAATGAAGAGACTAACATGGACACTAGCCTACCCTCTCTTCCTGACAATGAAATTGAGGATGTAAATACTTCACTGTGTAGTAGGCCACCCAGTCAGGCAGAGATTCTTTGAATGACTATATCCATTGCTTTCATGTGATACAGAGCCCAAAGTACATTTATGTAGGCACGAACACACACGTTCTCTATCACATCTATTTTCACTGTGGTTCTTTTGATTGATTCCCTGCTTTTTAATCTAGCTTATTTTCTCCAACTTCTACTTTATTCCAGATTTTACATGTAACTGGCACAAGTGAATACAGAATAAAATACTTTCATTAATGTAATGCTCTTGTTAACCATTGAGTTGCATGGAAAGAAAGTAGGCAGCAACGGATCCACCCATGTAGACCTGTTCTGTTCCAATATATTTCACCCCCAGCCAGAACAGAAGAAAAAAAATGCTTAAATTGGTAATGCTGAAGGTTCATCATCCAGCTCCAAAGCTCCACAGCGCAGCTTCTTGCATTAGTTCTCTGCACAAAACAAGTTTTTTTACCTTGTGACGTAGTCATTGAAGAAACATCAAGGCATGTAAATATGCATTGTCCTTCCAGCACTGAGTCTCACACGAGTGTAGTAAAAATGACTTTTCTGTCACCCATAGTAACACAAACATCAATACCCCCTACAGAATCATTATCAAATAAAAATGCACTACCAATGCAAAGATCCATAATAGTGACTACAAGTACAATTTGTTGATTTTTAACTGAACTTAAAGTATCCTAATTTGAAAGAATTTCGCTTTTTATTCATGGCTATGACCGAACATGAAATGAAACAGATTTTTAATGCAAATTAGTGTCATGAGTAGATATAAAGAAAAGTTACCTAAGGCAGAAAGTTTTGGCACTGTATACTTGGACTTCCACAAAACTTGCAGTAAGAATTTTATACTCTTAAACTGAAATAACTGAGTCCGAGATCCTATACACTAATCTTGTATCATGGTCCTTGACATGAGGAACAGCAGGAAAAATCTACCTGCCCTTTCAGGTGAGGCTTCCATCATAACTATGAATATGTATCAAGCCTGTAAATAATGGTAACATTTCCACTGAACATTATATTGAGGAGATGGTTTTCTTTCACCAATTACATTCATTTATCGTATTGGCCACTGTAAACCCATTTTTCTTTAATATATGCAGTTAATCTGGAATACCTACACTTAAGAATAAACAAAATAACTAGTCAGGCCTGAACTCCACAAACTACAAGGAGCATCTTGCACTCTCCACAAGGCTTATACCTTGATGAATAACTAAGTTATCTCGCTAGCTGTCTTGAACCTGTCATCTTCCCCCTCAGCCTGACCATGATAGCGAGTAAAACTCAGTTTCCTAACCTTTTCCGAATCTGCACCTACCAGTGAGACCCTGCTAAATTGTACTGTTCAGCATAAAAGCCAGAAAGTATAAAGCCAGCTAACTACACAGCTGGTTATATAAACATGGAAAATATGAACAATAATTGTAAGGCCACAAAGGCTGCTTAATTAGTCGTTCTTGCAGGGTTAAAGTGTCTATATCACCTCATTTCTCATGCTAATCATGAAGAAACCATTCATCAGATGGTCATTCCTCAAGATCAAGCCTAGTTAGTGGGTACAGTACAACATGACTGCAAATTACTGATAATTTCTGATAATCTGAATAAAGAGACAACCAGCTGTAATTATGTGTTATTAAACCAAAGTTAAACTTTGTTTGCATTTTTACTCATAAAACACCAACTCCTACGTCTATTTAATCTAGCCTAATTTAGAGGCAATTTTGCTGAAGCTGGATTGTGCTGCTCTGTATTTGGACCATTTTGTGTTTGTTGTTGCTGATTTTAGATAAAAAATAACATTATGAAGCAGACAAGTAACTAATAACATGACCCCCACTTTATTAACCAGTCTGAAAACTAGAGTTCAACCAATGAAGTATGACCTCAAACATCTGCATAGCACACTCCTGTGAACCGGGCTGGCAACAGTGGGATGCATTTTAGTTTAAGCTCAGTTTCCTACAAATTGAAGCAGATCAAACAAATTTGAATATTGGTCGCTGTATTTACAAATATATTTATTAGCTTGCTTGCCGTAGGCGCAAATTACTGTTGTTCTATAGAATCTTTACTTCTTGGTTTTACTCATGGTTCTTACGGACGTATCCCTCCACTCTTTTTAAGACAGACGTACCAAATTTGGCCACCAAAGGCATGAACACACTGGTCAGGCTACTTGAATTTTCTTAGTCTCTAATTTACGTTACTAAGCAACAATTATAACTGCCGCCGCTAAACTCACAGACGGATTAAATTTATCACTGTCTGATTTGCATGAACTACTTCAGCGTTAAGGATTTGTAGTCCTAAGTATGATGTACTTTTTAAGCTAGACAAACCAAATTTGGTAACTTAAATATACTGGCCAGACTGCTTGTATTTTTCTAAGCTATACGATTTATATATATATATTTTTTTTTTAACTATAAAGCTTTAAAAAACGGTGTCTGTTGACTTAATATTAGTGTAATGCTGAGCATGCTAACGAGGTAACGTTAGTGATACTAAGCACCAATTATTACATGTAACGTTACTTTTAATTTAAGTAATAACACTTCACGACTAGTAGTCCTGAGTATTACATACTTTCCAATCATTTTAAGATAGTTGACAAAATAACATCATCCAAAGAATATGGCATGCTTGCCGGTTAGCTATCTTACCTGACTGAACATTTTGAGAGAAGTTTCCTTTTGTCGTAGTGATACTAGAATAACGGTATCCCTCGCGGATACATTACATTTGATTGACAGATTTTGGCGTTTGACAGGCGGTGTGACAGACTCGCTGCAGCTTCCTAGCTAGGACACTGTATTTCGTCTTGGATTTACGTGATGGTTTACGATCTTTTTTCTGGCTGAGATTAAACTATTCAGTCCACTCAGGTGTTAACTTTGTGTTAAGGGAGGGTGATTATGTTTGTCCCGTTACTGGTCTGATTTTCATTAATTTTTTTTTTTTAATTATTATTTTAATTAGATTTAATCCTGATTAAAGAAACGACATGGGGTCCAGGGGCTTTAAAGTGGCTTTTCTCTCTACCTTGACCAAAACTGGTTCAACTGCATAGTTTCTCCAAAACAAGTCAATCGTAGAAATAACTTGTTGGGCAAGTGAATTCTGGACATTCTCTGTATGCCTTATAACTGAATAGGTTTTCACAGGCTCCTACGGTGAATTGACCATCCATCTTTCCAGGACAAGGGTGAGTTCTGCTGAGAATATGTCATGTGCTTTTGTATGTTTTTAATATTAGCATGGTGTACTGCCCTTGTTGAACCCACACAATTACCAACTCAGTCAATGAGATCTCATTTTGTGGGTTAGACTTTGGCACTGAAAGTACAGTGCATGTGTGTAATCAGTTATCAGTAGACGGCATGAAGTAGTCAACTGAAAGTGATGCAGTGGGTAGCAGTTTACACAACACGCTTTGACGGCAGCACGCAGAGAGAGAGAAAGGTAATATTGGAACTTACATTTGCCTAGTTTGGTCATAGTGGGTATGTAGTGAGTTCACATGACTTTTGTCTCCTTAGAAATAAGAAAATGCATGGAGCACAACGGGAAGTGAGTTTTGTTCACATATACAGACCTCAGCTGTAACACTGTACCCGTCAGGTCTTTGTCCACTGATACGGGACAAACAGGGTGAGCACCTAACTCTTAAGTTTACGAACTATTCTATTTTTATATGTTTGCAAACAGTACATAAGTGATGTGGATCCATTCATGTCGTATGTGAAAGTAAATGAGAAATGACATACAGTACTAATAAAACATTTCATTTCAGAGCTAAGGGGAGCTGCTATATTCATGTGCTATTTTACATTTATATGTAAATATATGATTGTATCAGACTTCTTCAAGAGAGTCCAGTGAAAGCCTTGGCACATGACTACCTCATGTCACATAAAGGGCCATTTGGACAAACCATGTACAACATCCTACAGGAGAATGTCTGAGAACCTAAAATATAATGGTTGCCTGGGAGATGCTTGGCAAGGTGCATATTAACATAACAAAACAGTGCCAATGGAAGTGCGGTGTAAACTTTATGGGCCTCATTTATTAGATTTAAGACGAACGGATTTGCTTGTAAATCATTCAAAATTGCACTTAAGCAAACAAGGTGATTCAATTTCATGGCGACTTCCAAACGGAGCTCTACGACCAGTCGGTAAGCCCAGCCCTCAAGAAGTCGAATACATCCCAGCGCGCTAAATGGAATTATGGGATTCCATACAATGCATGAAACCAAATGGAAGGCAAACAACGATTTTCTAAATCTCATCACTCTCCATAAGTCAGTAGATACACAAATACCTGATTATGCTAATGTGATGACCGTAATGTATGATTGGGCGTTTTCCGTTGCCTTTTGGATGGTAATTCCATTTTTTTCCCTGCTCGGCCATCTTTTAACGTTGCCTGCAGTTTGTTTGCCTTTCATGTACGATCGGTGTAATCAACATAAGCATGAACATACGAACAAATGCCACGCACCTGCTCAATCCGCCGGATTTTTTTTACCGCTTATTTTAACATATTGGTGCTTGTGGAGACGTGTTAAAATTGTTTTTTTTTTTTTTTTTTTTTTTTTTTTTGGAGAGATTCATTTATAAGTATCCATGTATCTAAACTAGCGCAAACCTTAATTAAAATCAAAAGTTCCAAATACTTGTGCCATCAGGTTTGCTGAAGTCTGAATGAAGTAAGTCATTTTAGTACACCATGTTTTCCGGGTTAATTAACCCGTGTCGTTTGGTTTGACAAGATCATGGAAAACAGAACAGATAGAACTAGTTCTTTCTTTTAAGACTAAGTAGTTCTATGCTCCAATCAACAACATTGAGCATAATGTTCTCTCAAAAATTTTAACATATTCAGTAAGTTGGAGTGAGCTCTTCATTCATCCAAAGAGGTATGAATAAATGGCTGGTGTTTCTATTCTTCCACAGCAACAAAATGGCAGTGTATCTCCCCGGCCTACTGTCGGTGATTGTGTTCTACCTCATGATCCTGATCATGGGAATCTGGGCCGCCAGAAAGTCCAAGATTGAGGAGAAGAAATGTTCAGGGAAGAAGAGCGAGATCACCATGATAGGGGGCCGTAACCTGAACATCTGGGTCAGCATCTTCACCACCACTGGTGAGGATTTATACCCTGCCCTTGATTTAATTATTTACATCATAAAAAATAATCAGACAAATGAGATTTTACGAATGAGTTACAGCTTTGTCCACAGCAAGGTTTTACAGCCTGTAATTCAGAAAAGCAAGTTCAGCCTGTTCTTGAAACTACCTCTTCAGTGATTAACTGTCATAATTCATATTTATATTTTTTGTTGTTATTATGTGTTGTGATATCCAACAGTGGTTCACAGACCATTGCTGTTAATAAATATTTCTTGTCAGTGATCTGCGAATAACAAAATCAGTGAATGAGGTTTCATTTTGATTGAAGTTTGTATTACTTCAAGGTGTTGTATTTGTTATACAAATATGTGTATTCATTTCACATTGATGATTTCAGGTATTTTTACATTTTTACATAAGTAATGTGTGTATGTTTCTTCTCTCTCTGCAGCTACGTGGGTGGGAGGTGGTTTCATTTTGGGCAACGCAGAGGTGGTCTATATGCCCAACAAGGGCCTGATCTGGGCAATTGGACCCATTGGCTACAGCCTCAGTCTAGTCATAGGTACATGGTTCGTTTGCCACTAAATGAATTACTAATTACATCTGTACAACTTACATCTCTCACATTGGCCAGTTTAAAAAACAACTAATTTGACGAATCATTGTTGAGCACAAGCCACAACTGCACACAAGAATGATAAAGGTGAAGGGTAGTATTGCTGTTATAGATCATTCTTTGACTTGGATTGCTGCTTCACTGGTATCCTTGTTTGACCCTCCATGTTGGTGTGAATGTGTTTTCAGACATGCAAGCAGACAGGCATTTCATTTTCCTGTAGCATGAATGGGCTAGGCTCTCACTTGTCCCGGAGCATTCCTTATTGTGGAATATGAAGAACCCCCACCAAAATTTTCTTTCCATTTCCTTTGTAATTGCTAAAACACTGGCATTTCCATTTCATTTTGACCTGATAAGCTGGTAAATTTTATACTTGCCATATGTTTCTTGTGCAGGTGGACTTTTCTTCCTCAAACCAATGCGAGGGAAAAACTATGTGACAATTATGGATCCATTTCAAGAAAAATATGGGGACACTCTGACCGGCATCCTCCTTATTCCCGCTCTGCTGGCAGATATTTTTTGGGTGGCATGTATTCTCGCTGCTCTTGGTAAGAGAAAGGAATACATTAACCCATACCAAAGCTGGCATCAAATTCATCACTGGTCCCCAGCTGTTGGCTTACAGCTTTATGCTAGCATAATTTTACAATCAATCAAGTAGTTCATCCAGTCTGCTGTATTCTGTTGTACTGTATGTATCTCATGAGTATGAGCTCTAATGCCTTCTCACTCATTTAGCAACATGTGGTAGAAACACTGTTATGGATAAAGAGGAGCAGCAGAGAGGAAAGACATTATGACTGCTAGTCATAATAAATCTAAGGTGGGATATAAGCTCTATCATCAGGTTGAATGATCTGTTTTGTGGTGCATGGCAGGGGGTACAATGAGTGTGATTCTGGACATTCCATCCTACTACACCGTGGTCATCTCTGCTGCAGTGGCAATACTGTACACCCTGCTGGGAGGCATGTACTCAGTGGCATACACAGATATCATCCAACTCATTTTCATGTTTCTGAGTCTGGTGAGTTGACCATGTGGATGCTTCACTGGTGTAAGGCACACCCATTTCTGTTGCAGATGTATGGACCCCAATCCTCTTATGAAAGCATTAAAAGTATCGACTGGGAAAAACCAATACAGCGTTCTTCTTATGTATGTATGAGAAAATATTACAGTCCAAGGGGGTGGGGGGACTTCAAGAGGAAGTGAGGAGTGAGTGGACTTTTCTCCCATGGCCACCTTGCACTATGGTAGGGATTGAGAGTGTGAGCTTAGTCCAAGAATTTCTCTGTTTCTTTAATTATGTCTTCCAGAATGAGAAATGAGCATTCCAAACGAACTACAGTAATTCTCTTTTGAAGCAATCCCTGTCCCTCTTAAATTTGTGTGAATCAATTTGTTTCTCTTGAATTTCAGTGGTTCTGTGTGCCGTTCATGCTAAGGAGCCCAGCCTCTGCTGACATCACTTTCACAGCAGTGAACAGGCTCTACCAGGAGCCATGGCTGGGCAGACTCCAGGTTGAGGACATGGGCAGGTGGATGGATGATTTACTGCTTGTGGTCAGCAAAGCTTTCATTACCAAAAACAAATCTTAAAATAACCCCATTAATTGCATGTCTGTAAGTAAAAAATAATCCAGACCAAATGGTTCGTGGTTTGACAAAACCAAAGTATTGATGCTGTTTCCTTGTAGGATTTCCAGGGTCTATGGATACAAATGATCTGGACATTTCAGGGGGAATCTATCCATGCTCAAGTTGGATGCACTCTTTGCTAACTTCTCTTTCAGACCCTGTGTGGAGTTTGCTATCAGGCCTTCTACCAGCGGATCCTGGCTGTAGCTACTGACAAACAAGCTCATGTCACCTGCTATGTCAGTGCAGTTTTTTGTGCTTTCCTGGCGGTTCCTCCACTAATCATAGGTGCTGTAGCTGCCTCTACAGGTACCACAGATTTCATTATTACTTATACGCATATTTTTCATGTGTCCAGCTTATTATTAATACATTTATTTATTGAACTACTTTCTATGTTTTTCACAATTTGGACTGGTTAAGAATTGGTGGGGCCGACAAATGGCTCACCCAATAAAGATTCATTCAGAAAGCAAAGCCCAAGATGAAAGGGGATAAGCCCACCAGCTTTGTTGGTCTCTAGCAGCCAGCCCTGGTCAGGCCAGGGTGCATCTGCACCATGGAAGGAAGTGAGATTAGTTGTCAAACGAATGAGAGGATTCATGTGCCTGTGGCTGTCTTCTCCTTGAGTCAACGGGGAAAGATCTTTAAAGCTTGCATGTTCGGTTCAGATTGGGGTGGGGTGAAATCATGATCTCAGTTCTGACCCATAGCTGCAATATCCACTGGAAAGGTGCATGCTAACAAACATCCTCTTTAAAGTTGTGTACTACCTGCCGCTCTACACCTTTGGTGCAGGCATGAATTTAGTACAGGTAGATGGCAGTGAAACCCTCTTTCCAAGGTGATTCCATGGTCGACTATGCATTTTCCCATGGGTTCCTGGCCATAGCCAGCAGTTAATATTCAGTACCACATTGGCAAGGGTGTCAAGAATAGTTATATTCAACCATGTCTCTGTTTATCGTTTATGTTACAAGCCTATGAAAACAGCCTGTACTTCTCTCTTAGACTGGAACCAGACTAGCTTTGGTCTCCCCACACCTTATGAGCAGGACAAGGCAGGCATGATCCTGCCCCTCTCCCTTCAGCACCTCTGCCCCCCCTATGTCTCCATTGCGGGTATTGGCGCCATTGCTGCGGCTGTGATGTCATCCATAGACTCTGCAATGCTGTCATTTGCCTCTCTCAGCGCTCGCAACATCTACAAGAAAATCCTCAGGAAAAAAGTGAGTCACTGTTTTTTAATGCAAACTCAAAAAACCACATAACTAAATTAATGAGTGGGTGAGCAAGCAACCAGAGTTGTGACGTTGGTTTTAACCATGTTTTGGTGGATCACTGTCTCCTGGGTTATGCATCACTCACCTGGTAAGTGATATATTACAAAAATATGCAATGTGGGTGAACTGTCCCTTTACATCTGCCAGTCTAAAAATGCAAAGTTTGTGACTGCTTCAAGAATGAGTTATAAGATTTTAAGAATTAGAGAATAACATCCACACACTCGGCACCATGTCCTCGCCAGGCTTCAGAGAAGGAGATCACATACGTGATGAAGGTTTGCATCCTCCTGATCGGATGTACAGGGATGGGCCTGGCCATGACCACCTCTTCTGTGTACGTCTTCTGGATCCTGAGTGGGGACGTCATGTACACATCGATGTTCCCCCAGGTGGTCTGCCTTTTCTTCCTGCCAGACCGCACCAACGGGTACGGGGCGGCCTCGGGCTTCGGGGTGGGGCTGCTGCTCCGTTGTCTGATGGGCGAAACCACGCTGGGGGTCCCCCCAGTCATCTGGCTCCCTGGTAGTCGGCTTGTGGATGGCATCTATGAGCAGCGGCTCCCCTTTCGGAGCTTGATTGTTCTGGTCTCTTTCGTTATCATCCTGCTGGCATCGCACCTTGCATCTTTCCTCTTCCACAGAGGATTTCTGCCAAACCGCTGGGACGTGTTCAAACTCAGACAGACAGGTGCGGTCACCCTGAGGGATGTGGCACTAAAGGCACCAAATGAAGAGACTAACCTGGACACTAGCCTGCCCTCTCTTCCCAACCATGAAATTGGAGATGGAAATACTTCACTAGGTAGTAAGCCACCCAGTCAGGCAGAGATTCTTTGAATGACTGTTTCCATTGCTTTAGTGTGACACATAACATCGAAGCAATTTAGGTTTTAAGTCATTGCTGATATTTCCATTGATCAGTATATTTACATTTGAGGAAATAGTTTTTCAGCTAACAAAATCATTGCTGACCTGCAACCAATCAAACACGGTATTCATTATTTTTCAATATACACTATTTTTCCTTCAGTATTTGCAAGAGTTCAGCCTAAATGCCAGGATGCATTGAGCTTACTAGATACCTAACTAAATACTTGGCTTCTAGGTATCGTGACTAGCTAACTGTCGTGGTAGCTTTGTGTGCAGTTTCCTACCGGCAGCCGCAATCCAAGTAAAATCACTCCTGCTTGTTATTCAGAGGTAGCTTACTAGATTCGTTGGTTTGAAATTTACACTTTGAAGTAGCATCTATCGCTAAATCAACATCAAAGACATTACTTATGAGGACATGGTGGCTGCTTGATCATTGAGGTGCTGCTGCTAAGATCTTTAACTCCTAGTTTCTCGAGGTAAAAGTGAGCTATAAGCTGCTGTGATAGTCGTGTAAGTTACCTGGCAGTCTAGTTCTCGTTGTACTGTGTAAATTAAAAGTACATTGCTATAAATTAGGTAGTTTACGAATATCAACTGATACTCGGTTATGAATAGAATACAGAGGCTCATTTACCTATCACATCATTTATCAAGAACATTTATCACTAGCTAACGTGTAAGTTAGCATATGATTTAGGCTAGCCTACAACGTACTTCACACTATTGTGTGTGCACTGTGCACTATTGTAGAGAGAGTGTTTTTCCACTAGTTTGTGTACAAGAGTGAACGCACTATATAGCCTAGTATTTCACTGTCCGGAAACACGTCACCAGCGTTGATGGTCATGAGCCCGCTATTTTGTTTTAAATGTTCGGTTGCTGGCGGCACTTCCCTTCCTGTTTCGCGTTGCAGTCTGGAACAATAGTGTCCATGGAAATCACACTTTGGATCGCTGCCACTGTTAGTGTGTATGCTTGTACTATCTAGTGCATAGTTCATGACAAAAATTAACCACACTATGTACTATACACTCTGAAAACGGCTAGAAATAGGTGTCGTGCGCTTTTGGGACACAGCACAGGAATTGGTCTTTTTAGTGACAAACCTGCTTACCCTTACGCCAGTAAATTTATTTCAGGGGACAAATTTTGGTTACGTACCGTAAGGGAACAATATTCAGTACAAATTAAAACCACCATAAAAACAGACCAAAACTGAGTGAAATTTAGTTATTTATTGCGCTAATGTTATGTTTCTTAAATGTATGCACTGTGTTGTGCTGTACAGAGATTTTACGAGAACAAATGGTAAATTGTCAATGTAAGGATTTGTGAACCTTACGCAAATAAGCTGGCTAACTTCCCCACTGTAACCTTGCAGACAACTGAGCCCGGCCAGCTAACTCAGATCAATACTTAATGAATGACATTAATCACGTTAGATAAATTAGTTATCTTTGAAACAGGAAACTTTAACCCATAATGAATGGAGCTGGTGAACTTTCATTTTGTAACATTTTGTATCTTCCCGTTATCGCTATACAATATACAATATTTAGGTTCTCCAACGATGTTTGAGTCTTGTTGCTCTGCGTTATCAGTGATCAGTGTATCAGCGGGTAAAAATCACTCGAGAAATTAGTTTTAACTACACCATATAGTGCTCATGTCAAGGATTCAGATTAACCTAACCAGTAGGTGATTTGTTAATTTTTAACAGGGTGGATGGTCCAATGGGAGCACCCCCTGCCCCCACACCACTAACCAACACACACACTTGTAAAATTGGGATGGCAGGTTATCAAGGGGGATGGCATCCCCCCTCAAATTGCCTGCTGCTCTCGACACAAGATATGCGGTTTCATAAAATAATAAACTCCACAACACCATGTCTTTTGTTGTTCTTTCAACTTTATTGATGGATAGTGACTTATGTAAGTTCTTATCAAAGTCGCAACCTCAACAAGAGACAGTGTGTTGCGGAATATATTGCTTTCTTGGCAAAGGCACGTGTTCGGCACTTGTGATCAACAGTGTCAGGTATGCAAACCTGTCTCCTTACACTTTGGATATTTGGTCTAGAAACTGTCATCTTACTTTATCAGTATTCCCATGTCTTAACTTCTTCCCCATTCACTGTCACTACATTTTCCGTCATGTAGGATACCTATTTTTAAAAATGAACCTTTCACAGGTAAATCAAATAGTCACCTGTCGTTTCTCCATGTAGACAGGGATTTCTAGTAATATATATATGAGTAAAACAGTATGTAACAAAACAATAAAGAAACAAGTCAAGTTTGTGGGTAAATGTTTCAAGGAAACTCATTAACCACAAAAATGCTATGAACAAATTAATAACAACCGCTGGGTATTACTGAAAAACTGAAATGTAGTTAGAATTCTCAAACTGTTTCCATAAAACATGAACACAATGTCTGTGTACTCTCCTTACTACATACTTGCCTAGTTTTATTGACCGGATTTATAATATTTTACACATTTATAATTTGTCATTAAAATAATTTTAGTTGCAGAGGTGAGCTTGTATCCAAACAGAAGTGAGTTATCTCATTTGTTTGCTGTGTCTGTCACCTACAGCTCTGTTTAAATGGAGGAAAGGTCAGAGGCTATCTTTCTGGGACCATGGAGATTATATTATGAGAAATAGGTCAGATGGTAAGGTTAGTATTTTAGTAAAAGCAAAGAAATATAAACAGGTTTTCTGTCCAAACTTGATTGACAAACTCCCTGTTAGTTGAATGTATTGATATACTTAAACCTCCAGATTTAGATATTAAGAGTATGAAGATGTGAAGTTTCACATCTTCAGAGATTGTTTGCTTGCTTTTCCAAGGTGTGTGTGTGTGTGTGTATCTCAACAATAGGAAAATAACATTATAAAGAAGATACAAGTTCATAATAGCATGAATGAATTTGATATGTGATATGAATTTTAGGTCAGTTTTATATAAGTTTTATCAAAGAATTTTGAATAATGATTGCTATATTTCCATAAATATTAATATCTGTTGTCATGTCTACCATGATGTGTCACACCTGAGCTTAGGCTGTTACGCACACAATGTCTACAAGGAGGCAATTTGAGATTTGTATGACTCAGTCTTTTAAAAACAAGGTGATAATGTAATTTCAAGCTAATAAAATGAATTTTCAGCCATACACCAGAATGCTTTAGGTGTGAATTATTTGTGAAATAAAGGCATGAAGGTCATTTTTAGCAACAAGTTGCTTGTTATGTTGGCCAATGCAATCTCCGTTTTGCTTGGTTTAGATATTTGCTGTTGTTTTATCTCACCAATAATGACAAAGAAGGCGAAGAATTTCAATAAATCAAACTGCGGGAAAGGTTGCTTTTCTGCTCTTGGCCATGTCAACAGTTGTGGGTACTCTGCTCTCTGTGTGTGTAAAGTAAGCATGATGCATGCATTAGCAATGGACTGTGCACCATTCTCAAAACTACAATGGAGAGAGCTGAAGTCCATTCCTCCTGCAAGCCTTCACATAGCAGTCAGTTAAATGACATTCATTACGGTCTAAGATGATGAAACAACCTTTGTTACATGATAGGGCAGTACCCATGAACTCAGTGTGGAGTTTGCCACTGGGGGCTGGGGCAGGCATTGGTTTTAGGCTGGGTAGGAACAGGGGGAAGCTTCAGGCTGGAGCCAGCGGCCATGGGGGAAGAGGAGCTGGCTGTGAGCCTGACCTAGAGGGTAGAGACGTGGGGGGGGGAGGGAGGAGCAGAGCTGAAATGCAACATTAAAACCAAAATAAATACAAATGAGGTAATGCTTCAACCAAGAGATACAGAACAGCTACAAAGAAGGCCATGCCTGAGATGGTGGATGGCTTGTTTTTGAAATCCTCTTTTGGGTACTAGTAGTCATGGCCTTGTGGTATTCTGCTTGTAAATATGTCATGAACCGTGATAATATAAGTGATAATACAAAACAGAATTTTGGAATCAAGTCGCGTAGCAACCTTTATTTTCTATGTGCAAGTTCAGCCTCTGGACAGTAGGTGGCAGAAGAAGTCAAGCAGTAGGCTGAACAATTGACTTCCGGTTTAAACACAATATAGGAAGCAATGACATCAGTGATGGTACAGTGAGGTTTCATTAACCTGTTATTGGTTAAATGAGCTGCCAATCAGAAATTTTTTGATCCAATCAAACGTTTGCTTTTATTTGCCTATATATTGTTTCTTGTATCCATTTTATAATGGAGCCTAAAATAGTCACTGCAAAATTTACAAGAATCCATCATGTTTATGTCATAACTAGAAACATTTTCTGTGGGTATTTTTTCAATAGTTATGTGGGCACTAATTTGTTATAACAAGTAAAAAATAATTATATTTCAATGACACTAAAAAACGTTATGCTGCATTTGTCATAATGGTCAGTATTAGCTTTGACAGCTATAGTCGGTTTATTTAGGCATTTATTAAAGTTTTATTACTGATAGTCTGAAGATAGCTTCACTTAAATTACTAATAAAAAATTTATGTCACCAATATTTCAGTGGTATAACCACAGTACATGCACATACCTGTCTCTCTGCTTGGCAACATATAATCCTTCAAGAATCCGCTGTCTAAAACAACAGGTTGATGCATTACATGAGTTATCATACCAAATGCATATACATCCTCTAATAACAAAAGAAATATCACATTCCTCACAGACTGAAACCAAAACAACAGTTCAGCCTTTGTCAGTCTGCAGATGAGCCTACACCTTATGAGGCTCACACCTCCCTGGAACGGCTGGGCGTGTGCGAAACTTTTTCAGGTTGTTCACCCTTCATGGGCTCCTCCCACTCATACTCTGCCTCTCTCTCTCTCTCTCTCTCTCTCTCACTCAGGCAGACTATATGACTGTTTACTCAGGTATGGCCTGGAAAACCTGTCTGATGAGTGCCACTGAAGGCTGAGGCATGTGTGTGTGGAGTCAGTCAGTACAGACGGACGGACAGACGGGGCAGACAGTGCCAGACCCTGACAGAATGACCTGGTAGATGTTCTATGCAGGCGATTAGAGGGACCTGGGATTCTAATGTGGACTCTGAGGACCTGGAGCACCCACACCACCACCATTCTGCTCTTTGCTGCGCTGTCCATCGGGCCCTGCTGCCACCTCAGTAAGTGTGTGTGTGTGTGTGTGTGTGTGTATGTGTGTGCGTGCGTGTGTACACAAACCCTCAATCAAAAGTCAGCTGTTATCTGTACTGTCTCAGTCCTGAAGTTTGTTCTGCAGAGTGTGAATTCCAGAAATGTACATAATTTGCTGTTTTGGATTCACTGCTTGTTGAGGATTGTGAGGCAGTCCCTGGATGACGCAAGTGCACTTGTGCTCTCTGGGTTTCACTAGCGTACCACCATTTTGAGAGGGAGCTGCAGCATTAGGTCGTGGTTCAGTTAAAATTGGTGGGTTGGTGGGGGAACGCAGAGAGGCAGCTTAAACACAGACAGCTTGGAGCAGTCCACATGTCAAAGGCAATTGTTAGCCTGTTTAGCAGGTGCTAGCATGTAGAAACAAAGGAGAGATCACTCTAACTTGCCTTTCCAGTTCTCTCTCTGCATTTGGCCACAGTGAGACTGTTTCCGGTGAAACAAATGATGATGTGGTTTCAGGACATGATCTAAAAAAAGCCTACGATGGACTGAATCTCATATCAAAATGATAAGTCAAAGATAATAAAGAATACATTAAAATATATTTTTGTGAAGTGTCTACATATGACATATATTTTATTACTGTAAGTCAGATTCAGTCATGCACTGTTTTTTAAGACCTCAGCTGAGGAATGCAGCTATAACTTGTTTTGGGGTTAGGCCATTGTGGATTCCATGTACACTGTCCATAACAGAACAAATGTGTCAAAGGTTTTGATGTTTTCAAGCTCTAAAATAGCCTTCTCAAAGGCAGTTGCAACTGCCAAAAAGGCCAAGGAGAGCTACTTCTACATTCATAACTGCATGGTTCTTTCACATAGGGATTAACATTAAAAAGGAAATGTTAACTAGTTAAAAACAGCTGAGGCAATACCATGTAAAGACATCAAGCTCTTGAAAACCAATGGTTATATATTTTGGACATAGCCTTGAATATAATGAAATGTAATGAGGCTTCATACAGTAGCCTTAAATATAAACCACTCAAAATCATGAAATTAGATCCTCATCATTGACATTAATGGGGTGCTGGGTCCAATTATTGTTTGCCTCAGATGCCATGACGTATTTTCCCCCTTTGGGGAGCTCAGACACGTCATTGGTGTGCTCAGCCCTCGTACCTGTGGAATTCCATGTTCTCGGCAATGCTGGAGCTCTGGAATGCAGTCAGCCGTAACCGTGGTTACACAGGCATGCAAATTCTCACCTCCCTGCTACCTGTCACACTGGACAGTATGGCCTGTAGCTCGAGCAAGGACAAAGTCTTATATTAAATTATCTTTTTTTTGTGTGGCAGTACATATGAAAACCAAGAATGAAAGTTAAATGAAAACCTGTCAGGCTCACTTTGAGTCAGATCTACAGACAGAGCAGGTGCACAGTAGGCCATGACTATGATAACATACAGCATATACATTAACATTATTTAGCAGACAGTTTCATCCAAAGTGACTTAAGTTGATAAGGCTAACTGAGGGCCAGTCGCCCCTGGGAGCAATGTGGGGTTAAGGGCCTTGCTCAAGGGCCCAACAGCAATGGTGTTCTTGCTGTGGCTTGAACCTCCAACCTCAGAGGCCCCAGTCATGTACCTCAGCCACTAGGCTACATGCTTTTAGCAATCCCTCGTTCCATAGCAACTTATGCATTTTTACTCTCTATGTATTAATACAATCGGATATTTTTACTTCAGCAAGTTTAAGTGGAGCACTCTTTCTCAGGGGTGCAATGGAAGACGGGGACTGAATCTAAGTTATGTGCTCAGAATCCTAAACATTATAATACATTGCCACCAAACTTTTCCGCTGCTGTTGCCTTCATCCTACCTGGCTATCACAGGGACTTTGTTCAGTGCTGTTTGCTTTGCATGTGCGAGATTGGGAGTGGACGCTGAATCTGAAAATAAATATTTTTTTTTTACGTTCATTTCCTTGTCAAGGGTTATATTGCTCTGGGGTACATATTCCCCTGTCAACCTTTTTCACAAGTAAGAAGGTAGAAAGGTCTGTGAAGATGGGAGTCCAATTACATTTCTTAATGCCATGCACATCATCTTTTGTGATGGTAGAAATGGATCCAGACGGTACAGACAATGAGAGACAATGAACTGCCGCCTGCCCAAAACAACAAAAACAGACGTGGGAAGGTTGCTGGCCAGCGAACTATTTGAAGGACACCATTGTGTTCTCACAGAAAGGCATCCAAATTAGCTGCAATGAGTTTCCTTTGCAAATATACTGAGACCAGCTTATAATCAAACTGTAGCTTTCACTTCTCTTGAATATTACAATATTTACAAGAAAACACCTGCAACAATAAAGATTATTCAAGAATGTTCTTATTTTTCAATATAAAAAATGTTATGGTGTAATGATAAGTGATGCTTTTCATACAAAAACAGAAGGGAGAGATGGGAGTCACAGTAAACTGGGAGAATTTAACCACTTGTGGCAGGTTAGTATCTTGGAACATTCGTCTCAGAACAACCTGTCACATTGTAATGGACACCGGGTGAATCCATTGTAGTTAGCCAGTTAGCTTGTATATGTGGTTTTGGATAGAAACACTGTATTTGTGTTGTACTGAGATAAAGTGACACACTGCTTTGAGAGTTCATTATTACCATCTCTATGAAAGAAGTTGGCATTTAAACCGTATAGAAGGTAATAATGATATCTCGTTTCCTGTTTGAACTGCCCTACTTTCCCGGTCAGAAGTTAGCTTAGAAGTTTTATGAATGTAACAGCATCTTGACGGTATGACAGATTCAAGAAGGAATGTAATGCTGTGAGTCTGGACTGAGGATTATGCTGTTAACGTAATGCAAGTTTCATCATTATATGATTTTGACCTTGAGTCCACAGTGGTGTGGTACAGTTCGCTTCTTCCCACCAGGGTAGGGTTCACCGGCAAGGGTGCCTTGGGTTGATTTACATTTGTTGGGCTTCTGAGTTGAGAAAATACCAATAAAAATAGTGGAAGTTCATACACTAGAACTTCTGTATATGATTATTGTGTTTAAAAATTGCTTATCTAAACATCTTGTAGAAAAATGAATGTGCAGGAGCTTTTATTCACTGGTAAAAGCACAGGTAATAATGTGTTCTGTCTGTATGGATTCATTCCCCACAGTTCCTCCTCTGTGGGGCCGTAGACAAAGTTACCTCATTCTCAGAGCTGAAGGGATATTTTTTGAGTGTAGCCATGATCTTGCTCTGGTCTACATGCTGTGATGACTTATTAGAACCTGTGGGAACATTAGCCTGAGGGTTAGAGAACCTGTGATGAGAGATCAGGCTCCACCCAAAAGCCACATGCGCCTACACTGACAGGAAAAATACAACTGCTTTTTGGACAGACGAAAGCTTACATTGTAATAGCGAGAAAGTTTTGAGCATGACCCATATTTACCCATTTACATGTAAATGTTAGGTTATTTCATGAACAGGTGCTATATTGACAGCATATCCAACTTTTTTTTTCTTTTTGATGTTAAGGAGAAAGTGTGGAGAGAATCCTGGGAAATTCTGATCATGGCAGGTTTATTTCATTAAAGTTTTTGAGCAAGAACCATACAGTTTTAAAAAGATTTATTTTAAGGCTGTTTGGGTTTAATCAGTGCCTCAGAAGCAAACAGGATGCTGGGATTTCATAGGAAACTGCTTTAGGTCAAAAGGGTACATTTTACGGTCATAGTGAATTGCAGCTCAAAGACATGGAGCATAAACATTTATGGCTTCAAAATTAAATCCAGAATTGATACTTCAGAATAGACACATTTGCTTTTATGTGTGGAACATATTCTCATGAGGAGGACAAGGCCATATCATCATAAACTGTTCATCGCAATTGTCTTAATGGCATTATAATGGTAAGACATATGATACAGGTAATAGGTACTGTACCAGTTCCTCAACAGGATGAAGGAATACAAATGACTGGACTGTGAATATATATCGTATATGTTGCAAATGCTTGTGACCAATAGTTTAAGTTTATGACCCTTGGCATAAATTGGTGGTAAAATTATGTACGTCGATGGATGGAATTGCTTATTGCCATCATTGAATTTTACGTCTGCCATCATTTAATTTTACGTCTTATGTTTCTATTCGGCAGTCCAAGCAATCACCATAGAAACTCCTGAATACAGCCTCATCAAGTCGGTGCAGGAGGATGTGCTCATTGCCGTGGAGATTGCGTGCCGTGGGACTCCCACGATCCAGTGGGTGTTCATGTCGGCACAGGACAAGCGTGAGGTTGCGGTTTGGCAGCCGGGGGTCTACAGTAACGTCTCAGAGTATTATGAGGACAGACTGCAAACGCATGCCAATGGATCAATAACGCTGTCAGACCTGCAACTGCCAGACTCCGGTGTGTATGTAGTTACAGTGGCGGACTCCACTGGAAGCAGCAAAGATGCAGCCGTCATATTGAAGGTCAAAGGTGAGCGAAACACCTGCACCTTTATCGCTGCCATAGAAACGCACTCATGCATAGGACACGCTCAGTCCTTATCAGATTCACAGATCAAGCATGAGATAATGCCCCCTGGGTAATAAACATTCACAATAAAAATAGAAAATACATTTTATGTAATTGAATATAATTCTAGCTCTCCTCTCATTTCCACCATCTGATTCAGTTTCACTTCAGTTACAATTAATCCCAGTTAACACACATTTTTAATTATTTGCTTTTAAAAGCTTTTCACATAGTATTGTTTTATGTTTTAGTTTACAATTAAAGTAAAAAAGGCAAACTGTTTTATTTTTGGAACATTTTGCAAACAATATTTTTATGTTATTTTGAATTGTGAATTTATGTTTTGCTCAAATATGTAATAAAAGGATACGGGTTAAAGAAAATCATAAAAGTACATGTTTATCTAAGGCCATAAACTCATTAGCATTTTGTTTTCTCATGTTGCCTTCCACAGAAGTCCTCTATGAGGACTTGCAGTATTTATCAGTCTTTGCCACTGTCCTGGGAGCCATAGCTGGGTTCCTCATGTTATCCATGTGGCTTCTGGACAAAGTTTACAGGCGCGTGAAGGTGTGGCGGCAAACCAGAAGAATGCCAGGTAACACAGTGGCATGGTGGAGAAATGTTCTCAAGTGTGCTCTTAGTGACTTATTAGTAATTTTATTATTATTATTTTCTTGCAGAGCATGATGAGACAGAGTTACAACCTCTCTGAGCAGAGAATGTTTAACCCAGAAGACGAATTCAAGATACTGAACTAAAGCACATAAGACAGGGAACAAATGATTGACAACAGAGACCAGAACCTGAGGTGCCGAGGACTCATTCACACCAGCACAGTGTACTGAAACTGCACTCTCCCAAACTGCCGTTTTTGTTTTTCTTCAAAACCTGCTTCTACCTGTGGCCCTCTTATTGCACCAAGCTCAGGCTCGGCGGTGACGGCCAGCGTCGATCTGACAACACAACCCAGCTACTGAAAGACAATCAGGATACTGGCACTGTTTAGCTAGACCTGATCTGCCCTGACTATGTTTGTTATATAGGAGGTGGCTTGGCCAGTCTTCTGGTCTCAGTGAATAGTATAAGCTGTCCAGGGGAACTTCATCTCTGGTGTTATAGTGATATGGCCACACTTTACTGTTGGGAAAATAGTGGACTGATGTTCACCCATGACTCAAATGGAGTGACTGATTCCTGTTTCCACTTGAGGAGAATTACTGAAGGGTGTGCTGTAAATGATGTACAGTTTTTCCTTGTTTATTGAGTCATGTGCAACTTGTTTAAATGTTCAAAGAAAATACCTCTATTTACTCTTTTGAAACAGCACATGTGTACGGTACAGGCAGGACTGTACAACTGGGACTGCACAATATTTTCACTGGAATAAAGTCCTACTTTCATTTATATTGATGTGGAATGGCCAGATTTGCCTGGAGTCAGTAACGTGTCTCCTGGATTTCAGCATGGAGAACTGAATGTGAAGCATATGCATTTTGCCAGTATACAGATACGGTACTCTGCTGCATTGTGCTACTTTAATACTCTTTATACTTTATATTTGTTTTGGAGGGGAATGCATAACTGCACTATTAAACACCCATCTTTCTTTGGAGCTTTTTTCCCTGGATACTCCTACATGTTAATTTGACATGTGACCCAACTATCCATGCAGTCTACACTCACTTAACTTTGAGATAAGCTTTACATGTTTCAACAGCGAAGGAGTGTTTGTGCTAAGCAAACAATCTGGGATTGTTGTCACAAGTTTCACAATTTAAGGTAGGTATTTCTGGAAATTACAGATCAGGTGGGCAGCAGGAGTATAGATTCCGGCAATATATTTCAGTAATATTTTTTTTCTTTACCTTCTAGATAATACTTATCGAAGAACCAATATTCTATTTGTCAGAGATAAATCACTTGAGACTGCTTCCCAGAGTTATAGGAGAACAGTGAAACAGTGAAGAGACCAAAATGAGAAAAAGAAATTCTCTACAAAGGTTTATTTTGCCCCAGGCTCACAATGAAAATGAGGAAAGCCACACCGGAAAACAATTGGGACAACCACTGTGGCTGAGTTTATGAAACAAATTCCAACTGCCGACTGCTGTGCAAAGATTCGTTTGTTCACAGCCTTCTAGGGTTGTCCAAAAGCATTAGCGCCTTAGCTAGTCAGACTGTGACTAACACAAGCATAAAGTTTTGAAGAAGTATTCTCTGTTCCAAAAATTGTTTGCATACCTTCCAAGTGAACAGGCCTGAACATAGCACTTGTTTGCATAAGCTGTTTAAAAAGAAAAAAAAAAAAAGATTGAGCTAAGCAACACAAACATTAATTTTTAATAAATCGTATCCCCATTTTTTCTTCACTCCCCTTATTTAAAAATGCATAACCAGACCTGTGAGCACACAACATCCTTTTGTTGATTTGAGAGCGCAGAGAGTAGCATATGCAATCTCCCATGTATTGTCTGTCAGCTGCTGTCTTTTGTCTCTTAGCCTGCCAGCTGTGCTAAACAGAAACCACACCCCTGCACTTCGCGTCACAACCTGGTGAAGTGCACCAAAACTCACCCTCTCTCTCCATGGGTGGCACTACAGCTGGCTGTGCTTTTCCATGTTTTTTCCTTTCATGTTCCATCGGAGGAAAAAAGTCAGAAATTGCATCAGGATGTGAAACAAGTCTGACTTCCTGGGACAGGCTTAGCTAACACATCATTAGTCGGTTACCTCTGATGAATCATGGTGTGTAGGTGGGTCTCAAATTATAGGGAGCAATTTAAGCTGTGGAAGGCTGGTGAAGTCTTGCTAAAACCAAGCGCACTCGAATATTGTTAGTGTTAACCAATGTCACAAAATGGACAGTCCACAGTTTTAGCATTTGGGATTGAAACTACTACCAATATCCACCATCTAAGCTGTCACTTTCTCCAAATATTATGCAAGAAATAAAAATCACTCAATCAACTACAAATTTAAGACATTTATTTTCAGCGCTCAGAAATAAGAAATTCCTCACTCAAAGCTTAGTACAGGGAACGTTTACCCAGTTACAATGTTTTGAATTCACATAGAAACAGTATTTTGTGACTTTCCGTGGAGCAGTGAAACATACTGTATGTAAAGCTTCTTCACAAACCAGCCTTCGATCACCTCAGCAAGAGGCGAGATACAAAATGGATACAAAGTAGATTCTACCCCTGGAAACTCGCTCATACACGTACACACGTATTCAGAGTCAGTTGACCATGGAAACAATATTTAGCCTTTCAATCAGCTTCAGGTAACAGGAAAAAAAGCACAAACACCATGGTAGCAGTCACTCACTGGTGAACACAAAGAGATTCTTGTAACAAAAGCCTCTCCTCCACAGCCAACTGAATCTGATCAGGTACATGGAAAGCGCTGCAGCCGAAATCCTATGGTGAGTTTCCATGGTGACCCCAGCCCACCCTCGGCGGCATGGTTAAGGGCAGGGGGTGAGGGCGGCCATCAGCAGCTCCATCTTATAGACGAAATTTCGTCCCTCCATCTTACTCCAGTGCACCTCCTTGTAGGGTCCGCGGAGGTGGTTCCATTTGTTGTCCTGGATCACGTCGCTCTTGGGCAGTTCCTTGCACTGGTTCCGGGGAAACTGGACCAAAACCTTGCAGCCACTCTCCGGCCCGTTCCGCACTGCGGCCAAAGAGGCAATGGAGGGATGAGTCTCATGCTTTGAATGGCAGATACACTGAAAATCAGGAGTTTGTGACCCTGTTTCAGGAGCACAATAGCCCTGACGCTCATGGCGTGCCTATGTAGTAACATACTGATCACACCCTGAGTCAACTGGAAATCCTAAATTAGCTTTAAGATTGCTCCAATTGCATAATCAAATGATTAGCAAGAAAACAATGAGAAACATCCAGGGTTGCCTCATCCGTCCTTTCAGTTACTTTAGCTTGCAGAAAGTAATATTGCATTGTCATAGCCAAATGTTAGAGTAGGAGCTTACATGTAAACCGAGATAAAGCAGGTGTGGTGGTCCACACGGAGCTCACTACCTGAGATAAAGCAGGTGAGCAGGTGTGGTGGTCCACACGGAGCTCACTACCTGAGATAAAGCAGGTGAGCAGGTGTGGTGGTCCACACGGAGCTCACTTCCTGAGATAAAGCAGGTGTGGTGGTCCACATGGAGCTCACTACCTGAGATGGCGTACTCTCCATTGGCAGAGGCGACGGTGATGGCAGAGGCGTTTCCGATGCTCTCCACGGAGCCCAGGCCCACATGGTTGCTGAAGCTCAGAACATGCCAGCCCATCACCTTGGCAAGCTGCTGGACCGCGTGGACCTGGTGCTGAGACATCTGCAAACATGCAACCAAGAGCACTGGTGAGAAAGGGGCCTTAGTCACACACAAACAAACACACACTTACAGGTGAACAAATACATATATCCACACAGGACAACCAGTGAGCAACAACAACAGCATCCATTTATGACTTTGTTGGCCATTCACTATTGGAAGTAATGGATGAAAAGGCAGAATGAAGACGACATGTGATCAACGGCTACTGTCACCGAGATACTGTCACCGTGCCGACCTGAGAGAGGAGGAAGTCCTGCAGCTCCTGTTCCTGGTGGGATAGAGTGATGACTCGTCCGTCTCTGTGCACCACCCGAATCTGCTCCACCCCAATGTTCAGCTGCAGCTGGATGGATCTGTGCAGCAGGGAAGAATACCAGTGATCACCTCTGCATGCTTTACACACATCATATCCTTTCAGCAGAACCTCTTACCCACAGTGAATGACACACATCACATTACACTCATTCATTCAGCAGAACCTCTTATCCACAGTGAATGACACACATCACATTACACTCATTCATTCAGCAGAACAGCTTATCCACAGTGAGTGACATAGATGCATCCATTGGATTATATGACCAGTTACGGCCAGAGTTTATCAAAGAAAAAAAAACCCCCTGATGACTGCAGCATGGCCTCATATGTAATGCAACAACAACAGCATTTCACATCCATGGTGATAATCCTCTGGTGGGTTTTTACTGCACTGATCCAGGTGAATAATATTGTTCCATTGTACAACTGCAGCACATGACTGGGTAAAGGAATGTCAGTCCCGCAGGTCGAGTCAGGGACAAAGGAATTTATTATTTTTTGTTTCCTTCCAGCTGTACCCTAAGGCTGAGCTGGGCACTGTAAAATAAAGCCCGAGTCTCCCAAACACGCAAAATATGGCTCGTAGTCATAGAAAATAATAGATCAAATATGAGAAGAGTGCGCTTGACTGCTGTGCAGTAGGCTCCCATGTGCCACTTACTTGCAGATCTGCTCGTAGCCCTGTGAGGTAATCAGCACCTTAACGCTGGACTCGTACACATCGTTGATGTTAGACCAGTGAGCCTGGATCTGGGGATCTTCTATGCGGCTGGCCAGGCTGTCGATGGTCCGTGCAGTCCTGGGCAGGGGACAAAAGGCGGAGCAACGTTCAGCTCTGGTGTCATTACCCCCACCCCACTTCCTCTCCACCTCATGCTGATGTGTGGTGAGCGTTCTGGCACAAAATGGCAGCCACGCATCACCCAGATGGGTTATGTCAGTGGTGGCAGAGGTAAATTTCCCCCTTCACTGCAAAGCTATTTGAGTATCAACATAAACGCTATGTAAATGTGAACCATTATTCTTACCGCTGATGTATAGATATTTATTTCCCCACCCCAAACTCAGCTGAAGTTTTTAGTCCACCGCAGAGACCACCGGTAATGGTGCGGATGGGACTCATGTCAATCAAACGTGAGCCCCCAGTCTTAGGACACATGTGTCCACACAGGTGTCTTTACCCTGCACTGTATGTAGGTCAGACAATCCGCCCTAGTTTATGGAACTGTGAAAGGATTACATATTAGCTCATGTTCTCGGTTATAAATACTAACTAACATTCTTACATTATGCATAACTTTTCAAGGAAATGTATCCAGCAGTACAGTGAGGACGTACATTTCTGGTGACTTATAGACTTTTGGACTTACTTTTGGGACAGGGCTGTTACGATCACTGTACAAAAGTCACACCGACGGTTATGAAATTCCACATAAGATTTCCATAACTGCCTCTCGCAGTAATCTGTTTTTGTAAACATTTTTATCATTTATCATTTTTTTGTTTTGAGTACAAAGCAGTTGCATGTATTTTTCTCCACCCTGTTGACAAGCATTGAAGCCTACACTTTCAATTCATCCAAATGGCCAGTATCAGTCAACCTATATTGCCCAACCACATTACACATGAATATGTCAAAGTATGTTGTGCCTACCTAATTTGATTTCAAGTTGCAAGCAATGTGTGCCACTGTTTCTTTAACAGGAGGCATAGTCTGATAAAGCAATGTTGCTAGCAGGGAGAATGAGAGTTACAGGGGTGTGAGCACCATTAGCCAACTTTATTAAAACTTAAAGTAGACCATTTCAGAATTGTGATGATTACTTTGAAAAATCCCCTGACAATAATACCATTCAAAAGATTTACTAGAATTACAAGTATTGGTTGCCCCAAACCGTGACAGTGTTAACAACCCAAAGGAATCCAGACTGACCTGCTCCGGAGGAATATGTGCTTGGCCTGCTTGATGATCTTCTCCAGCAGGCCCTCGCCCTGCTGTAGGGAAGCTATCTCAGCCTTGTCGTAAGCCATGGGGCCCGCCAGCCGCAGACGCTTGTGGCCAAAGGGGGCGCTGGCAGGATGCGGCATCACCACAGAGCTTAGGGTCTGCTTGTGAAACTGCGGGAGACACAAGACACATTATTCATAGGTGATTACAGCACTCAAGCACTGACTGGTGCTTACAAAAACCCACACCACAAGATTTTGCAAAAAAAAAGAGTAAAAAAAAAAAAAGGGATTGTTCTCTGGTTGGGTTTTGATCTGTTTTCGACACTAGATTCATTCACATTTTACTCATTTAGCAGACATTTTTAATTCAAAGCACTTACAGGAAGTGCATAAATTCATCAACAAGTGTAAAAGTATCATATCCATAAACAGAATTTTTTTAAAAAATGCAGCGCTATTAAAAACACACCATAGTAGTCAAGGTAAGCGCATCTCAGATACCATCTTTGATTCTCAGGAGGAGTACAGTCTTACTGAAGATAGTTAAAAATGGTGAAGGTACCTCTCTCATGAGCTGGTGCAGGTTGTGCTCCAGCACATATAAGTGATCGTCTGGTTTGGGCTTCTCTGGTGAAGCTTTCTGGTTCTTCTTGTCTCCAGAGGTGGAGTGACACAAAGATATAGACAGCTGTAGACCTGCGGTGCAAGAGAAGTACCAAACTGAAAGCCTAATTAACACTAAAATATCATGATGTGTAAGTGGCACTCAGCATGATGAAAATGGATCAACGCAATACTTGGCTCTATATCCCACCTGGGAACGGTTGAGAGATTATCTGGTTCTTCACCACAATATGAGGAATCTGGGATTTGATCTGGACTGCTTCCCGGGACAGCTGAGCAAAGATCTCCTTACAGAGGAGGACGTTCTGGGCAGCTTCCAGCTTCACGTGCCAAGGTTGCGTACCTACATTCAGAGAAGCTGTTAGAAACACACCTACGCAAGCCAAAAAGTGGCATTTGGGCATATCGAACACCCACACCATGTCATATATAAACTAGCAACTTCATTTTGAGTGGGCGTAACTGTTCAAACCAACTCTGAGATTGATGGAGCAAAACAGAACACATCCCTGTACCTGCTTTAGACTTGGGCTGTCTTCTGAAAAGGTTAACTGTTCCGAGGTCCCCAATATCAGGAGCCTGTTTCTGAATTGAAACCTGGAAGGGATTTAAACAATTATTTTACAAAACATCCAAACCACATCAGACCATGTCCTCCCATATAGCAAGGTGCTTCTCTCACCTTGATGTAAGCAGATCCCTCCAGGTCACTAGGAATCTGCACATTTAGAGGGCAGTAATCCTCTGGAATCTTCTTGTCCAGGTCGATGTCTGTGTTTTTAATCACTTCAAAAGTGCCATGATGAGGAAACAGGGACCCTAAAATGACATGAATACGTGCCTGATTGGACCCTGCTCTGCCCCACCTTGTTTAGTTTGCTCATCTTTACCAAACAAATGTGGTTGTAACTGTTGTTTAAGCATTGGAGGCTAAACAAATTTCCATGCAACCTGACAATGACGTTCAACCTGATCTTACCTGCACTCCTGTAGCTGAGGTCACCCAGGATCTTGTCTCCGACTTTCCTCAGCTTCCACTGGGACCGCAGGCGGAGGAGCTCAGAGTTGAAGTCCCTCTGTCTGCGGTTTTCCTGGTTCTCTGTCACGGACTTACTCAGCTTCTCCGCTCCTTTGAGGAGGAGCTGCGCTGCTGTAGCCAGAGACTTCCTTTTACTGATGAGCTGAAACACCTGAGGGGTCTGTGAGGGAAGAGAAAGCAAACACCAGATTTATCCTCTCCAAGGGATTACAGGCATGTGATACTAATGCAGAGGGAACAAAAACTGATGTCATCTCCTTCCTGATGAAAGATGTTTGAGGATATTTTCCAAACTGCACGACAGACTGCCTTACACTTCAGTAACTAGACTGAACTGGACTGGGTAAATACGCACCTTGCTCGCAGTGGGATCCTGTGAGACAGGGTCCAGAGCCATGTATTTCTTCTCTTTGACAACGCTGAGAACATCGTAAAGCACGCACATCTCTGTCAGCGCGCTCCTCAGGTTGTTCCGCACAGAGTCCCAGGGCCATAGCGATGGCTGGAACTTCACTGTACCTACACAGGAGAATAAAAAAAGAACAGACTTAATGCAACACACTTAGAAACCATCTCAGTGACATTATCCCAACCCATCCTCCAAGTCCTTGCGTAAACATAGGATGTTGGTGGATGTTGTATATAGTGTGTCTAATGTAATGCGAGCATAAGCATGACTAAAGAGATTTCTCATGTTTTTCAATAATGCTTCTCCGTTCAAGCAACACCAAATGATAAAATCTCCACTGCCAATTTGGTGCTCTCGTTCACAACACGATATCTGCCTCTGCCATCTCTCACATTGCACTTAACAAGTTAATACTGCATGTACAGTTGCTTTGTGCTGGAAGATTGTGGGCCATTGGCAAATATTGGGGTAATACCTTCCTCCTCTTCAGTTTCCTGTTTGCCCCATTCCTGCTCCCTGGACTCCCCCTCCGCACCCTCCTCCTCAGAGTCGGACCCCTGGCCAAAGTCAATTCGCTGTGCGAGCTTGGCCAGGTTCTGGGACATGGACAGCGGTGGAACGTACGTCTCCAGTCCATCCAAGGACACCTCCTGCACCTGCTTTTCGCAGGATGACTCGATGCTCACTCGGACCGCTGGACCTCCTGACATTATGATGCTAGTCACGGTTCAGCCTGCACAGTTAAAAAAAGAAATCAGTCTCAAGACGACTTTCTGAAAATAGCTGTTACCCAGGTCGTATTCTAGCAACAGCATCAAATCTAGAGCTGAGCAGAAATCCAGAAATGCCTTGCCACTGTTTTTTTTTTTTTTTTTATCCTGCATTGGTTGTGACTCTACCTGGCAAGCAACTGTTAGTTAGCTGTGACACAGGTCAAAGACTCAGACCTCAGGCTACCACTGATTTGATACTAATCACTACATTAGTATCAAATGTTCTTTAACGCTAGTTATCTACAATATTAGCCACTTGTATGAGAAGTGCTAGGTAGCAAGCTAGCTATCTTGCATGCATTGTCCGTGCGCATTAAAACCAAGAACGATTGTGTTTATTTAATATCTATCAATAACGTAACAGTCACCATGCAGCTTTACACGAAAATATTGTTTTAATACGCAACTGTAAGCTACAATACCATTTGAAAATACTTACACTGTCAGGGACGGAGAGCGTACCAGCACCACAATAAAACTGGTCAAATATCACGAGATGTGATGCTCGCGAAAAATATCGCGAGACTCAACTGAATCACACATCAAGTTATATTGCTAGTAAAGTTGCACATACTTGTTGTTCTCAGGGTAAAGTTATGGCTATTTAATTTCAGTATGTCCAACTCAGTCATTGTACATTTTACGAAAAATTAGTGACTTTGTAAATGAAACTGGCCTCTAAAAAGAACGCCTCTGTGTAGATATTGGAGCTCCAAGCATTCATCTTCTGAATTACTGCTTGTCAAGCATAACAGTTTCTGAGTGTTAACACATTCCTACCGTGGTGTGAATTTGTGAATGAACCCATCACCTGCTCTAAACTGATTGATATGGCATTGAAACGTACATAAAAATTAAGCAGGCAAAGCAAGTAACATAAACCTCATAGATGTATCCAGGCTCTATTATCCCCGCTAATATTATTTTGTTAATTTCAGAGCAATCTGGTGATTTTGACAATGTCACATTTTCCAATCTTGTGTTCTGTTTAACAAAAACAAGAGGATGGATTATATCCATGCATTAATGTTATTATTTACATGCGAGGTTTCATTGGCTATTCCCTTTGTTAACTGATAAAAAACGTTACTCAAAATGACGTGGCTCCCGCGGCCTGTTCTCTAGTTTAGCGGGCAGTTTAAAAAGAAGGATGTTACGTCACATGATGCCTTACCAAGCTATCGCTACCGTTTGGAAAAGGAACAGTGGTCAAGCGTACATAACCACTAATAAAGCGAAACTGGCGGACTAAAATGATTCAACAAGTTTCCACCGCCTCCTTAAAGTCTACCACGTTATATTTCACAGCTTGCAATGTATGAGCAGACCATTACAAAACTTGGATCTAGGTGGCTAACAAGCTAGCTAACGCAGCTTGGTAGCAACCTGGCAAACGTTAGCTAGCTGGAATTGCGTGTCGTCATGATTTTAACGTTTGCTCCAGCCTAGCTAAGTTTAGTTAGTTTTGCAGCTAGGCATTGAATCGTTGAGGTAAGAGAAAGATTTACGTGATATGTCTTTATGATTTCCCGCTGTCATGGTGTTCATGCATGTAGCTAGGTAACTAGCTAGCTGTAGCTGACGTTGGCTATCCTATCGGTTGATATTTACTCTCACAGTGTTGTAGCCAACGGTACCACTCATATTGTAACGTTGACTCTCTTTATCTGTTTTGCTAGCACAGCTTGGGGCGATTTTCTGCACTTGTTGTTAAAGTCAAAGTACCTATCTAAGTAACGAAATATGAAGAGGAAAGTTGCCAAAATGGGTCGTTTAAGGTTAAGTCCAAATGAAGAGGCCCAGCTAATTAAGGAAGAACACGAAAGAAGACGAAAACTGAGATTACAACAGGTGAGATGCTTTTACTCGGCCCAAATTTGAAACATTGATTAGTACTGACGAACTTATCTAGTTCTCATCTGATGTCTTCCACTAGGTCATTGTCTGTATGTCTAAACTGTTTATAAATAGCCATTTATAAGAAGAGATCTAAAAACAAATTGCATGCAGTGTAACACACATTGTGCTTCAGGTTGAAAGTGAAAACGCACGGCATACTTACTAACAAAAGAGAATCTGCATGCTTGTAAAGTGCATAACGTAGTTTAACTTTACTGTGGTTTAAGACGGTGCATAACACTATTTAAGCATTATTTACAATGCATCGGTCTTTGTTATAAAATGTTTTTTTGAGATGATAGTGCAAGCTTTGTATTAAAACCATGTATTTCATTTATACTAGTTCGGTCAAAAAATCGTTTTTTACAGGCAATTATGGATTCTGAAAGATCCTGGATGGATGTTGATGAATCAATAAACTCCATTTTAGGAGTCCACTCTTGTTCTGCATATTAATACGCCATTTCAACTATGCTGTTCTGCTCACTCAGTGCGGATATTTTTGGTGACGGCAGGGTCTCACTTCATTAATGTCAGTTGGTCATGATGTGTGTTTACTTCAGGTGCGAGAGCAGGAGCGGTACATCGCCCTGCAGATCCGCAAGGAGGTGCAGAACCGACGCCACCGTGAGCTTCAGAACCTGGAAGAGGAGCTCCGGGAAGAATGGCAGAGGCAGCAGAAAGAGCGGCTGCAGACCTTGGAAAAACAGTATCAGGACTGTCTCAGAGCTGTTGGAGAGGGCCATCGGAGTGCCAAAGAAAATGTGAGTACCAGAGCCGGTATCAGAAACACTCCTTACTTTTGTATTCAACCCTGCACACTCTGAGGGAAACTTCCAGTCCTTGAGTGTGCAAAAAGTATGACCTGTAAAATTGCTGTTTATGTGTGTTGCAGGAACCAGATTTGGAGGCACTTGTACAAAAGGCAGAGGAGCAACATGAAAGGGCGGCGGAAAGACACCGTGAGGCCCTCCGAGAACTAAAATCACGAAGACAGAGGCAGCAGGAGGAACAAACGCGGTGAGCTTCTCCATACTGCAGTTTTGCACTGGTCTTGTTTGCAATCAGTTTATGTACTGTGCAGTAAAGAACACATTCATTAATACAACATTGACTTTTATTAATTCTTGGCCATTTCAAATGCATCAGCCTTGTCTAATGAATTCAAAATGCAAAAAATTGCTGACTGCAGTTTATGGATTTCACCTTGGATCAACCAAGTAACCTCAAGTATTTATAGTCTTGAGAGACTTCACTGAACAGCATTGTTAACGCATTGCTTTGTTTAATCCTGTGTATGTCCGGTTGAGTAGCTCTTCATTATTCGCTCCAGGTGTAATTGTTTGTACCTTGCATTTGCACTTTGCCTCAATGACCGTGGTTGGTTTGTTTGCCAAGTGTACTATATATCCTGTAAACCACTGCCTCTCACAGACACATCCAGGCGAGAAGAAAAGCATTGCTGGTAGAGAAGGAGAGAGCAGCAAAAGTTGCTAGCCTCCCACCGCCTCCACCAGAACCATTCGAGGTCAGTAATTGCTTGTGAGTGAGGACCTCTGTTTAGATCAAATATTATCCTGCCATCTTTGCACTTCTTATTGCTGATGAATTAGTTTGTCCTTTTCAATAATCTTTTGTCGGCAGAAAATTGATGCAAAGAGGCTGCCCCCAGTGAAAATGACCGATGTGGACAATTTTTCCGTCTCCCATTTCATTATGCCTGAGACGGCTGTGGAACGTGAAGAGGACACAGATCAGGTGGGCTTCCCAAGTTAGGTTGCCCCGAATTTCACAAAATGTAATTACCCTGTATTTCGACTATGGAAATAAGTACATGCAAAAAGACCTGTTGTAGAGTAATGGCAGCTGAGAGGCTTTGAGCTTGTGTTTTCTGTTCAGGGAGACTGCCGGTTGCAGCACCCTCATCCCCACAATAGTCAATATTAAAGGGAAGTGAAGGCTCCAGATTTCTGTTGGCAAGCACCTCACTCAAGACTGTTAGGGATTATGAGTTTACTGTATGTCTCGATATTACCATGGAGTCTATAACCTCTGAACCAATGGGAGCCATTTTCTCTTTGGTTAAACAAACGTATATTTCCATCTTGGTGAGCTGGAGCCTTGTAGCAGCAGGAAGGAAATATGACAGCTGGTCAATGAAAGCCCGACTCCCTGGCCCGGAATATAATAATGGGGTGGGATGCTGTAGACTCCCAAAGAAACACAAGGGCAGCGGGACGGATTGAGCACAAGTCAATACCCATTTGATCCTGACAAAGCCAGCTCAAGGATACCTTTCATTGACTGTTGTTTTGTATTTCCGGCAGCAGCCAGACGCACGAAGAGCAGCGGAAGAGGAGGCGCTGCGCTTGGCGGAGCTTGGGGAGGAGGAGGAGCGTGAAAGGCGGGAGCAGCTTGCCAAAGCGAGGCTGAGGGGAAACCATGCCTTAAGGAAGGAGCATCTCAACCAGGTACCCGCCTCACCTGAGCTCCTGTCTCTTTGGACCATTTTAATGTGACAAGCTTGCTTTGTGAGTGGAAGGACTGCTAGGTTAAGGTTGACAGTGTTTCATAATGGTACCACTGAATGTTTTTATTTGTGCTTTTTATTTTGCTTGTGTTCATAATTGTGTGAGGGGAAGTGGTTTTGGCACACCATTTGTAAGCATAGAATGTGTTCCAGGTCCCTGGAATAACCTGGATGAAGGGTTGTTCTATATGAAGTTGCGGTGCATGTATTTATGTGTGTCAGTGCTTGTCCTGAATGAAAGGTAGTTGGGTCACAGTAGCAGGTGGATGGTAATATCTTGTTTGCGCTGTGTGTCTGGTGCCACAGGACCGAGAGCGCCTTCTACAGGAGCTGGCACGCATGCAGCAGGCGGACTTGCTGCGACGCCGGCGGGCGGTGGCACAGATGCCTCCGCAGTCCTTCCAGTCTTTCTACGGCAAGCGAGAGATCAGGGAGGACCGGCAGCGGGAGCTGGAGTTTGCCTTCGAGGACATGTACTCTGGAGAGAGACGTACTGTGCTTTTTTGATTGCTTTGTTACCAGAATCATTTCTGCATTCAGCCTGTGTGCACATTTTAATGTCAGTAAAACCTTATAATCAGCCATTACTGTTTGTATTCAGAGCTTGAATTTGAGCATCTGTTCCCTTTTGAGACAGTTATTGATCAATGCCCTTTTGGTCATCCTTGTTTGTCCCCTGCAGGGATGAAGGGGGATTTGGTCCTGCAGCTAGTCCCTGAGCCACTTCCAGCTGTGTCCGCCGACGCCCATGACGACGACCTGGACGTGACCCTCGAACCTGAGGTGACCCCTGCTGCTGAGCAAGACGCAGTGGACCGCCGGTCCCCGTTCCCCCCCGCCCAAATGAGAGGTCCGCAGCTGTCCTTTTTATCTGATTACTAATTCCAGAGTGTGATTAGCGCCGTCGCTCAGGTAGCAGCTGCACCTTTCAGCCCTGATAACTAAACCACCAGACCGTGACTGCACATCCATCCTTTGAATTGGGGCCTAAAGACCTGGTGCACTTATCGTCCTGACAATTTGTCAGGTGGACTGTTTTTTTTTTTCTAATCCTGACACTATTGTGTGCCCTGAATATTGATTTCTTTCATTCCTATGAAAGTAGTATTCTTTCATGTTTACTTTCTTTGCTTTTTTACACTGGCAAGTAGGAAGGTGCTCGGAAAAGTTGTAGAAACAGCTTATTTATCTTTGAATAAATTACTCAGCAAGTGGAAAATGTCAGATGTGGAACATGCAGTTTGCCCCTGCACAAGGGTGACTGCTCCCCAAAAATAAAAATGTTGCATTTGGTTGGTGTATCCGAAAAGCTGGTTTGCCTTAAAGTTTCCCCATACTGTTGCCTTTTCCAGATGAGCCAGCAGAGGGAGCTCCTCCACATGCATTAAGGAAACTGCTGAATAAGATCAGAACCCAGAAAAGCCAATGGTGTCGCCATGCCGACGGTGAGAAGGCCGCGGACAGCATGACCATTGAGAGTGGCTCTATAGCCAGCGAGGACAGAGTGGGACGCCCGCCCCCAGTCCCCACCAACCTGGACCATCTTCAGCTTTCCGAAGGTCCCCCTCCCCTTCCTCTCTCTCTCTCTCTCTCCCTCTCTCCCTCCTTTCATTTTATATCTTGGTTCACTGTGGAGGAGAGGGGCAGTAACCTATTAACTGAACGTTTCTGTCTTTACCTGCAGGTCAGGAAACCACAGAGGAGACTATTGTAGCGGGAACTCTGCTGCCTACCGAAGAGCAAGTCTTAAAAATCACCGCAGCTGAAGCAGAGAGGAGGAAGAGGGTACGGTTGTCACTTCCAGTCTGGATTCAGTGATACAATGAGCGATGCTTATTCCACTCTGCTGAACAGCAAGACACATAGTCAAAGTCTAATGAAAAGTGAAGGTAGACTGATGACATTGTGTTGTGTGTCTCTTGGTTGCATCGTCAACAATCCATTCAGTTACATCATGGCGTTTTGCAGATGCTCGTGTCTAGGGCGAAATGCAGTCGACGTTTTGTACACACTGTCCATTTATACAGCTGAATCTTTACTAAATCAATTCAGGTTAAGTACCTTGCTCACAGGTACAACAGGATTGCCCTGCCTGGCAATCAAACCTTCCACCTCTGTGTTGGAAGCCCAGCTACCATACTGTACTGCTACCACCGAAGCAGCTCTGGTAATCTTTTTGATTTTGCTGTAGGACAGTAGAAACTCAGAGGTATGCACACACTGGAAATAGGGGTGTTTCGTAACCGGAGATGACGTGAAAATATGCATTTGTGGATTTGAATTCTTAATTGCTTGTTATTTATTGTTTCTGGATTATACACTCATGGTCATGCGTACATAACACGTTGCACCAGTAAATCTTGGGTGAGCCCTCTAACACATGCAGATAGTGTTTATGACCTTTATTATCAGTGGAAACAGTGATTACTTTGAGTTCTTTCTTAGAATGATAATGCGCTAGCCCTTTGCGTCTCATTTTTACCCTTTGCTATAAGTAAATTTCTTTGTAATTATGTCAGCCCATTTTGCCGTCTAACTGGCTGGCCAGTTGTTTACCTCATAAAAGGGATGTGTAAAATCACTGGTTTGAATCTTTCCATTTGCTGGTCTGTTTACTTGTCATGCTTGTTCATTTCTATAAAACACATTCTTTAGTAATGGTGTCGAGACATGTCCATTTGTCTAATTTCCATTATGTTTTTTTTTTTTTTTTTGTGTGGAAGGTGTTATAATTTTGGTTTAAGGCTTGTGTTTTTTCTTTAGAGCTTTTTGCGGAATTTGAAAAAGTTCCAGGTCTGAAATTATCCTGCACTAAGTTAAAGGGTGAAATTTTTTCTTGTATTGGCAGGGTGTTACAGCCATTCCCCGACATCAGGGTTCTGTTCTGACCGACCGGTTTCGTCTCGAAATTGACGCAAGTCGGACATATGTTAGCATGGCAACCGAGAGAGATGCTGTGATGTACACAATGCCAGGATATCGTCTGACGATCACTATCATACTCACGCAGCTGTTAGCACTGGCAGACGTTCGACCAAGCGTCATTTTTATATTTACATGTATTGTTTCTTAAATCAATTTCTATAGTATTTATTTTATTTTTTTTTTTTTTTAATTCTCTCGTATGTATGGATGGTCTTAAGTCGCATAGGCTGTAAGTCAGCGACAGGCTGTATTCCGAATGGATCTCTGCATCGATGGCTTATTTATGCTGAAGCGTGTCAGTGGCTGAGGCGTCTCCTGTTACACTGGCAGGAGGAGGAACTGGAGCAGCAGAAGAGGGAGCAGATTGAGCTCCTGGAACGGCTGGAGGAGCAGCGCAGGACCCTGGAGCTCCACCTCCAGCAGGCGCAGCGGGAGAAGGAGATCCTCCAGACTGCCGTGGAGGTGAACCCTGGGAGGAGCGTCCAACAGGAAGTACCAGAACGTGAACAGGAAGCGCCTGGAAGCTCTTCTTTTGCTGTGTGTCCTGAGGTAAGGCCAGCTCCACCATGGTTTCAGATCTTTGTGGTGGTTCTGCAGAAATATCCGTTTCAGCTTACACATCTGAGCTGTAGGTCAACCGTTACCGAGGCTAGCTGGATGAGGTTCTGCAGCAAGTGCTTGAAATTGGCATCAGGGCTAAATGCCAGGCAGGCTCAGTGTAGAGGCTTTGGGTCTTTACTATGCCCTGGTGTGGGTTTAAAACCCTCTAATGATATTGATTAAACGTCCAAATGAAATGTCTGCCCTGTATCTCGGACTGGGCTTTGATTGGCCAGTTTCTGACCGAACAGAGTGAGGCAAACAGCCTGTCTGTAGACAGTTGGGTTGGGTCCATGCCCAGGGCCAAGCCAGCGATGCGTAAGCCCACTCTTAGCAAGGCATTGCTGTTTATTGCCAACCCATGCCAATATTTTTTTCTAAATGATTAACTTGAGTTAGGTGAGTGTATGCATTACCAAATCATGCAGGATAAACACTGAGTGTTCAGCAGCTCTTCTGTAGTTGGCCACACGTCACCTCTGATGCAAACGGCCATGTTAGTAAAAGTAGTTTATAATATAAAGCTGATGTGTATTTGTGAAAGTGTATATCAGGCATGGGTTGGAAGAACTTCCCTAATTGCATATGGTCCTCTTTATTATGAAGTGGCCACATTCATATTGTTACACATTCAAAAATTATTCATAATTGTATAGTTGGTCACAAGTGAATGCCCTAATTTTTCCACCATATGCATCTTTTGTTTGTGGTGATAGGAGGTACATAAAAATCTTGGAAGAACATTCTAATCAAAAGGCTAATCTTGCTGTACATGCCTGCACATTATGCATTTGCCTCATATAAGTAATGAATGGTATCATTTATGAATTCATAAGATGATTGCTGTTGTGGTGTCCCATTTGTGTTAATGTGTTATGCCTGATGCAATAAAAGACCAAACATTAAAATATTTAATTGCATAATATGAACAGCTTGACACCAAAACAGGGCAAGTACTTCAAAGGGTAGAACACTTCTCTTGTGCTTACTGTGAAAGTGCATCAAGTGAAATCTCTCCAGTGAAATAGCCAAGTTTGTAGCCGGATTAATGCACAGAAATGGGGTTAATAAGCATTGGCGAGAAGTTGCCCTGGACAAGGGCGTCTGCTAAACAAATGCAAAAACAAACAGCCGCCGCTAATACTGATGAGGTCTAATTTCCAGATGAGCACGGAGCCGCTGTCTTCAGCTGTGGAGGGGACAGAAGAGCACTTAACGAAAGTCCGACAGTACCAGCAGCGTCTCTTGGACCAAAGCCGGTGAGTCGTCATTAAGACTGAAGAGCAGACGGGGGACTGGGGGGAGCAGGCATGCTCTGTGTAAGCTGTTTTACCTTGCACAGACTGCAAACAGCAATTTTAGAAATTGATCCTGCTGCTCAAGGCCTGGTGCAGACCAATCTAACATGCATTTGTAATTATAATCATAAGTGAATGCTTGTGTTGTAATGCATTTTGTATAACAGTGTTTGAGATTGTTAAAATTAATGAAAAAGTGATGGAAGTGAAAAGAAAGTGTAGCCATTCCTGGAACTCATTACCAAAATTTGTATGCAGGGCATAAAGTAGGTTGTTGGAACACGTTTTATTCTGTTATCGAATAGCGCAAGTAAAAAATTCAAAGTAGGAATTAAATAGCCATATAGTGGTTGCTAATCTGCTGTTTGCAGTTTCAGTCATTTTTTTAGAGATACTTCTTTAAATGTCATTTCAACTGTTGTTTTTGTGTTCTTGGTGTATGTTTACAGTACAATTTTGTAGGGCAAAACTGGAAGTCATTTTTCATTGATGTAATCTGGGTAGTGATCTACGGTTTAATCTTCATCTCCGAATGAGAAGTGCTTTATCCTTTTTTTTTCTTACTTTGTTTTTTGGTCTTGAAAGTCCTTTGGGAGGAAATTAAATTAAATGGAGTAATCTCTCAAGATGTACAGAATATCAAGCCATTGTATTTATAAGCCTGTTAGAGAGAACATTGTTTTGAACACAGTGCATTTTCCATTTGTTAAATTAAAAGGACTGGTCTGATTTTCTTGTCTGCCTAATGCAAGGCTCATAACAGCAAGCCGTATTGGCCAATTTCATGTTTGATAATAGGCTGGTCAGCATATTGGATTATTCTGTATTGCTGTCAATTCCCCCCAGGGTGGAGTGCCCTGTCTACATTCACATTATTTCTGATGCATTACTGCTTCCAGTGCTGTTACTGTGCCTGTAATCGAGCTCCTGCAGGGTGAAACGCTGTTATGTCAAGCAGCCATGTCTTTTTTTCATGGTGTACATGCTGGTCACTCTGCATAAGGCTGTCCTGCAGTTAAAGGAGCAGTAGTAACCTGTTCTGTTTTTTTTTTATTTTTTTTTTAGCCAGCACAAGCAGTCTCTGGAGGAGGCTCGTCGTCGCTTGGCGGAGTACCAGCACACGCTGAAGATGCGTTATCCCAGGGCGCTCCTGACCACAGGTCTTAATCCTGCAGGCTTCCAGAATGTTCCGCCCCTCCAGGCAGGTCTGCCCCTGGCCCCAGCCACAGGGCTTCTGCATGGGCCCTGTGTGTCGACTGATCCGTCCTCTGCAGCCAGGCTGTCCCCGCCCTCCACACTGGCACCAAAGCAGGGGCTGGCTGAAGCGATCCGCCCTTCAGGGTCAGTGAGCGTGCCGTGTCCCCCTCTGCACCCACAGAGCGGTGACATCCACATCGCCACGGAGACGCCTTCCAGCGCCCCCACCCGAGAGCCCAGCCGCGCGCCGCCGGCTGCCCCCCTTCCGTTTACGGTGAGTGACGAACGGCGGAACCTCCTGCTGATCGAGCCAGCGGGGGAGTGCCAAGCTGAGACGCCGCAGGAAGACTCCCACCCTCCATCCAGAGTATCACCACCGGTTGCACCCGTATACCAGGACCCGAAGGCCCCCAGCTTGGAGCCTGTACTCGCAGAGCCCCATGGCCAGCCAGACAGGGCTTCCCCCACTTCCCCTGACCCCTCTCCAGGCCTGGGTGCAGGGCCCATGCCCTGTGCAGCAGAGATGGAGGCCCAGCGGCAGGAGCTCCAGGAGGCCCAGCAGCGTGTGGAGGCCCAGCGCAAGGCTTTCCTTGACCAGCAGAGGGCGCAAGAGGAGAGGCTGCTCCTCCAGCAGGACCAGCTGAGGGAGCAGATGAGGAGGCAGCGCGAGGCCCTGGACGCGTTCCTCAGTGAGGCTCAGGTAAGGGCACAGCCAGCTGGAGCCCCGCCCTGCTGCAGAGCACCGGGGCACCACAGAGCACCCGGCCAGATGGGGGTACATTTCCTTATGAGCACGATCCACGGCCACCACCCCGCCCCAGTCTCCGCTCTCTGTCCCCCTCTCCCCTCTCTCTGCTCCCCTCTCCTCGTTCTCAGAAAGGTTGAGCTAATTGTGTCAGGCCCATCCTGCTCCTCTTCCTGCATAACCGCACACACTCACAGACTCACGCAGCCTCTGCCTGCATGTGCTGTTCTGCCTGCCAGTCAGTCTGTCTGTCTGTCTGTCTGTGTGTTTGTCTGTGTGAGTGCACAGGTGCATGCGCTGTTCTCAGTTAGTGTCTTTCTGTGTGTGTGTGTGTGTGTGTGTATACATGTGCGTGCGCGTGCCTGTCTGTCTGTCTGTATCTTTTGTGTGAGAGTGAGTGCACTCTCTGTGTTTGAGTGCTGCAACTTGTGTACCCCTGTCTCCCTCTTCTCTGTGCCGCTGCCGTTCTCCAGCTTATCCTGCTGTGTGTGTGAGCACAGTGAGTGCATCTGCCACGCTTCCGCAGCCTGCATCCCGTGCCTGGAGACTCAGGAGGGGGCTGTACTGGCAGAGCTCAGGCCCTCTGCACCACCGCGCCCCTCCCGCCCCCTGCTCCCTGCCTGCCTGGCCCAGCCATCTGCCCCTACCCTGCACCACTGCCCTGGGTCACAGTCCCCCCCCGACCTGCCAAGCATACGCACTGCCTGAGTGAGAGGAGAGGGAGGGGGGAGGGGCGTTGAGTTTCTGCACAGCAGCAGTGATGGATAGTTTGGCCCCAGAGTCCCGGCTAAGCTGTCGCACCACTCCACACTAGTGCTCCAGTGTTTGTGAGCACCCATTAAGTCCCTGAGAGGCCCTTGTTGAAACGGCGCTCTCCTCTGCTCTTCCAGGCTGATGCGTCCCCACAGCCGGACTCAGCGGAGGCGTTGGAGGTCAGCAGGGCGGAACGTCTCAGCCTGGTGTCCACTCTTTTGAGGGCTATCGAGGAGTCCAACGGCAGCCTGGCCCCGCCCCAAAGCACTGAGCCGCCGTCCCATTCGCTCCAGAACCAGGCTGATGTTCTCGGCCATATGTCTCTGTCGAGCGGTAGGTAGCTCTGTCACCTTTCATCGTTAGCCTTTGCTGGATGTTAACGACACATGCAGAAGTGAAGGCTTTGTGTGTGTGAACGTTTTTTTTTTTTCGTGCAGGAACATTGTGTGTGCGTCTAGGCGTGTTTGTGTGCGTGTCTGTCCACTGGTGGATGTGTGTCGTCGTACAAAGCGTCGGAGACAGTCACTCTGTGGCGGTCTTTGTTCCGAGATGCCGACTGGCCAGTTACCATGGATACCGCAGTCTCGTTAGCTTCCTCCAGATAGGACCAGTTGAGCCCCGGAAAGCAGCACTGACAGATTCGAGAACCGATCCCATCGGCATCGAGCTCCTCTCTGCACAGAAATGTCAAGCTATTAGAGTAGCTGAACGCTGCTGACCCACACTGCTGGGGTGTGTTCGGCTTCAGGCCTTCGTTTGATTAGAGCTTGATTAAACCTCAGTGAGCAGGAGACCTGAAGAAGAAGTCTCCCTGGCAACAATTTGTAAAAACATTTTATCTTCAGCTCTTGTGTTGTCAGAATAATTTGACACATAGCTTGAGGAGCTGGTTTTTAGACTCAGTTTGTACAAACATGGACATTTTGTTTCCCCACATAATTTTCATGGTGTGTTCACCTTCTCCTCATTTGTGGTCTGAAAGGTCAAGACCAGTGCAAGTGACAGGATCCGTATTTAAAACATTACCATTAAAGTGAGGGCCCAAGCCTTATGAGATAATAACCAATATTCAGGCAGTTGCAGTTAAACCTTGAAGGCCCTCTCCGGCTAAACTTACTTCCTGACGTCACTCATATTACATGAGAAATACTCCTGAAATGGAAAAGGAAAGCGATGACGAAGGAGAGCCGTGATCACGTCTGTAACATATGCAGGTACATGTGTCATGGCACATGGAAAATCATTTTACGAGGAAGACAGAAATATTTATGGTCTCATCAGTAATATTTACTTTATGCTGATGTCAGTATTTGGACGGTGGCCATTGTGCGGCACCATTTTGCAATTACAGGATGTAATGTATGGATTGACTACGTTAGTTTGACATGGAAGGGCCTTCGGCTCCAGCCCGCTTCTGTGCTTAGCCTGGAGCTGCAGCGTGGAGAAAGACTCGCCTCTCAGGCTATCAGTCACAGCGGGTGGAGGGGGCCCGTTTGGCGCTCTCCTCTCTCACGTCTCCGGTTATTACCGTGGCATTGTGTCCTGGCTCAGGTCCGGTGTGTGCCTCCTGCTCCACCCCCTGAAAGCCGTTTGTCAAAGAGACAAGCTGAGAGATGAGTGCTGGCCTGACTGCAGGAGGAGCGGTCTGACAGCCATGCTCTCATTAGCCCTGGCTGTGTGCTCAAAAACAGCCCTCTGTGACACCCAACCATCTCCTCCGCAGAGAGGTACTGCACTGCCATGTCTTCAAGGTTTTGTGCGTGCATGCAAGAATGTATGCACACCTGTGAACATCTTTATTGTAGAGTATATATTACAGCCTATAACATTTTTTTTTTTTTTTTTTTTTTTTTTTTTTCTACAGGGATGTATTTGAGCACACAACATCTAATTCTTGTTTAACTATAAAGTTAATGTACACAGGGCCTCTGGGTGGCTCGTTCTGTGTACACACGCCTGTTCTAAACGGCGAAGTGTCAGCCCTGTGATCGGGTGTTCAAGTCCGAGTTGTGCCATTGCTGGCTAAAGCAGTTGCTGGAGGTCCATACTGGCAGGGCAAGAATTGGCCCAGCCTCACCAGGGAATGATAGGGGATAAAGCCAGAAGGTTCTGTCAGTGTCATCGCTCTCTATCGCCACCACCTGTCCAGGCCATGCACCTGCAGATACAGACTGAGAATATGATGGATGTATCATCCCTATATCCCCAATGACATAAGCAGGATGTGACTGGCAGTATATCTGCAGTGTGGGAAGAAGCAATATTCGTAATCATGTGAACTGGAGGAATATTCTCCATATAGCTCCTTCTGCCTGAAGTTGCCTGGAAGGGTTACTAACAAGAGATCGAGTTTGTCTGTGAATTGGGAAGAACGGGAAACAATCAAAGATAGAAATAATAAAATGGTAAATTCATGAGAGTAATAAAACAGTAAATGTGCGCACAGACTTCTGTTTCGTACCATTAAAATGATTCCCAGGTGTGGAATAAAGGCGATGTTAAGGGATTCTGTCATTATCAGGAACTGAGCGGTAAGTGGGTAAGTGCATCGATGCAGATTTTCGGGTGGGTTACCGACGTAGGTGGGTTGAGATTCAGGTGGAAAGAGAACAGATTCAGGGGAGTTGAACACTCCTGGCCCCAGCTGCTCAGGACAGGAATCGCCTTCGCTTGTCAGAACATCTTCTGAGGTCTTTGACAATCCCGTCCCCCAATTTTGAGAATCCGCTAGAATCAAACTGTACCCTTCCCTGGGATAAACAGGGATTTTGTTTGTTGAATTGTATTCCTCGTTCAGCTGGAAACTTAATGGGTGTTAATTGCAGCATACATGCCGCTCTCTGGTGTGTGATGCAGTTCTCAGCGGTTCATTTTGAGGAAGAGGGTAATGAGCTTGTCATGTTCAGCATCTTTTTCCCCTTTTATTACCGTTTTTAATTTTAGATCAGTAACTAGTGAGGGTCTGTTTATACTGCTGATCTGAGACCAGGGGCTCTGTCTGAATAAGAAGCTGCATCTGAATGAGAATAACAATATACATGAATGCGTGCAAATATGTTGTATGGGTATGCCATGAAACTTATCTGAGATCTGATAAACTAGACAAATCATGCAGTCTCATGACTGCAGTGTTCATGATTATTTATGAGAAGCCTCTTGTTTTTCTTGTGTGTGTGTGTGAGAGAGTGTGGATGTTTGTGCATAAATATGTACTGTGTGTAGTTTTCCTTCCGAGCTGTGATGTAACTCATTTGTGCCTGACACATGGAGTACATATGCGTATGTATGTGTACATATTTGTATCATGATGGTTTCTACACTTGAACTGAGCTCCGGATGTGGAAGACAGTTGAATTGTGTGTGTGTGTGTGTGTGTGTGTGTGTGTGTGTGTGTGTGTGTGTGTGTGTCTTTTCCATGGAGATGTATGGATAGGTGCGTTTGAATGTGCAAGCTCAATGTTGTTCAGGAAGCTCCGTGATTGATTTTTCTGACAAAACACAGCATATAATTATTCTGTTCAGCAGGTCTGTTTCTGTATAAGTTTTGTGTTAGTGGAGAACACAACAGCTGAATCTGCGCTTGCTCACATCCAGCGCACACGTACCCTCAGAGTACAGCCTGTCTGGCAGGCATATGAAGATGCAGATCTGGTTCTGATTCTCCTTGCATCTCTCCCTCAGTGAACTGCACTTAGGGATTGGGTTGAGGCTATGTATAAACCCAATCTTATATTGTTTCTCTGAATATTCCCCAGCCTTATTCCCTTTACGTTGGCAACGCAGACCACAAAAACAGACACAAATAGACACAGACAGGCATGTGCCAACCTTCATTGTTCCTGAGGGGGAAATCTCTTCTGTGGTTGAATCCATCACATAGCACATCACAGGCCAACCATGAGCACAGCGAAAACGTAAATGCACAATCGATAAGGGTAAAATTGCTGGAGTTCAGGATGTTCAAAGACAGTCGGAATGGGGAGAAACGTATCTTTTTTAGAAACATTTGAGTTGACAGAATGCTGGAATGCTTGTGTGGATCAGAATCACTGCGGTTTGAGTTCATAGGTGGTATTGGGGATCTGTGTGTGTTTTGGGGGTGATGCCACCCTGAATTCCCCCCCCCCCCCCCCCCCCCCCCCCCCCCCCCCCCAGACTTGGTGTCCCAGGCTGACCCCCCGAGCAAGGTGCCCGCCCCAACCCGGGCACCCAAGCCCCCTCTGGCACGGCCCAGACTTGGCATCCTGGAAATACTCGAGCAGCACGAGCTCAGTGCCATCCAGGAAGTGGAGACACCCGTCGATGCCAGCCTTGTCACTGGTAAGCTTATACCCACTGGCTATATCACTTAATATAGCTCTCTATACCCACTGTCTTCATGTCCTAACACAGGGTAAAGGGAAAAAAAAAAAAAAAAAACGGGGTGGAGTTTGTTCCTTTTTCATGTGAAGTTCGTTTAAAACTCTGCCAAAAATTTAGCTCCTTGTGAAGCTCCTTTTGGTGAAATAAGCTAAATGGTTAACTAAAGGCACTTCTTATATCTACGCTAACTCATCCCTAGAGATGGCTTCTTAACAGAGGGACCTTATTTCAAAATGAAATTGATCTGAAATGAACTGAACATGTGCAGATTCCTTTTTGTGAAATTACAGTGCACTTTATGTAACCTTGTTGTGGTTTTTTTTTTTTTTTTTTTTTCCTGAATTTGCAGTTGGAGATGATTCAGTGGAGGCCTCCAGCACTTGGCCGGAGGCTGCTGAGGAGCCAGGTGGGCCGTCCCGTGTGGACAGGGCCGAGTCCAGGGCTTCCCGTGGGAGCAGAGGGGGGCAGTCCAGCGAGAGCGACCCGGGGTCGGGTTCAGGCGTGAGGACCGGTCGCTCCAGCAGGCTGTCCTGGAGGGATAGACTACAGCTGGACATGGAGTCCTCCTCGGAGCAGGGTGAGCAAAGAGGAAGGCCTGCGTCACGCAGACATGGAGGAAGGGCCAGAGGGGTGTGCAGGGTAGCGATGGATGAGGAAACGGTGTAGAGGAGAAGCGGAAAGTGCTAGGAGATGGAGGGATGAGACTGAAGAGAGAGGGGATGGAGTGAGCAAGGGAGGGAGGAAATATATGGTTTAATTTAGAGTTGCAGAAGGGCCCTGAGAAGATTTTCTATAGGTGTATGTAGGGTAGAGCTTATGTTTTCTGATGTATACCTCACCTTGACAATTTATTGGATTAGGCAGGTTTGCACTGGAAACTTCACTCTGCTTCGTTTTGTGTTTTGCAAGGGTCATGGAATTTTTAATATTTTGGTTAAGATTTTCTTGTACTTTTATAAAAGTGTAAACTGAGCTTATTTGGTTGTGTGAGTGTGCAAATGTGGTGCAACTTTAGCACAGCTGTTTGTATCAAGGAATCAAATTCCATGTTTTGTTTCAACAGGAGAACAGTTTTGCAGAAAATATATTTTATTTCACTCACACTTAAAAAAAAAAAAAACAATGTTTATATTCAGGTCATGAATCTACTGCTCTTCTGCCCAGGGACTGTGTTAAAAATGCATGCTAATGTTTTCAGTTTTCTTCATCTACCCTGTTTGCCAAAGCTCTTTTCACATACAAGGCGAATTTTCTTATTTAAGTTTTTTTGAGATGTATACCCCACCCCCCTTCTCCTGAATTGTAGATGCTGTGAGAGCTGCAGGCTCTCTGCCACACTTAAGCTCTGATAATACTCAAGATGTCCTGACCTTTCCGGGGCCCCCGATCACCAGCGTTACAGCCGATGAAGAGGTAAGCAGCCCTGAGATATCTGCAAATGCGCCAAGTGTTTCTGCGTTAAACCCCTCTGAGATCTGCTGCATTGTGGATCAATGATGAAAACTAGCCAAATCTGAATGATTGTGGTCTTGTGACTGCAATATTAATGATTATGTATGAGAAGCCTTTTTTTGTTTTAATTTTTTATTTTTTGTGTGCGCGTTTGTGTGAATTTGTGTGTGCTCTGTGTGTGTGTGTGTGTGTGCGTGCTTGCGTGTGTGTGCACATGTATGTTTCTTATCTGAGCAATGATGTAACTCAACTATCCCTGAAGTATAAATGAAAATGTACTTACCATGAAGGTTTCTACACTTGAACTGAGCTCAAGATATGGAAGGAGGTGAATGCAGAGTACGTGCGTGTGTGCATGCATTCATGTTTTTGTTTTTTGTTTTTCTGGCAGTTTGAGAGTGAGTGTATTCTCCACTCTTTGAACTCTTAAGATCTAATGCTTGTCATAACTGTATCAATATCAGTTGTTCATCTCAGCCAGAGAGTCAAACTTGATGACAGTCGGTCAAAAAAAGCAGAACTGAGAACTTGTATTTTTGTCTGTTTTTCCCCCCCCGATGCTCCCCAACAAGGGAAGAGTGTCTCCCTTTTGCTCAGAGAGCAGGTATACAGACCAAACCCCCGAATGTCTGTCTTCCTTCACCATTTCCACCGGGAGCTTCTCCACCAATGAGCCCGACTTGAGCTCAGCAGCCATCAGTAAGATCTCTGCTCCTTTTCTTTTTATGTTTTTTTTTTTGTTGTATCATTTAACCAGAAAGTCCAGAATAAAAGATGTAGAATTGGGTAACAAGTAAGACCTGGTCAAGAGAGAAACTCGTATGCTGACATTGGGTCAGATGAAGGAGCTGGCTATTGGAATTTCTCTCCCTGTGTGCACCAGTTGTTCTGTTTTTTGCTGCTGTGTGGTGTTGATCTGCTGGCTAGTTTACAAGCATTTGCATCCAGTGGATGTCCACTAAAGCTTGAGGTCAGGATTTGTGGTCTTCCTCCACTGTTGGCAGAGCTGTCTTTTGCATATGTTACTCCTATTCTAAAACCATGTATTTTCAACATGAATGATGGCGACTGTCACGATTCAAGTTTGGTGCTGTTGGGGATAAGGTGTCATAAATCTGTAAATGAGATTAATCATGTTTCTAAACGCAGGGGTTTTCTCACCAGTTCCTGATGCAGGTGGGAATTCTGCTGCTTGTGCTGTTGTTCTTGTTTATGCAGTGATCACAAATGCTGCGTTGAATGACACTGATTATGCTCAGATCAGAGCAGCTGAGACCCTTTTATGTTGTTTATTTATGCAGTGAACTAGAGGCATGTATACTAAACTGTGCTTTGTAGCGAGGAGTAAGCATTGTTCAAGTCACTCCTTTTATGGCATCCCATACTTCTGCTGGACTTGTCTGGGCTCAAGGCCAAGCTGATATCAGTCAGGCGTTTGCCAAGACGTTGCTGGCAAGTGCCGATTTGTGGTGGAATTGCTGTGGGTTGCTTCAGGTGTTGCTGACTTTTAGTGAAGTTTGTAGTAAACACCAAACGACCTTTTGAAACCCAAATGACTCAGGTGAAATGATAGGCCTTTATCTTTTTAATTTTTTTTTTGTTTGTTTCTGCATGGATAATTTTTACTTTTTATATCCATATTTTTGTGTTTGCTGAAGAATTTGAAGTTCCAGAGGTTTGGTCTTTTGATTTTTGTCTCACATCAGTTATCATTTTAATTGTGCCTTCACATTTCATTACAAAAGCAAATCGAGTATGAAAACTGTGGGGTCCTGTTAATGGGAAAATGTTCTATCTGAAATAAATTGAGTGAATCCGTCTCTTGAATGGACTCACTAATCATGCTTTTGCCATACTTTTCATTTACATTTTTACAAAATTTCTTTGCTAGCAACGACAGTGAATTTCATGTGTCAAAGAATTTGTGTTAACTCCGAGCACCATCAGCATTCAGTATTGCTTTTGAGGGATAAGACCGTGTGGCCGTGCCCTGGTTCGTCTGTAAAAATGAAATTCACGAGTCATGGTGAGGAAAATTCCAGATTAAGTGGAGGTGGGGTCGGTTTAGATTCGTCTCTAACCTTTGTCTGACCAGATTTATCTTTATGCCAGCTAATCTCTGGGTGAGAGGTTAGTGTTGCGCAAGTAAGCAAACTAGAACTTTTGCTCCAAATCTTGGTGAGTTAAACAGAGGCGTGTTTGCACATTGTGAATACTTAACATGGCCAGAATTTGTTCTTTTCAATACTTCTAGATACAAGTCACTGTTGGGCAGCAATCACAAATTCTTGCTCTAAAAAATACTCCACAGCTGGACTTTAGGTTGGTTTGTGGTGGCAGTGTAGTGTAAAGGTTGGGAATCCGATCCAGATCTGAGGATATGGGTTCTGATTCCACCTGAGGCAATGTCAGTTCACCCCTGAGCAAGGTACATAAATTGCTTCAGTGTATATCCATAAGTGAATATTGGCTTAAGCTGTAAGGTGTGTTACGTCACACTGGATAGGAGCAATTGCTAAGTTGCGCAGTGTAAATGTAAATGATTGAAAGTGAAATATTAGCAGCCGTATTTGGTGTATTTAGTAGGGGGCACGTGCAGGTTGAGTTACCGCGTGGTGGTTTTCTCCCTCAGATGCTTCCACACTCTCTGCTGAGGCGACAGGAAGGGGCGGAGTCAGCACCCCCACGCTTAGACGCAGCAGCAGTAGCAGCAGCAGCAGCAACGGCGGCGTTTCAGCTCGCCTCTCACCCGCCTCCGAGTCTGTCCTGGACAGCAGCAACATCCAGCGCATCATCGACAAGTACACCAGAGAGCTCAACGTCTCCCTGGCGTCCGTAGGGAAACGTTCGGGTATTTCTTTATCCCTTTCCCAACTCATTCTCCACTAACTCTCTGGCACTGGAAACAGTCGGGAGATAGACTTTGGCATCTGTGTTGTATTGAGTGTCGGTAATTGAATTGTTCTCCTGGAATCAGAGAGTGAGTTCAGAAATCAGTTTTAGAGGGTTTGTAATGCCTGCAGGCGGTTATGATGCTGCCATATTGGGAGGTTATATTTGTGTTTGTGGAGCTCTGTGTCAATGTTCCTGGTCTTTCTTAAAGGAGGGCCCTGCTCTGCTGAAACCTCGCCAGCTACACCGAGAGTCATTTCCGATTCGGGGGAATCCAGCTCCTCTCCCTCCCTCTCCAGGGCGACCGTGGAGGGCCCGTCTCTCGCATTTGGACACGACATTTCATCCGTGCACTCATACCAGGTTCACACAACTGTCTTTGTTATATGTATACCTCAATTCATAGCCACTGTGTCAGGAACACCTCAGTATATGAGCATCATGCTCTTAGATTAGTCTACCACAAGTCTAAAGTGAGTCATGGTCACACTGTGCACACAAGTATGTGCTCTCTCCAAGGTCAGGGGTGCAGCACTGTTTGCTTGTTTGGGTTTTAGCTCACAGTGTTTTTCCTTCAAATTCTTTTCACATGCAAAATATCGTGTTGCCTTTTTTTTTTTTTTTTGTTTTTTATAAATCAAGTCCCTATAATTTTCATTAAATCAGGAAACCACCCAAACATTCCATGGCAGCTTATCCGGCTTGTACCTTCAGGACCCCCATGGAGGCCTGGGTGGCAGAGGTTTCATGGAGACTCTGGAAGACCTTTCCAAGAGCAGCTTTGACGGAACCCAGAATTCCTCCTGTAAGCATTAGCGGTGTTTGGAGAATGAAATGTCTTTTAGCTTTCTTTGAGGGCAAGGCTAGCATTCTCATTGGTGAAAACCTAAAGGTTTTGTTCTCCTGTAGCTGAAATTGTTTGTGCTTATCTCAGGTCGCTTTCTCCCTCTGGAGCCCAGGCCAGACTTCGATTCCTCCACCTCCACCTCCTCCTCCTCCAGGCGGTCCGAAAGACGGATACAGATAAGAGGAGCTGAGGTGCCTTTTTCTCTCCTCCTCGATCAATCCATCCCCCCCCCCACCCCGTCCTCTCTCTTGCCAATCGCTGCACTCAAACTTAAGAACAAAAATCTTCTTTCGTAACTCCAATAAGATAACTCCAACCTGTCCTGTCAGTTTCAAGATCATGCCACTCAGTGATGAACTGTTTATGAGCTCTCACCAATTTAAACAAGACTAGCTTTGCTGTTGATGTATATAAATTACCCCAGCTGCACCCATGTAACTCGCTCTTTAATCGCTTTTGTCCTCTGTCCAACCAGCTAGTGTTATTGCGGGCAGGCCCTCTCAACAGAAGCCTAGTTTGCTGCTAGAGAAGATCTATTTCATTGAGCTGTGCTGTAATTTCCTCTCTGGGTGTTTATCAGGGTTAGGATTTTGCGGCCGCTGTGAACAGTGTGTTCTGCCGAATAGGTGAAAGCTCCAGTTCTGTGGCTTGCTGGAATCTAACCCGCCACATCGACTGTGTTTAGCTAGCGGGACAGTATTGATTCTGTGCTCAGGAGAATTGAATTTGTGCTCAACAGAGTGGGACTGTATTGACCCTTATGTAGAGGGTGGGGGTGATGTAGTGGCTGTTCTGGTGTTATGTTGGTATGTGGTGGTGGAGGGGACAGTCATGACTGATTTGTGTTGTGTTCAGGAATGGGACGTTGCTGGCCGGAGAACGGGACAGCACTCGGGTCAATCAACCCCTCAGCATCACACCGAAGGGAGGGACTCCACCATGAGCAGGCTGATTGGTCACCTCCCGGATCAGACGACCTCTCATTGGTTAAAAGAAAGGTCGGACTTCACCACGAGACGGGCGATTGGTCCATCCTCTGATGACCCAACCGAGCAGTTGCTGGGTGAAGTGACGAGTGAATGGGGAGAGGTTTCTTCAGGCCAGAGCAGCCAGCGCTTAGGTAAAGAGCACTAAAACATGTTTATGCAAAGCAAGTTTTCAAGGTGCAACGGCTAAACATGCTAATGAGTGTTCCAATTAGTCTTTTCGTGATCTGACTCAAGTTTGAGACGATTACACTGTTGATATGAAGACTTTAATGTTCTCTGAAAGGAATTTTGTTCCCTGGGGGCTAGTTGCTCAAATGAGACTAGGGAAAAAAACATGATTGTTCTGTTACCGTGATGTTCTGAGACATGCTGCTTTGTGTCATAAAATGTTATTGGATAATTGTTAGGGTGTTGGAAACCACAAAACACTGGTAAAATGTCTCTTGCGTGTACAGCTGAAGCTGTTCTTATCCATCCTCAAGAAATGTATTTGTACCTTTAGCCTCGGAGTATTTGTTGAAATGATATTCTGTTAACCACAGGTCAGATTTTAGTTGTATAACCAGCCCTTGGCATTATTTTAAGCCGAGTTCTTAATCACAGGTGTTTAAGACTTCCAGAAAAGTCTTCAGGGTGTTCTGGACAGCACTTGCATGATGGTGAGGGTTGTGTATGCTCTTCTGACAGGAGAGGCTCAGTCCTCGTCCGGCGTGGAGTACGGAGGTCCTGCTCATCCCTTTCAGTTTCCAAACACAGCACCAGTCCCAGGATGCTTTCTGTTCCACCCCTCTACCTCCCTCCCCATGTGTGATACACAAGAGGCCATGCCCACATTCACACAGGTCTGTCCAATGCGGAACAGCGATTCATCAACTGCAAATGTGTCCGTTTTCTCTTGAGCAAGTTACTTTAACCAGAGAAGCTCCATAGACCAAATGTGTTTTAAAAAAAAAAAAAAAAGGCAAACTGATGGACAGTAATGATCCACTGAGCTGTGTGTGGGCAGTAATATAATGAAATCTGAGCTACAGCTTGTACTGGAGATGAGTGAATGACTGCAATTTTTAATCTTTTTAAGGCACATAGCATAAGCTCTTCTCTACAGCAACCTAGTTTACTTTGTTTGACACTTTATCCATTTATACAGCTAGATATCTTACCTGAAGTAATTTTAGGTGAAGTGCCGTGCTCAAGGTTATGGTGTCACTGCGCCAAGTGGAACTGAACATGCAGACCTTGAGTTACAGAACCAGCTCCTCAGCCGTCTCACGACATTGCTATCTCATCTTAAACATGGGTGTTTTTTAGCTGCGATCAGCAGCTCGCTCTGTTGGTTGGTCAATTGACAAATTTCCCCACCCTTTAGCGGCCATGTTTTTCGCCCTAGGAGGCTGAAATTTGGCATGGAGGTCAAGTGTGTGTGTGTGTGTGTGTGAGAAGGTGTGTTTCTGTTCATGCCAATTGGTCGCAGCTGTTGCGAATTCGTGCTTGTTTTCTCTCTCAGCTGCTGTCTCAGAGGACTGGCCAGGACATGTTCCTGGACTCCAGTAAGCTGCAGGACATGGGGACGTTCCAGCAGACCTCCGCAGTGCACAGTCAGGAGCTGGAGGACCCTAGTGATGGCGACCGCACGCTCGGTAAGCCAGCATTAATAAAGCTAGCACACTGACCCGCCAGTCTCAGCACAAGCAGAAATCACCAAAACGTCAAGGGTCCAAATTACACTATCCTTATAATAAACAATAAACAATAGTCTGTTGATGTAAGATCAGCTTTTTTGTTGGGAGGGTCGAATGCTGTTGAGCTTGAGAAGGTATTTAAGTGCTCTAGATCCTTCAGTGGATTCAGGTGAGAAAGCTGAATCACACTGGACCAAATTATTCTTATTTGGTTTCTTTCTCAGGCACTTTGAGTTCATTGAAAAAGGAGAAATGTCGAATTTCAGATGGCATTAAATGACACTGTTGACTGAATCCGGTCCACAGAAAGTCGTTTGGAGAAGTTTGGTATGACCATGGCTGTTGTACTTTTTTCTTTCAGTGGATCCCTCTTCAGACTCCTTCCACCCTCTGCTGGCAGAGGTCACTCAGAACGAGGCGGCGGAGCTCTCCGTGACCTTTCATCCCCCAGTGCAGGACCCGGACTCCCCATGTGGCAGTGACGTCACTCTGCACGCCGAACTTCCCTCTCCTGATCTGTCAGGGGGGGTCACAGACCCCAACAGCACGCTGGAGCCCCCGCCCTCTCCTGAGCACCTGAGGGCCGAGGCCCAGGACCTGTCCCTGTGCCCTCTCCCCTCCCCCTTGGGCTCACTGTGCCAGCTGGCCGAGTCCCTCTGCGGCAGTCAGATCTCTGTGTCCATGGAGTCCCTAAGCAGAGAGGACGGGCATCTTGCTGGGCACCACCTCTCCACACTGGCCATCCCCGAAGTCCCCTCTCTGGCCCTGCCTCCAGAGAGAGCATGCGCAGACGAGGGTGCTGAGGCCGTCGCACTGGCTTCTGGGAAACGGGCCGCCAAAGCAACAGATGGCAAGGCCGGTTCTGGGTCAACTCCCAGCCAGCCAGTCTGGGAGAGGCTACTGGTATGTGTTTGCAGTGCTGTTTGTCTGAAATCAGTTTTTGGCGGATGTACAGGCTTATTTTAGCTCGGAAGAAGAAAGAGAAGTTATGCAAATTCCTTTTTTTGTAGCAGGTTTATCTTAATGAATTAAAGTGGGTGAAGGTGTGTCTTTCAAGTGCTTTCCCCCAGGGAGTTCTTTACCTCTAATATGATGTCATGCTATGCATGTGCTTTGGCGCAGACGCTCGCCCGGCCCAGCAGAAGCTCTGCGTTAGAGTAATTACTACGTTTATTATTCCCCCCTTTGGCCAGGAAGTGGCAGTCCTAACCAAGCAGGTGACAAGCACAATTAATCTTAAATTCATTAAGACAAATTTCCTCCTCCAGTTTAATTGGGTGCAAGTCATTTTCTTTTTTTTTGAGGATGCTTATTTTGACTTGTATTAATGATGGTCTTTGAGTTAGATGTTTCTGTAATGTCTGAAACTCCACAGAGGCTGACCAAACTTGTGCTTTCCCATGTTGCTTTGCAGGAACATTTGCTGTAGATGGCTCTGAATTTGATTAAGGCAGGAAGAAGGATAACAAATTTGTTTTTCCTCAATCAAAAAACTTCTATAAGTGACACGTAATACTGAATTATAAGGAGCCATGAACACTGTCCTCCTATTTAACATTTATTTAATCAGGTTTTGTACCATTGAGATTAAAATCTTTCACAAGCAAAACCTAGCCACACATTTAGTTTTAGAATACAACATAAAATCATACAAGCGTGCAAAAATACAGTGCAGTGTGAAAAGCTACTAAATTATAGCTAAAAACAAAAAATGGTTAGCAACCTGTTCACAATAGCTTTTAGACTGCCTGTACACGGCTGATGTAAAATTGTTGTTTGCACCGTGGTGTGGCCTTGCTGGTCCCTCTCCTGTGCTGTCATGGTGAGCAGCTTAATGACGGGGAATTGACCGTGGCGCTGCTCATGTGATTCAGGAGGTGGGCAGCGGAGAAGGCATCCTAGAAGAGCCGGAACTATCGCTCATGGAGCTGACCAAGAGCACAATGCAGGAGCTGAGCCTCGCAGAGGAGGAGGAGGAGGAGAAGGAGGCCCAAAGTGAAGCCAGGGAGGCTTTTGGGGAGCAGGTGAGAACCCGTTTGTGACCATTGCTGTATCCCAAAATTGCCCTATGCCCTATTCCTAGCCCATTTTTTGAGTGCGTAGTACATAGTGTGGTTAATTTTTGTCACGTGCTATGCACTAGATACTACAAGTATACACACTAACAATGGTGGTGAACCGAAGTGTAGTTTACATGGACACTGTTGTCCCAGCATACAATGCTAAACTGGAAGGGAGGCGCTTCCTGCAACCGAAAATTGCAATCAAAGTGGTGGACGCAGAAGCATCACCAGCAACACTGGTGACATTTTTCCAGATAGTAAAATACTATCAAGTGTGCACTTTCTAGAATAGTGCACATTGTATACACAACGGTGTGGAGTATGTAGTGCACTTTTGGGACACGGGGCATGTTTCCCCTACAAGCCAACAAAATCTATTAGGCCTCTTCTCTGCCAATAGTGGGGGACAAATGCTTGTTGATCTAGTCTGACGTCCTCTTCTCCCAGCTGTTTAATCCACAGGCCTTGTTTGAGCTGTTGTCTAATTCGCTTGTAGTCACTTTTAATATTTGTAGCTCAAGTGGTATGGAATTGAGTTGAATTGACAGAATTGAATTTCATTTAAGAGGGCACAGCGTTCTGTGTTCTCAGTATCACTAATTAGCAAACAGCTTGTTGAAGCTCCTCTGTAGTTTGTTTGATGAGGGGATTGTTCTAAGCTAGTTTTAATGTTGCAGCTCTGCAAGGCTGTCTCTCTTTCGGAAGACGGCGGAGGCTCAAAGCTTGAGTCGGTGCCATCTCACGCAGGTAAGGATCAAAGGCTGGGGTTTCTGCAGTATGAAAATTAGCATGTTACCGAGAGGCTTTTGATCAGTCTACATCTGTAATATTATTGCCGCTGTTATTAGATGGTAAAATTGAAGTACCTTGAAGTATCTCTGGGAATTATTTTTAGCATTCCATAATGAAAGATTAAATTCTGTCTAGAATGATCTTTCGATCAGTGCTATTTTGTGGAGGTGATTATCTGTGCCAGGAACCGAAGAGCACTTGAACTGTTTTGGGAAGAATGGCTTTTTCGTGGGCTGTGACTTGACTTCTGGACATTACCAATGGCAGTGATGCAGCTAGAGTTCCAGTGGCGCGCTGGAGACCTGCAGCAGGCGCTGCTGCAGAAACGGCAGGACTTCATCCAGAGGTCCGCCAGGAGGCTGGAGGAGCTGAGGACCAGGCAGGAGGAGAAGAGGAAGTCGCCACATGTGAGCCGTCCGAAAGTCGCACCTCAAAGCCAGCGCTCGCTCAGCAGGTCACAGCCTCAACCCCAAGGTATCGGAGCTCTCTCGACCTCCAGCAAGGATTAGTTACCCTGTACTTCTCATAGAGAGCCCTTATCAGCAGGGGTGTTCTTCTGCCAAACCACTTCCCTCTGGTTCTTGTATACGGATTCACTAAGAGGATGTACCGTATTTGACGGTACCACTAGTAGTGAGCTTTTTTTAGCCAATGAACAAGCCGATGGTCATGCATCTCTTCCGGTTTTGTCTGTCGGTTTTTAGAAACTAACTTTCAGAAAACATTTCCATTTTCAGTTCAAAACAATATTTAAATCCAGATTGCTACAGAACACATTGCCTGAGTGGGGAAAACACAACAAATTTCAAAACCCTAATTACCATATTTGCATATATTAATGCTTGTTTATCAAGTTTTTTTAATTATTGCTAATCAGCTCAGTATTGAAATATTCATATTTGTTTATGGGAATCATTTATATTTTGGCAGGCACTTGGCAGATCCAGATTTTGTAGACTCTGTACAAACTGATGGATCCAACTGCTTCTAGCAGTCACATACTTGCGGCTTTATACAGCAGTCTAATCTTGATTAAAAATCATCTGAAGTTGATTGTTAAAAAAAAAAAATCTGAGTCGAACCACAGCGTGCATGCGTGAACCACCTGGTATACATTGACCAGTGGGCAAGCATAAACACCCCCGGAGAGTTTCAATCCGCTCACGTCTTCAGTTCACGGTTCGGTATCGCTTGAAAAAGACATGTTGTCATGATGTGTCCTGAAAAAGGTCAGTTCAGAAATTGAGTAACGCATCAATTTGAAATTTCCCGTGAAATTGGACAAAACGGCTACCGAATCCTATTGTTTTCTTCATTAAACTTGAATTACATCATTATATAATAGCCACACCTTGTATTCTGCTTTGTACTCTGATGGGAGTAGTTTATGCTTCATTTAACATCTCACTGTAAAAGAGGTTTTAATGAACATTACCATGAAGCCTTTTTTCTTGTTGAACTGCAAAGGTTTTTAAAGACCGAAAACTTGCTGGACTATATCCCACCTCAATTTTGATAGGACACCCCTGTGTCAGTATTATATGAGGTGATAACATGTAATGAGTTAAACGGATTCCTTGATCGCTTGGAGCATCAACATGTCCTTATTTCAGGGCCTTAGTTAGTGTTAGTGGTTGAGCTTTGAAGCTTTCCTGTTCCTGTGAAACAAGAAAAAAAGGAAAAAGGTGGCTATCTTTTATTCCACTTTAATTGATCTTTTTCTTTTTTCTCCTTCCCTGTTCTCAGCAGGTGGGGGAGAACTAAAGAAAGTGGGGGAAGTAAGAGTCTGTGCACCTGAGCACAGGAAGATGGAGGAGGCTCAGATGTACCAGCGCACTGAGAGGTGGGCAAAGAGCGCATTGTCCTGGCTGCCAGTCGCAGCTCCACATTACCCGAGGTTCAGCAATCAGAACTTGTTCATGCCTGTTCTTCACTGTTACATAAACACAGAAAATGCTGATTACACTTAATTACCCAGGTTGACAATAAAAGGTGTTACTTCCTCATTATCCCAGAGCAGATGCTCCACTGAAGGTCCATCGGGTGGTTTTATTTCTGCATTTGCCTGACAAATATTGCATTGCGCTTCACCTCACAAGGGGGAGATGTATTTGTAGAAGCGTGTCCGCCAGAAGGTCCTGGGTACTAAATCTCGGGGTAAATCTGGGTCACTTCCTGTTTCCTCCCCTACCGTCAGCATGGCTGACAGGAGATATTGTGCACCTGTCAACCTTTAGCCTCGGTGCTTTGTTAAATCAAGCCTTTTCTTTCTCAGGTTTTGACATAAAATTTAAATAATGAGCACAATTTCGTTGGCTGTGCCAGGGAATGGAATGAGTAAAGGGCACTGTCTGACAGTCTGGCTATGGTTATTAGTGAGTTTGAAATATGTATCCTAACGGTACACAGCGAGCCATGACCTCTGCTCTGAGCTGACCTTCAGGAGTTATTACTCAAGACAGTTCCTCTGCTTTTCTTGTTTGTAAGATGAAATTTAATTCTCGGAATCTGTATGTGAATGCCTTCTAGTCACAAAAACCCAAACGGAAATAGTTTGAAGAGCCTTTTTTGTAAGATGTTCCATACGCAGTAATGCTGACAGTTGGAATAACGGGCTTGCCACGGAGGTGCTGAAGTGTGTAATTTGGCTACTGTTGCATGTCCGGAGAATAACCCCTCTGATGTCTACCTAGATTATATAACCAACTGGAGGAGGTGAAGCAGCGCAAGGAAATGAGGTTGAGGCAAGAGTCCTATGCAAAAAACAGGGAGAAAGCCAAGGAGTTTCAGAAGGTAAAAAACACACAAACGAGGCAAAGTTCTGTATCTCCCGGGGATTATAACAGTGCTGCTGCGGTATAGCTGGGTTACTGTGCTGTCAAGGGATAGGGAGACCAATCTTGTGATCGGGTTAATGGTGGATTCAAATTTACCGTAAAAAAAAAAAAAAAAAACTGCTTCTGGCATCCCTCCTAGCAAAGTGGAGCATGTTCTCCTAAAAACTGAGTTGAGAGGATTGCTTTGTGTGCAAAATGTCAAAATACAAGTTACCTATAGGGGGGATGAACAACTGTTTTATTCATTGTTAGATTCAGCACAGTGTTAGATTAGGTGTACTTAAATTAATGAATTGGAAAGTTATTGAGGTCAGTTCCTTTTTGTTTTCCATTGTTTTATTTTAGGAATTGCATGAATTGATGTTCATTCAGGGGTATTTTCATAGCCATTCAAAGCTAATAATGTTGCTGTGACCCCTGTTATTATGCACACGACATGCTACTTCATGCTGTATTTTAATTGGTCGGCCATGTGGTAAATGTGCTTAATATAGAGCCTGGAAGCTTTTAATTGCTTTCCTCATTTTAGTAAGCCAGTCATTTTTTATTTTTCTTAAAGCGATCCTTAATTGTTGTTACACTAAATATTTGTCTCTTGTCTTTCCACAGAAAACTTTACAGAAGCTAAGGGCAAAGCAGGCTCAACGTTAAAATTGAATGTTGTCTTCTGTGTTTGTCTCCTAACTTATTTTCTATTTGTTGTGAACTTCTGTGTTTTTGTACTTTCTTAGATGTATTTTTTTGGAAGGAAAAATCTACTAAAATAACTTGAACTCCGTGTATTGGTAGATTGCTCTTTAAGTGCACTTTAATGTATTCATGTCTTTTGCTGATTAAAGATTCAAAAAGACTTTTGAAGAAGTGCTTTGTGTACAAGGTTGTTTTTCTCCTTCCCTGGTCTTCATGTTCTGTAGCATTCTCTTCAGGACTGGAAGGATTGCATTCTTACTTGATAATTGGTACTTTCATTACAAAGTTGTGTTTCCACGGTTCTTCACTTTGTTGCGAATTGGCAGAAAGGATTGCCTCTGAAAATAAACGTATCTTCGCAGTGTGTCTGGCGGGCGTTTCCAATTGCGGGAATATGGGGAGGGGAGGTTCTGCGTCTGGGCTGACGGCGTGGAAACGGGCGTCTGTTGTAGAATTGATTGTGGGGTGATGGTGGGGCTGAAATAGTGCAACCCATGCAAGAGCGTAGCCTCTCCTTCAGCACTCTGCAGTGACCCCTGGTCAGCTTTTTGAGCTATAATAAGAAATTTCTTATCACTGCAATACATCGCTGGCAGAACAAATGAAAATGTGATTACCCAGATTCGATTCACTCCTGCCTGTGAATGTAGGCTGTGCAATGTTTGCAAATACAAGACTTTGAGAGATTTATGATGCTAGACCACTCTTGTTCTTATGGATGGAAAAGAGCCCCTTGCTTCCTAACTGACTCTGCCCTTGGGCGAGTAGGATCACGGTTACTCTAGGCCTGCATTCTCCTTATGAATTGTGTGTGTCTTTCGTTGCTTTCCTATTGACTTAAACTGAGCCAATGAGCAGAAATGGAGGATAAAGTGACAAAATTGAAATGTATTTTTTTTTCTTAATGAATTTGAATGGTCTGCATGCCTCTGCCCACTGGAAGGTGTTTGACTTCTTTATGGTCTTCATAAAACCACCAGGAGTGTGCACTGTGGCCTTATCGTCTTGTGACATGGGAACATCTTAACTAATGCTTGAACCAGGAGGTACACCTGGTCGCCTTAAGTGGTTCTGTATTCCTACCATGCGGTTCTACCACACAGAACACTACTTGGATCCACTTGCTCCCTGTGGATGGCTGCCCACGTCATAGCGGATCCACTGCCATGTTTAAAAGGTGCGATCAGGTAATGTGGGTGAATTGCCTCCTCCAGACAAACTTGTTCAGGTAACGGGAAATTACGACAGTTCATCAGACCACATTTCAGGCGTTTAAGACTAACGGTGTTGTGATCCTTCCACAAGGTAATTCGTTGTTGCGCATTAGCATTGGTTACAATGACGTACATTGGGCCAGAGTCACTGAGATGTACTCATTGCTGTGGTAATTTTTAATTACGTTTCGTGATTTATAGCGACTACCCTGTTAAGTTTCTGTTTATCACTGTCGACAGGCTCGGACTTGGGACCACTGTATCAGTTTTTGACGCAGTCCGTTGTTTGCATATGTATCCGACACTTGTAGGGTCTTTGAGCTGCATTTTAAACACGTCAAAATCCGGGTTCCTTTTTCTTCGGGTGTCCCCATTATTTTGTCAACCCCTTTAAACCCATCTTTTATCATGGTACCCAGAGTGATTGTCAACGGACTAATTCCTGTACACCCTCCAGTACAAAGCTCCATCTCAAAGCATGAAGGCTTTCTTGTTAAAATAACAGTTAAGTTTTATTGTACAGCAGGGTGGCAAACGCGACAAAACAGTAATTACAAAAGAGTGTGTCACACCCTCAAACCCAATCAATTTAAATCGGCTTCATTGGTTTCTGTTTGAATCTTTTACAGTCCAGCGGGCTGTGTGTGTACGGACGCGCTCCTGGTTTGCTTTCTCCTTCATTTACTGCTTCCCATAAACAGGCACCCTGCTGTGTGATTGCTCCATGCGGAAAATTCTTCCACATTATTGCCAAATCCAAACAAAAATGAAGAGGCACATTCATACGAATATTCTGACTGAAAGATGAGGAGTTGGTATTTTTGTGAGCTTACTGTGGTCTATGTGTCATCCCGTACGGTCGCTGCAGGCATAATAAATGATTGCATAGGTGCTGCATAGCCAGTGTCACCTCACGTTAACACTAAATTCGGTTATTTGACTTTTAATAGACGACTATGCTGAGTATATGGAATGGCGGCTGCGAGAAAAAATGAAACTACATGGTAGCAACTTGTTGCGCTCAGGTCTGCTACTCTCACCATATGGTGGGCCGGTAGGAGCTTTTCGTGGAGGTTGCGGCAGAACTTCAATGCTATAACGCTCCTGTCCGGTAGAACGCGCTATTCAGTGTGTCTTTTCGGCCTCCCCTTTCCAAGGGTTGAGACTGACTGCTCTGTTGCCACGTAATCCCCGAGACTAGTGAGACGGGAGGCGGGTTGCGGCTGAGCAACAGCTAGCACGGCAGTTGGACGAGACTGAGAGAAACCGTTCAGAATCGTTTGGAAGTAACCATAGGACTCCTGAGGAAAACCCGAGCACTCGTGTGTCTTTACAGGGGAAAGCGAAATACGTGCGTCTTCTCCGCAGTAGAGGTGAGTGGAACTATGTTTAGCAAGCTAAGTAGTGTACAGTAGCTAGCTAGAGTGACACGCAACTATGAACTATTGCATTAGCTTGCAGACTATGTTCCGAGCCATGGGGTTATCGTAACAGCCATGTACGGTGTACATATAAATACAACTTATAAAGTTGTGGAAATATTGTGGTGCAGTTTACTCTTACAAGCACAACCTCCACATATTTGTTAAAAATGACGAGCGAAATGTTTCCTCCCCTTTGCTAGCTAACGTACTTCCATGCTAAGCTGTCTGCCACATGTACCGCGGCAGGGCTCTCAAAAAACTGGGGTCTTAACTGGAGGTGGAAGCTACGGCAAAAGATTTCAAGTTCACAATCATTTTCGTGTAACGATGGAGGTGCATTGAACTGAATAAGAAACTGGAGCTGGAGCAGAGTTACGTTACGATTTAAATAGAAATGCAAAGTAATCCAGTCAGCTTTTCTACTTGTTAGCTATCTGTGGTTCGCACTGCTCAGAAAAGCTGATGAGTAAGGAAGACGTTTCAGTTCTTGAGTGTGAAGTCCGGAGCTGTAACGAAGTCATTTTTTGTGTAACTTAAACTTCCCATTTAAGTGTCAATATTTTAAAGAAAACTTTAAGCTCGACAGCTACTTCTGAAGTTGAACTGGTCTTATTTTCTTAAGTGTATTTCTAAATGGCAGTAAATGTAAGACAAATAGCTCAACTTGAAACCTGTAACATTCTTGGCACCGATATTTTCGGCCTCTTCTAAACCAAGAGCACAGTTGGTCTTAAAAATGGAACAGTTTAATTACAGCTGAAATGTCATTACGTGCATTAGCACAGAAGTGTATTTCATGCTTCGTATAGCTGACGTTGGTACAGTCGCAGTGATAAGTTCACTAATATGCAAAACAGTGATCTTGTTTCCATTGTTGATTCTTATTTTAGGTTTCCTCAAACCTTGCAGATGAAACAATTAGCCTTTTGGCATGACAGCAGTTTCATCAATGGAACATAAAGCCTGTGCTCGCATTTACATTTGAAGTTTACAAAAGCATAAATATGCGATCGAAAAGTTTTGAAGCAATGCAAAGAGGAGGAACACTAGACGTTTTTAATTTACATAGTTTCAATTTCTTCCCGGTTTATTTTTGTATTGATAATGAACAAGAAAAATAGCGAGAAATTATCCAAATAAGATTAATTTTGTTTTTCATAAGTAGTATTTATTCACATTTGGAACCAAATCTAGTTATAGTAGCTAATCTTTAGCTGGCACCATTTTTTTAATTGCCCAGAAAATTGTTTGCAATAAATATGCCGCAACGACTCTTATCTTGTGTTTCTCTGATGCAACCGTCTTCTTTGTATGAGCGAATGCGGTACACTGCAACACAAGTCCTGGTCACTGAGTAGTGTTTTCTCCGATATCCACTGCAGAATCAACTGAATAAGCATAAGAATGTTCTGCCGTGTTTGGTCTCACGTTATGGAATACCGTGCTTCAATGGGCTTAATTTCTTCAAAGGTGAATTTGTTCATTTTAAGTGTAGATGTTCGCTGTGCTTGGAAAAAAACACAAATTAACGCTCAAGTTTTTTTTTTTAAACCAGTATGCTTCAGTACAAAGGTGCCAGTCTGCATAGATTTATCACCAAATAAATGGATAGCCTACTGCTAGTCGGCATGCTTAAGGAAAGTAATCTCTACATGTAGCCAAGGTTACAGTATATGTGTGTAGATAACCATTCGTGGGAAAGATACTATTTTTACCATTAACTGTTGTTTATGGCAACATTTTATGAAACAAGTATATTTTAAAAAGTTGTATTTCTTAACGCTGGCTTGTAAGGTGGGTCAAGAATGTGGGAGTACATCTTATGTTTTTACTGGCTACCAGGGGATTTGGCCGGGGTGAAAGGAGAGCGTGAATGCCTGAATCACTGGTGGAAAATCTGAAGAAGAAAAAAATTATACAGAACACTGACATGATCTGACAGGCTGGAGAAAACGTCAAAGAGGAAGGTGTCGTCTGTCAGGAGAGAGTGACCTAAAATTCTCTGTCCACCCTCTCTTCTCTCGCTTTGTACACCTCGAGCCTTAGGAGAAAGCTACATAGTGCAAGTCCCTCGGGCTACAGACTACTGCTAGCGCTGTCTTGTGGTCCCCTGTGTCCTGGTGATGGCAGTGAGACTTTGAGCATTGTCTTGAGGAGTCTGAACGCAGAAAACTTGCCGTTAATGGCCTTACCTCGACTTGAGTCAACTGCTAGACAAGTATTCCATTAGCCTATTCCAAGTACCCATTCGGTGTTGCTCAGCATATTGTCAAACCACGTAAATACCGTCCTAGATCAATCATCTCAAAACCAAGCCCTAATCCCAACCAATATGTTTTAAAAGTACCAGACTAATCCAAGATTACCGCTGTGGAGAAAAAACCCATTTACAATTCACTGTCTTTGGGCTGAGGTGTGGTGTTTACATGCAGTTGCTCTCCAGCTAATGGCATTTGCGGTTTGCTTGTGTCGAAGCTTAATTGTGTATCTCCCTGCTACCTGACCGAGCCGACCAGTGCAGTTTTGGAGACGGTGAACAGACAGGACTGCGCTAACTGGCGCTATGGGGCTCATCTCCGAGCTGCGGATCCCGTCGTCACCGCCGCTGCCTCGCGCGCTCGTTTCCCGGAGTTGAAGATTTGCTGTGGGCTCACGTGCCGCACATCTTTCCTGAAGCGTGCGCCTGTTTGCGGAAGTGTGACAAACGTCCGTGAGCGCCGACGCAGGCCGAGCCGCCACCTGAGCCCGTGGTCCCGCATTCTGGAGTTCGACATGACTCTGAAAGCTCCCTGTCTGTCCGTGATGTGCTAACAGTGCTGTGTGGTCGTTGTGCAGCGTCTGAGAAAGTCTACCTAGGGAGACATAAATTACTCCCGTGCGTCGTACTGATGCTTGAGGAGCTGAAGGTGTAGTCCGCTATAATACAAAGGTCAATTGCTATCTGTGAAGCGCTTTGTCGTTTGATGTAATCCATTTGAAATGAAACGGATCAAGTGGACTGTGTTATTAATAAAGTCTTAATACCTTATTGAGCGACGGAACAAAGGTTGAGTGGCTGTCGCACGTGGCTGTAATATGCACTTTGAAGAGCCCCCTCCCTGCTAAAAACGTAGCAGCCTTTTAAGACCTCGGGTAGAAATTAGCATTTTTGCAGCGATCAACCATAGTTTTGGTTGAGGAGAGATTCGTGTGTTTTTCTGTTCTCTCCTAGCAGAGATGTTGCATAAAATCGGTAAACTTTAGGTGTATGTTCAGAGGTTTATATTTGTATCAACTGGGGAATACTTTCTGGATTAGACATGAATATGCTGTGCACTGCCCTGTACTCTTTGAGAGCATAACACTTACTCAAAGGAAAGATATCCTAGCTGACAGTAGTTAACAGGTGTAAAGAAAGTGAAGACTGTCAGAAGAAAATGGGGGAAAAAAACAAAATGCAAGTATAAACACACCAACTGGTGACTTTTACATATAGGCACTTAATGGATTCCTTTATCCAGAGTAACATGCACTGCTAGCGGTTTTTACACACCATCCATTTATACAGAGGGATGTTTACTTCAGGTAAAGTAACTTTTTCCCAGAATACAACTGCTGTGCCCTACCAGGGAATGAGACCAACAACCTGAAATGTAGCCCAGCTGTGCTGTAAGCTCTGAGGTATATGTCTATCTCCCTAACCATCACGCTGTACTGTACACACTACACCCAGTGTACACAACCATTGTACTACCCTGCTGCCCGTCAGATGACAAAACATGTGCCCATAACAAAAATGAAGCAAAAACTGGTTTAAAGAGCTAAGGGTGAAGAATTCTGACAGTGTCCTCTTTAGTTTCAGTGCCCTGTATAATATTATTGGAGGGTGCCAAGTTCAGCACAGGATGTCTAATTGTTTAACCCGAAAAACTGGGCAGGATCAAATCAGATTTGTGGATTAGAGTCGTGGGGATCATGACCAATTATGTGTCTTCATCTGGTGGGGGCTGTGGTCACTGGGCATCCAGGCTGTGAGCTCTTTCCATGGGAGTGGATGGAGAGTATTTGCTGTTAAAGGTCTCTGCTAGGGGTGTCTTCATTGCAGGCTTTGTGCTGGGAGTGTGTGCACTAAATACAGCTGAGGGTCAGTTTGAATGTGGCCCTGAAACATGTGGCACTCCTTTTGAAAATCCACTGTTGAAGGCCCACTCCCTTCCTTTCGCTGGGGAGGGACCTGTTTTTCTTGAGCTCCGCTAAATATAGCCCAGATCCAGTCGCGATAAGGCGGCTCGCCTGTTTGGAAGTTTCATTTTTTATTTATTTTTTTTTTTGTGAAAAAAAAATCAGAGACTAACAAGGTCTTTGGCCAAGCGTTCTCTCTCTCTCTCTGTCTCTGATGGTCTTGTTCCAGTTAATTAGTAAACTTCTTTAAGACTCTGCCAAGCCAGAATCTCACTATTTTTTCTGTACCCCACTTCATATCAGTATTGTAATGACCTCTATACACTACATTACTAATACATATTCCCTTTGATTAATACAGATCAGCAAAAAGATGGAATAAAAGACTAGAGAAAGTACAGTTACAGAAAAACACAACTACCCTGTAATAAATTCATTTATGTGTTACATCACCCATTTTTGAGAACCATCTTACCTCACGAGCTTAAACAGAGTGCAGTATATAACATTTCTTAATATCTGCATCAAAGTAAGTTCTTATTTTAAGCAAGTTCAGTCTTGGAGGAACCCACCAGCACATGTTGAAAGTGTGTGTAAACTCAAGTTTAGCAGTGAAATATATTGGGATGCTCTGGGTTGCAGTGTCAGCTCTGCTGAGCTAAGTTGATTGCAGCGGTGGATTCAGAACTGCCGTCTGCAGGCTTCAGCACTGTGACGCGAGGGGGATAATTAAGTTGGACAGCCCTGCTTCTGCTGCTTTGGCTCCACAAGTGGGCCCGTGGCACGGCGGATGGTGCGCGTCTTGGGCTGAGTCGCTCACCGAGGAAGTGACAAACGGCAGCAGAGAAGGACAAAGCACCTCGGGAAGCACTTTTTCCGATGTGTGAAATATTAGGTAAACCGATCAAAGAAGTGGAAAATTGAACATCTGCAATTTTCGGAAGCTTCCCTGAAACTGCAGAGTAGACTATAAAATCAGATTTTGACAGGCCTGGTGTTTGGCTCTCTAGAAAATGAGTGACACTTGATGGTCCGTTTTCATTACCGGACCACGATGCGTAGTGACTTTGTGCCTTTTTGTCAGTCCAGTGGACCTTTCACTGATTTTTCCCCCCATTTCTGTTTTACTTAAAGAGTATTCCTTGAGGCTTCCCAGTGTTCCGTTGCCATGACTACAGGTGTCATTGCTTTGTGATCCCCTGGAAAAAAAAAAAAAAAACACTATTAAAATGTTGCTTGAGATGAAAGGAGATGCTTAAGAACTCTTTTTTTTTTTTTTTTAACAATTTTAAAAATAGCCAGATTCCACGCAGACAGAAAGCGTGAAAACAACAGCTGGAAATCTTGTAGGAGCTTCTCAAATGTGTAATCGAGTGTCAGGTTTGCCAGCGACGAACATGCCCATTGCTATTTAAAATTGCAGGCTGTTTTTTTTCTCAACACAATCACAGTGATTTGAATCCCTTTGTCTCACTGAAATGACATCAGTGTTCCTTCACAACATTCCCTTAAGTAATGAAATATGTGTCATTGTAATTAATTAATTAAAAAAAAATACAGACTGGGTATGTCCTTTTATTGCTAGTTGTCAGGTGCCCAGGCTTGTTGGGAGTGACCGGTATTTGTTGTAAAACCCTGGAATGTGGAGGAGCTTGATGTGTAGTCGGTGAATGTCGCTCCTCTCTGACAGCCATGCTCATGATCAGTGAGGCTGGAGTGGAGGGCCTCTCAGTGGGATGCCGTAGCGCTGTGACCCCATAAGGCTGGCCCTGGAGACCCTGAGCGGCCCGCTTTAAAGAGCCTGTTTTTGGATCAGTGGGCCCCTATCCCGGCCTGCTGAACCACTGCCAGCGTCCGGTGCCTGCCCGGCTCCCCTCGGTACCCCTTTTCCCACCACCACTGTGCTTCCTCTGCCCCTGGATCGGCCAGCAGACAGGCAGTTTTGGGACAGTTTTGGTTTATTTCACAGAATGCAGTGTGGGACGGGACACGGGTCACTTTCGCATTTTAACTCTGACTACATTGAACAGTGTTTAGCTTTTCTGCTTTATTAATGAAGGTTCGTAATATTGCTGTGGTTTTCTGTTTTCTGTGGAGGTTGGTTGTGATGGCAGCCCTTGATCTGTTCAGGTCTGTAGTTTGTGTGTGTGTGTGTGTGTGTGTGTGTGTGTGTGTGTGTGTGTGTGTGTGTGTGTGTGTGTGTGTGTGTGTGTGTGTGTGTGTGAGAGAGAGAGAGAGAGAGAGAGACAGTGTATGTGAGTTTGGGTGTGTGTGTGTCAGAGACAGAGTGACACAGTGTATGTGTGTGTGTATGTGTGAGAGAGTGTATATGCATTTGTGTTTGTGTGTGTGTGTGTGTGTGTGTGTGACAGAGAGAGTGTTAGGTTTTGTGTGTGTGTGTGTATTGTCCAGTCCTGTGTTCCTCTGGTTGCAGTTTGCTGTGCAGTAGCTTTGGTTTTATTTCCTGGACTGTACATGGCCAGTGGCCTGAGAAGGAAGAGGCGGTCAGTTGGCTGTGTCTGCGTGGAGCACATCAGGGTCACTTTGCTGCTGCTGGCCTGAAACTCCGCCATGCCTGGGCTCCACTCAAACGGAACGCTACCCTCAAAGTCTGAGCCGGTCCAGGGCATTCTGGGAGATACCTGCGCCCGCACATTAATCATACACCACGCTGGCTCATTATTTCTCACCTTCTCTCTGCCTCAGACACTGGTGCTTTTATTCCTTAAAATAGGTGACCAGCGACTGCTCTTGTCCTATATACTGTGTGCGCGCGTGGTCATCAGCGATTTGGTGTTTAAAACTGTGTGTGTGTGTGTGTGTGTGTGTGTGTGTGTGTGTGTGTTTGTGTGTGTGTGCACGCCTGTCTGTCTGTCTATGTCTCTGTCTGTCCATCTGTCCATGTCTCTGTAAGTCTGTCTGTCCATGTCTGTCTGTGTGTGTGTGTGTTTGTGTGTGTGTGTGTGTGTGCACTCTCTATGCACTGGGCGAAGCTGAGCCAGACGTTGGAGGACTGAACCGCACCGCCGGGGAGATGTGGAGTGCTTGTTGCTTGCAGCTGGGCCGCTCTCTTGTGGATCTTTAGGCCCGGCTGGATTGCAGCAGGAGCTGAGAAAGGGAAACACAGATCGATAAAGCGGCTCGCGCTCCCCGCTACGTGTCAGACATCAGTCTGTCAGACAGCACCCGTGCCAAAAAGGGAAGCAGCAGCGTTTGCCCCGGGCCTCCCGCTGGCCTCTGAAAAACACAGGACCACATCGAACAGAGAAAGAGATTCTGACAGTGCCAGCTGCATTATGGGTAATCGCAGAGGGCATGATCGGGCGTTCCTACTAAAATAAATTGTTGCAGCCGCTGTGTTGCTTCCTGAAGACGCAGAACCAAAAATGGAAGAAGGAACCAGTTATCTGCCCCCTAGCCAGGTCTATTTAGACCTCAGAAGAAACGCAAGTGTGTATTGTTGAAGTTGCACAAAAAGGCAGCAGTTTGGCCCCTGAAGATTACAAACATCATGAATCGACGAATGGGCTTTCACTGGATTGTGACAGAGGATGTAATCGGGACTGGACAAGGCCATCGATATTTGTTTAAAAATGCATGGCTCTGTGGGCTCTGCTGCTTTGAAAGAGTCAAGGCAAATGTTATCTTGTAAATCAGCTTTTCTTTTCGCTTGCAGTATTCATCTTCCTTTACCTCAGATACCGATGATTAGACGAGTCGCCAAGATTAAGAGAAGGTCATGAAATTAAGATAGACCACTTAGAACAGCAGAAGACATGTAAGCGTCCTTGTGCACACAACTGTGTTTTTGTATGCATGTGTTTGAACGTATCTACGTTTGAAGGCATGCACTCCGGCAGGTTTGGAGAGCTGTGTCTTCCCATGATTCTGCTGTTCACTCTCCCGCAAGTTGCATTCTGGCATGACCGCGTACACGTGACGGAGGGGGTTAAAGAAACGATCGGCACTGTTGAACGGTGTGTCCGTCTGCCGTGTGGACCGGCGGGCTCAGAGCTGGTCTCGGCTCTCCACCTGAGCGCGCTCAGTTACCCTCCCCAACCCCGGCGACAGTGATGAACTGGCCGCCGCGCGACACCGTCGGTGACATGGAAGGGTAACCATGGCCCCCGAGCGGGCTTAAATCAACAGAGCAGCTCCCAAGGTTGTCCGGATCCAGGGTTCACGCAGGGAGTCGCAGCGATAGGCGCAGGGAGCATCTCCAGAGACGGAGAAGCACCCGTCGAGGAGTGGACAGGGTCGTTACTCAGCCGCAGCCACCCCCCAGTCCCCTCCCTTCCCCTTCACCACGCCCCCTCCACCCTCTCCTGTCTCAGCGCCTGCGGGGGGATATCTGTGACCTCGTTTCGATTCGGGAGGTGTCCTGATGCAGACATGATAAAGCGCGGTACAGGACGTGTCCTGGGGCCACCGTCTGCCTCGTGCCGCTGCTTCCTCCAGCACAATCCATCAGCCCAGCACTGGTGCTGCTACGATAGGAGGCAGCGGGGTGAAAAAAGTCATTTTAAACACATTCTTTGGAATTTTAGACAGAGTAAATGTGATGTACTATTATTTTAATTGCTGTATTGGCTTGTAAGGTGCTTGATTAATGAAGAGCTTTTAGAGGCTGGCTGTGCTGGTGCTCTTATCTCGTATTGCTTTAGATCTTAGGCTTTAACACGCTATTTACACGCAAGTGTGTCAGACAGCAGTCCGCCACATAGTTACCGGGCACCTTCTGGAGCTTTTAAGATCTGCATCTCAAAGTCACCCTGAATGATGAGCAGGAACCTACTGCTTCTTTACTTCTCACTGAAAATCAACACGTGAATGTCCCAGACGAACCCCAGGTTGGCAAAAAATATCGAGGGATCTTGAAAATGGAAAAAAATGACAACCTGAGAGACCATGTTACTTAGTTTTTTTTGTGTTTTTGTGTTTTATTTTTTTTTTACTCCTTGGGAATTTGTTCATGTTCTTGTGAAATTTATTGAACAAGGTAGAATGAAAACACAACCCATCTGCACACCATGACTTGGGATGAGACTTAAATCAGATTTCCTGATTCACAGTCTGGTCTGGTCAACTCCCCATAAAAACTTGTCATCTAAAAGAACCCGTGTATAGCTGATGTCTACATAATCCTTTTCAGGCACCATCTACATTGATTCACCAGTTCAGGATTGCAAAAGAGCATAAAGAATATGGAGAGAAAGAAAAAAGGTGGTTTGGGTTTAAGTTAAGCCAGTGCTACTTCACTGACCAAACTGAGGTGGATGTAACATATGCAGGAGCAAGCTGGCAGAGTTTGAAGAGAACTGTATGTGCAACAGCCCTGGAGTTCAGCTCAGTCGCCCCTCTATTCAGCTCAGTCGCCCCACTATTCATCTCAGTCTCTCCTCTTCAGCTCAGTCTCCTTAATGTGCATCCACTGGAGCTCAGTGAAATGAACTACATCAGCCTTTCACGGTGCGGTTTCACTGTCAAACTACTGCGGTAAGAGGCAGCAAGCTGCTTCTGCCACAAATAGAGGGAGCAGGGTGAGTGAACGAGAGAGAGAGAGAGACAGGGACAGAGGGAGCCAAATAATGCAGTTCTTCAGGAATCAGACTGGAACTGGCCGGGTTTCACTATGCTGTTCACCTAAGGACTTACTTATACTAAACTATCACATTTTGCTCAGGCAAGACAAGGGGGAGCTTATCAAATATTAAAATGCAAGTTTTCTATTTTTGGCACTCCAGGAGCCAGGATTCAGAATTTAATGTAACTTTGGATATGAGAGACATGCATTCATCCATTTCATTTATAAGTAATATCAGTTTGGCACTCCGGGGAGAGTGGTCTGCGCTGTTCGTTCAGAGGAAATGAGGGTGATTTTGTGGTCATAGAGTACCGCTAAGAGGGCACGTAGATGAGGGAGAAGAGGTTTATCTTGTCCTGTGATGATCAGGGTGGTCCGTTTCTCGCAGTCATTTTGCAGATTCTCAATGTTCTGGAAAATCCGACTGAGCAACTTGGCTATACTTAAATATATAGAGACCCTATGGTTATGCATAGTTCCATTTTTCGAAAGATTGTTTTACTGCAGTGAAGCCTTTTTTTAAAAATTGTTATTCCCTTCCTTGAGGTGATGGTGGATGGGAGTTGAAATCTGTCAAAATATTGCATGTAGACATCTAGAAAAATGTGGATGGAACCAGGTGATGATGAAATTTGCTACACAAAATTACACTTATTAAAAGCATTTTATTGTTTGGTCCTCATATAAATGGATTGATTTAATTTCACAGGACTGTCTCTGGCAAGGCACAATCGCTAATAGTTTGCTATAATCGTTGAACCCCACGATTATTATTTTGTCATTTAGTGATGAATTATTCTATGTATTGACTGATTATTTGAAATCAGGTTTGCAATGTTGTCTGCGACTGTTTGGTAGGACCAGGCTAGTTTGTGATTGGCTGATTGAGGAATGTTTGTTTATTTTCTGTATGCAGGAGGAAGGGAGTGGCCAGGGAGGTCCGGATCATTGGACAGCAGAGAGAGGCCAGCGGTCCTGGCAGCAGGTCCGGTCATCTGACCCCACCGAGGAGAAGCAGGGAGAGTCCATCACAGGCGTCGAACAGGCCGGAGCGTGCACAAGGGCGGGAACCATGAGGCAGCTGAAGGGGAAGCCCAAGAAGGAGACGTCTAAGGACAAGAAGGAGCGGAAGCAAGCCATGCAGGAGGCGCGGCAGCAGATTGCCACCGTGGTGCTGCCCACGCTGGCCGTGGTGGTGCTGCTGATCGTGGTGTTTGTATACGTGGCCACGCGACCCGGCGCCATCGAGTAGGCCGCCACTTCCCCCTCGCCCCCCCTCCCAGGGACAGACTCACTGGGCCCGCCTGAAGGATTGCTCCCCCCACTCTGTCACAGCCACCCCGGTCACCTTATCACCTGAAATCCCTCCGCCCTCCTGCTTTTGTTTTACCTCCCTATTTTTACTTCCTTACTTCTGGAGACAACAAATCACACCACAAGTCCTCTCCTGCCCTACCCAACCCCCAAGCGCCCAGAGAGGAATCAAACTACCTAACCGCCCCCCACCCAGTTTCCAGCTATTAAGATGACTCTTCCTGATGGCTGTCATGGTCAATTTTCGGAAGAAGACGACTAAAAAAGAAACAAGTAAAATATTAAAAGAAGACAGGCAGACAGACAGGAAAAGAGTCTGTCCTACAGCATCATTCGCCTCATATGTGCCTTTGATCAGTGTTTTCGGCGGGGATGGGGGAGGGGACGGGGTGGCTCCATATGAAATTTTTCTGTCCAGTTTAGCGTAACTAGTTCTCCTATACGTTTTCTGATGAAAATTGGATTCATCTTGCCTCTATGATGCTGTCTTATGGAAATGGTGTCAGTGCCATGCTCACCAAAGGACCCTACACTTGGCTCACCATCCGTACTGCCAGGGGTGCGTTCAAGTAAACTAGCAGTCAAAGCACACTGCATTTCCATAAAACCATGGCTGGAACAACATAGACATTAAAGTCCTTGAGAACAACCGCATTGTAATTTCACATCTTGTCGTTGCTGGTTTTCATTGGACGGTATCTTCCCAAGCTGTTGTTGACCCCACCCCTTGTTGGAATGTCCATGCAGTGAACAGAAGCCAGACCATAAGGGAGAAACAGGAAGTGAAAGTTGGTTTACTTGAACGTACTGCCGGGAGTTTGTATTCTGCTTTCTTTTGTACGAGTGAATGTATGCCCGAGTGCGAATGCACGTTTTAAGAAGTATGAATGTGTCATCGAGACGACATGGCTGCACCTTCCATTAGTGCTCGCGTACAATCTCAGATTTTCCTTGTACCATTAAGTTATTAAAAAAGAGAAAATGAGACTTTGAGTCTCATAAACCACATGTGCAGATCTGAAAATGTGCCTTATACATTTGACAATGTACCAATTCAGTTAAATAAAGATGACTGAAAGACACCAACCAGCTTCCCCTGTCCTCTTGTCACCATTTGTGAACCTTTTGTACCAAGAACATAACAAATACACATGCAAAATTCAAATGCAAGATCTTTTTTGTGCTGTTGTCTCTCTGCTTTTTCAAACACAGGAAGTAAAGATTAAGTCTCGAAATCCATTGGCAAAGATTGTTTATTTTGGTAGTTAACATTCTTGCTTTTGAATGCAAGAATGGTAACAGTTGAGATAATCTGCATTCTGCTCAGCTTTTAATGGAAGTGTCATCTAATGCCTTGTCACTTGTCTGGTGCCTTAGCAATTGGGGGCAGAGTTTTTTAAAACCCTGGTTCCTGCGTATTTCCACACTTTGCTCTGTATGAACCCTGGTCCATGTCGCTCGGTGTAGCCTGAGGAACTAGGCGCTGTCCTTCAGGAGGTGTCATTTCCAGGGTGACGGACGCTGTACTTAAGCAGTGTCCTCCGAGTGTCACCGTGGAGCTCCTGAACGTAGGAGTTGAAGTTTTGCTCCAATCCCAGCATCCTCTGCTCTTCCTCTTGAAGGAACCTGTCCACCATGGAGGACAAGGGGCTAGGGGGCTGAAGAGCAAAGTAACAATATTGAAATCATCCTCTATCATTTAAAAGTCATTTTTTTGATGTTAAAACAATCCCTCTCTTATTTCCATGGAACTGAATCCAAGTCGCGATACAAGTGAAATAGCATTTGCACCGTTAACCCAGAACGTTTGTGTAAACATGGTTAGTGTGTACATAAACAATACGGAACAGAATTGAATGGAACAGGGGAATGACCGTGTCTATAGTTTTAGGTTTCAGCATAGTCATGGAACGGCTAGTGTCAGAGGGAAGATGACATTCACAGTTATTAATGTTGTCAGGTCAATCATAATACTTATCCTCGCAGTCGAGCGCAAGTCTCCCGAGGACATTGTTATGATGGGAAACGGATGGCGGAGTGCTTTGTTGACTATGAATCCAACTGCCAGAGCTGCGTCACATCAGGTGAGTTTAGGGGATCTAACCTTTCTGTTGGGGTCTCTGACTGGTGCTTAGTTTAATCCAATGGGAACGGGGTACGCATCGTTTTTACTGCTGGAGATCATAGATCATATATCTGCCATTTATGTATCCAGAGTGCCAGTAGGATTACATAAGACAAAGGTCAGGAGATACTGGTCCTACAGAGCCAGAGATTTTACTGCTTTTTTCTGCCATTGTGAGGTCATTGTGCACTGCGATTAGTTACTGAATGTCTAAGCCTGCAGACTTAGTGTCTTGGTTGTGAGATTTCCTCCAACTCCAGCCCATGGTCAGCTTCATTCATTAAGCTTAATAAATAAGATTATACAGTTAGGGGTTTGAATGAAACATACTGTGGCATTCGCTGACCAAGCTTGATAAGGGAAGAAATATAAATTAAAGTGAACATTGTGTGAATTTTGAGGGATTTCAGTACTTTCCATTAACTTGTGCTGACGACAGTTGCTTTCAAGTGATCGCCTGATTAGTTCTGATTTTTGTTTTTTTTTTTTTCCACCTCAGAGTTGTCGAACAAAGTGCTGTCTTTGAATTATGGATTCTTGTAATTTATAGCAGTGCTGTATTGTGTTGGCAAAAAAGAAAGGTGACAGAAATCCGCTATGAGTGATTTTATGCGGGACATAATGGAGTATCTGATAAAAATGATACAAGTTTACTGATAATTTATCTCGAAATGGGAAGGGTATTAGAATATTACCTCGCTCGGTTCCATAAAGATTGCCATTACCTCAGTGAAGAGTATTATAGAGTGCCCACATGCTGGGGTATGAAAAGACTCTCTCAGTATTATTATAATAATAACTATTTTGTTGTAAATGTGTTCTTTTTGAAACCGGCTGCACTGTTTGAATAGCTCATTGTGTGGGGCGATGGAGACTCGTAGCATTCAAATGTAAATGGAGTGGTGTTTGCCGTATTGTTGGAGGATGTCTGGTGGAGCTGTCAGATTCCTCTCCGAGGAGGAAAAAAAAAACAGAGAGAGAGAGAGACCTGCTTTCACAGAACATTGCTCTAACCAACACCGCTCTGCTGTTTAGGAGAAAGAGAATACCTTATATTATCATTTCCCATTGGGACACACACACACAAATGTGTAACTTTTATATAGACAGCTCTTTTTCATTTAAATGACGCTGCCTTGCCCTCCGATTCTCCTCGGGCTCCTTAGAGCGAACTGCAGGTACTTTGCAAGGAGACCGTAGGCTGAGCCTGTCGGCCTTGGGCCCTGGGGACGGCTCTCGCCGTCTTCTCCATATGTTTTTATTAACGTAATGAAGAATTTCGCACGAAATGCTTCCTGAAATGTCTGCCGTGTTTTCGGAAATTTCACTGAAACTCCCATCCAGAGCCTTCAAGCTCCAAGGACAAAGTGTGTGGAATGAATTGTTTGGCAGAGGGTGTCCGGTACAGTAAAATGCAGTGTACCATGTTTATGTGTGTGTGGGCTAGACTATTGATGACAGAGTGATTGTGATAACTGACGGTGTTAAACGGCAACTATTTCCTGTATTATCTGAGTCCTAAAAGCAGGATGGGAAGATAATGAGGGTGAGTGAAGCTGTGAAGGGTTATTGCTGACTGAGTCCTCGTATCAGGACAGTGTGTAAAATGGCTGATACACGGGATAAACAGGAAGATGGGGGTGGGGGGCGCAGTGCTTACCCACGGAACCTCATCCCATTTTAAAAGTTTCCAGCGCATTCTCAGGCCCACCTACCCCAGCAGTGAACCCTTCCTCTCTGTGGATGTTGCCATGGGAATAGTAACAGTCCCCAGGTTTAGGGGTGGGGCTCCGTGCTTCAGGGTGGTCGCTAGGTTCTGTCTGCTCCCAGCTGCTTGTCAATGGTCTGTAAATAACAACAGGGGCAAATGCTGCTTTAACGGTTGGTTCAAACTGACATCACCATTTCCCACCTCCCCCTCCCAAATCTCTCATTACATTACATTACATTACATTACAATATACTTAATCAGACACTCAGCAGATGCTTTTATCCAGAGCGACCTGCAACTCAAAGATGAGTGCATAGATTGGGGTCAAAATGCAGTGACACCCTAGAGGAGGGAAGTGTAGTATGTCTTTCTCTCTCTCTTATAACAACAGCTGTCACAGGTGTTTTTGTCAAAAGCAGGAGAGCAGATGACCGGGCTGGATTTGGAGCATAGTGTTGTAGCATGCACTTTTCCGACCTGAGATAAAGCTGGAACAGAAAGTCATCTGGCTAACTTTATTAAACATAATGCTGACTGTTTTTAATGCACAGGCAGACAGATTCACTCCTGTTGTGTATTTAGCATATGCTAGGTAATTTTGAGCTAGTTTATTACTAAGAAATTTTGTTTAATCATAAAAATTATAAATGATAAATCTATAAATAGCCTCGTTTTCGTTGGGTAACCAGTCAACCTGCTTTGTAATACGTTCCCAGGGACTAGTGCACAGGCAAAAAACAGCCAGTCGTGGGGAAAGAACCAAGGCTCCATGGGTTTTCACAGTGCTGCTGTTCTCCAGTTTACTGATATAAGTTTGTTTTTCTCCACAGATTCCTTCCTAATCTCCTTCATATACCTTATTTGTCCTCTGGAGCAGCTAAGTGATACCATGAACTTTTGAATGGAGTTGCTGCAGCCCAACCCGATGTAACCAGACCACTGTGACTCATGAATGACCTATTGGCTCTGTGCCTCTTCGTGAGGGGGCGGAAGAGATACACAGGGGTATCTGAGGACATCTGTTTCGTACCCCACACGCATACATTTCCGTCAGGAGCATTAGAAAGTGTTAACTGCTTCCGTTCCTTTCATCTCTGACAGTACTGAGGCCTAAATTTTTATACATTAACTGATTTCATCTTAAAGCTTTATCCTAGGCTGTCAATACATACATATTGTGTATGCGTGCGTGCGTGTATGTATTTGCGTACATATGCCTGTCCGTGTGTGCATGTGTGCTAGTGTTTGTGGTGTGTGTGAGTACGTGTGTGTGTGTTTGTGTGATCTTGGTGACTTTTGGGCGTGCCAGCACTGCGCCACTCTCATGCCACACTTGGGACGCTAATGAGGTGGCACACAAACACCATCTGCTGGTGGCATGGCTGAGTGCCCCTTTGGCACGCCCAGCCCCTCTCTCTGGCCCCCCCCCCTGCACACCCCAGCGCGGAGGCTCCTAAACACACTCAGGGGGAGTCCATGCCGCCAAACCAACTGGCACTCGTTGGTGTTATCGCCACAGCGATGGTGGTCCTGCTGTCTCTGTAATCGCTCACCTGTGAGAGCGGAGCAGAAACACCGAACGCACTCGAGCTGCCGGGTTTTTGCTCCACCGCCCTCCAGAGGCCTTTAAATGTGTGCAGAACCAACACGACTGGCACGCCTGTCTGTGTTTATTCTGTGCTTCTGGCTAGATCTTTGGTGGAATTTCCAAAATTTAAGAAGGCGTACATAAATGCTGGCAGTGGAGGCATCATAAATTCCCGTCCTTTAATATTCGCTCATTCATACATTTATGGTTGATGTCGTTTTATGGCACCTATGATGAAAGATACTGTTTTAATGCAATCCCACTGCCACTGCTGATACTGTATAAATGTGATTCTGCTGCTTCTGCTCTGGCTGGGACCGTTTCTGCTCACGGCGTCAGGGTCAATATTTCTGTTCGAGCTCCCCTTAATTTAGCCCGGTCAATTTCAATCTCCCACACGTGTGCAGTCAGTTTCAGTGCCCAGAACTAAATTGGAAAATCAGTTCCATCACTTCATCAGCTGACCCCTGCCCCGCCTGTCAGCGCTGAACGACCCAGGGGATTGGTCCACAGAGACAGGGTAGCCCGGCCCGTTTTATGCAGATGTCTTACACGGCAACGATGCTGCGGCGGCTGTCCGCAGAGTTGCCCGTTTCACCCGGCTGAAATTCCTCCTCCTCCCACTGTCCCGAGTCACCTGACACATCCCATGTGACATCACTTGTGACATCACAGACAGGCCGGTCCCCCATTGGCTGGAGTATCTGCAGTAGCACAAAGCAGGACGGTTCTGGAGCAGCACTTGGAAAGGAGTGAGGTAATGATTCAGGTCGTTGTGGAGTGTTATTTTGTGTATTGTGAAACACCAGCTGAAACACAAAAGCAGAGGCTGCAGTAAGCAGTTTCAGCATGCGAACATTTATCATGAGAGCAGGCCTTTAAGCCCAGCTATGCTTGCCTCTTTTTGGGTGCATGAGAACATAAAATTTTAGGTTTATAGCTGTACAGCACTTCACCCATAAATTACACAATAGGGATAGAAGTAGTCAATATATGAAAATAATAACAGTATATGCACACTAGAAACCTAATACAAACAAAAACAATAGGGATGACAGAACAGCCCGTCCTGTTTTAAGCGGGGCTGGATACTCCCAAACCACCAGGCTCTCTGCGACCACTACCACATGTCCCAACAAGCTGTTCCAAGCATTAATTACCGCCTGTGAAAAATATCATTCCTGTTATCAGTTCAGAATTTTTCCTCAGCTAATTTCCATCTGTGGGCCCTTGTTCTGTTAACAGAGCTCTGCCTGAAAAACTGCTGTGAGGACATGAAGGGTGTATGTGCTAACGTGAAGTTAAAGCTAAACAGGTCTGGCTACAGAATAGGACACTGCTGGGTATTAGCCAAACACCGCATGCGAGTGTGCAGTCGCGGTTTTGCATTTTAGCAGTAGGCGTGTCAGAGTAGCTTTGTAGTAATCTGGAGGGGTGGAAAAGCAGGAGGCATGATGTGAAATGACTAAAACAGAGAAGCAGAGCAGTCAAGGCTGTAGCAAGTACCGCAAGTCCCTCATCATAACTAGACACAACAAGTCAAACGTGACTGATGGAATAAGAGAAATTCACATTATCATGTACAGCTTCTTTTGATGTTGCCCAAGGCTTTTCTAAACTGCGCTCTGAATGGTGGGGCTCTCTCACCACCGTAAGACTTTTAACTGGGGTTCCGTGTGCTCTGATACCCTTTAATGTCCGCAAGCTCCCCCCCTCCACCCCCACCCCCCAGGGGTGCCTGACTCTTCTTTAGCCGTACCCCACCGAACGGCCGAGAAGCAATTTGGACTCCTCTTCAACGGAGAGGCCCATTTTTCATTGTTAACAAAGCAATGGGGATGAATTGATTTTCTATCACGATGTACCATTAAAAGGCAATTTTCTTTGATCTCTGCAGGACGGCGGTATTGCGCGGATGCGCGCTGGAGAGACACAGGCCTCGGCTGGAATTCAATGCCTGCTTATCTCTGCGCCGCCCGCGTAATCCCAGTGGAGCGTGGCTGTCCGGCAGCTGCCTGCCAGCTACAAAACCCTCCTCTGGAGCGCTGTAGCATCCCGGGAACCAGATACCACAGTGCGGGGGTGGAGGCAGGGGGGGGTGGGGGGGGCTGGTCACAGCGCTCCAGTTCCCTTTACTTCACTTTCATGTTGGAGATGTCAGAGGAAGTGTCAAGAAAGAGGAGAGCAATCGAAACTTTCGCTCTGCGCAACAATGAAAAACCTTGGTAACAAAACCATAACGCTCTCGCCGACAAGGTGCCTCCGGTGCTTCACAGAGACCGTCTTTCTCAGCACGTCAGGCCCGGCACATCACGCAGCTTACCGCTTCCCACAGTCACACTCGCTGCCGTCTTCAGCAAACTTCGCTCTTTAAATAACCCTGCTGTGAAATGACAACACAAGATCCAGGGGAAGCTATTTACACGCGATCGCTGTAATATCCTTCTGCAGTTTCCTTCCCTTTCCTCCCTTGCAAGAGTTCTCTTTCTCTCTGGCAAAACAAGACGACTGCTGGACCATTAGCGAGACGTAAGACGAAGAAACCTTAACAAGACGTCTCTTTAAATTTAACTTCTCCCCTCCCTGCGGCCTTCCCTCTTCTCTTACGTCTCATTAAAAGTTCAAGTGAGACAGAAGGTGCACTGCTGATGAACCGTGTCTGACGTAAGATGTCAGCCCTTTTTTTTACGACGCTGCGCTGGACACTTCGACACAGACCGCCGGTTTCTTTACCCCACGTCTGGGTGCCTGTCCAGTGTCCGCCGTGGCGGCTCTGCAGGCCCAAGGTCTCCTGAAGAGCAGAAGCTGTAGCTTACAGCTCTCCGTCACACTTCAGCAAACCACCCACTGTGAGTCGGACCAAAGTCTAATCCTCCACCTCCCAAGTGTGGCCATCACCGCTACTCTTATGTGCGGTTTCCAGTCAGGCAATCGTGACTTGACATGTCTCAGCGTCTGACTATCTGGACTCCAGGACCGTCCTCACACTAACCAGGGCACTGCACAGGACCAGCAGGTCTGACCACTGCCCTCGATTATGGCTAATAAATGTAATCAAAAAGTTTGTAATGAGTTTCGATTTGAGACACAGACCATCTGTCCAGTGGACTGGGTTATGCAACTATGAGAAATTGAATGTGAATTTAAAAAAAAGTGAAATACTCCCAGAATCAATACTGAAAGGTGACACAATTAGTACAAATACAGCAACAGAGGGAGCGTAGGACTGAGGAGTTACCAGTGATGTGCTCGACTGCGTTCCAGAAATGAGCTCCTTTAAGTGCTTGTTCTCCAACCTCAGTGCCTCCAGCTGAATCTGGGCCACCTACGTCGAAAAACACCATTAAAATAGCAACGCCACAAACACAGGATCAATGAGCTACTATATCTAGATCTCAGGTGATGGCAGTAAAGACGGAAACCCCCTTCATTCACTTACAAGGAATTTCCCTACGCATAGTACAATCAATGGAGCGCGCTCTGCTTCTGCACGCGTGAAGCTTTGACGCAGAGCATGACGGCCTAAGTGCTCTGGCTGATAAGGTGACACCAAAGCTCGCTGCTTCAGAGTGCATGCCAGGCTGGGCCTCGTCCATTCTGTTGTTCGGTACCTGATACTCCTTTGCTTTCTCTGTGATTGACAGCATTTGCCTTTCGAGTTGTGCTGCTCTGTGATTGGCCGAGAGCGCTGCTCGCTCTCTGTCCCTCAGCTGGGCCTGCATGTTCTGTATCTCCTCCCTCAGGGCCTCCATTTTGGATCTTCCAGCCTGTTGTTTCACCAGCTTCTCCCTCAGCTGTGCGGAGAAATAAGGCAACTTCAGATACGTCAAAACTCATCCGCTGATACTCAACGATCCATTTTATTCTCAAAACATTAATATCGCGCATATGCCGTTGAGCAGCTGGTGGTTAACTGCCCGTAATGAATGTACTGTAACAATTTCAAGCATACTTTCTCTTTCTATCATGGTTACTTTCTTTTTCTTTCCATCTCTTTCTTTTTGTTGTGCGCATAAAACTTAAACTTCAGCAACGCTGAAGGTCGTCGTGGAGACGCACCGTGACAATTTCATTATCCTTCTGTTTCCCAGCATTCTCCAGGCCTCGGAGCTGGGCCTCCCTCTCGGCCAGGGCGTCTCTCAGCTGTGCGGTGTCGGAGCGGGAGGAGCCCAGGCTGGGGACAGCGGACACACGAGAGACCAGCCATGAGCACCAGCTCTGTGACATTCTCCACTGAGACGGTCAGTGTCACTGTCACGCTACACTGAGAGCAGGGAGACAGGCAGCCGCCGAGACCAGACAGCTCGCCCTAATCACATCTGTTCCACTTTGTTTCCAACGCTGGAACTGGGACCACGCAAAGCCTCCTTTATGGGGTACCGTACGACCACAGAGACTAAAAGGTCACCTCAGTGTACTCCAAATTAACCAGGAAAAGAAGTGCAGAAAAGAGCAAGTAAAAAGGTTGTGAGTAGTTCATCTTCAGATCGTCTTTTAACATTTACATGGAACTGTACATTTTTAGAATTTTAAAATTTAGGCATGTAGTTGATACATAGCTGGTTACACAGCTTAGTTTTTTTTTCTTTACATGCAATTGGCTTATACAGCTGGATATTTACTGACACAGTTAAGGAGAGGTACCTGCTCAAAGGAGTAACAGAGGAGCCCCATTAGGAAACTGAACCTGTGACAGCTTTACTTTACAGGCCAAGGTATATGTGCATTGTACTGCACTGCCATCAGAGGTCAAAAACACATCCCCCCCGGAAGGTCTTTACATGAGAGTGTCAGAATGAAAGTATACACACCTGCGTGTCCACACACAGAGCACGCGCACACATACACACACACACACACACACACACACCGGTTCTGCAGGTTGACAATGTCCTCTCTCAGCTGCTCCTCCCTCAGGGCGCTGGTCTCCAGCTGCCCCTGCACCCTCCCCACCTGTTCCCTCAGCCTCCTGAGCTCCTCAGCCATCGCCTGCCCCTGGATCTCACACTCCTGTCTGGGGACACAGAGACACAGGGCAGGGCCCTGCTGGAACTGGGCTCATTTCTGCTCTCTCCCTCTACCCATACCCCTTTAGCCTGAGGTACCATGGAGCAGGGTTATTTCGGTACCACAGTGCATTCTGGCAGCGTCGCAGGGGAAAAGGTCTACAAATTAAGAGTGGCAAACCCAAATCCCCATATCAGACAGCCCCAGCACCCAGTGTGAATAGTCTTATTCAGATGTTTCTAAAAAATAAAAAATAAAAAATTTTATGCAGCAATTCAAAATAGTCACAAAATTCTTGCTCTGTGGAAGGCACTGGCAAGCTTTAACCCAAGACATGATACAAGCTTTATGTTCTCAGTAATGTAACAGCTCACATTCATAGAGTTCACTCTGCATCCAAGCTGATACACTGAAATGTAGAGTGAACCTGAACTGAACTCTTTCTGAAAATAAGTATTTTTCCTTCGTTTCACCAGAGCATGTGTGGACACATTAAGGGTCTCACAGGGCATGGTATGGTGAGGCCATTTCCTTGGTAATCCAGTGATAACCGTGGATTTGGTCAATAACCAATAAACAGTTGAAAGAGTACTACAGGTATGCGCCACATAACATCCATTAGGGAAACGTCTGACTGCATATACGTCCGTGGGTCCATAAGGTTATAACAGATTTCAGAAATCCCGATCAGAGAACGGGACATAGCGGACGTAAACTATTTAACCCATATGTTACCTAGCCAAATACATTAACTGACATACAGTACTGTATGTGTACAGTATCTTGGCTATTTAATCAATATAGGTATACTACAGTATTCCATATCACTTTGACAATATGGTGTTCGCACAATGTCCAAATCGCAAAATGTCCTATTTCACAGACCGTATTGTGGACGTTAAGTGGAGCATACCTGTATTTATTTTGCCAGGGTTGTGAGTATGGGCAGCTCATGGCCTTCTTGGCCAGGTAAGTAGTACACTGAGCCCCTGGCCCACCTGGTGGCTGTCCCCTGAGCAGTGAGCTGCTCTCTCAGTCGGGCTGCCTCCCTCTTCCAGCGCTTCTCCTCCAGTCGGGTTGCCTGCAGGAGATCACTGCTGGCCTGGAGCTCCGCCCCCAGCCTGCTAAGCTCATCCTGTAACTGTGAACATGGAGATGTGTGAAAAGCGCACACACACACAAACACACACACATACGATCACACTCTCACTCACACACACACACACACACATACGCTCACACTCTCACACACACGCACACATACGATCACACTCTCACTCACACACACACACAAACACACACACATACGATCACACTCTCACTCACACACACACACACACATACGCTCACACTCTCACACACACACATATACACACACGCACACATACGCTAACACTCTTACACACGCACACACACACACATGCGCTTACACACAGACACATGCACACACACCATCCACACAACCTAAACACACACACATACACTCACACACACACGCACACACATATACAAACACACACACATACGATCACACTTTCACACACACACATACGCTCAACTCTTACACAAGCACACAGACACACACACACATGTGCTTACACACACACACACAAGCACACAGACACATGCACACACACCATCAACACAACCTAAACACATACGCATACACAGGGACACACACACATCAGAGGTGGACAACACCGGCTTCACAAAGTAAAAGTCCTACCATGTATTTGTTCTGCCCATTCACTAAAACCAGGTGAGCTCGCTCATAAGCTCATCTCCCTGACTGAAGAGCTGTGCTGATTAGAATCAGCTGGTTTAGTAAATGGGCAGAACAAATACATGGCAGGACTTTCTGAAGCCAGAGCTGTCCACCTCTGACACACCCACACAAAACTATAAAGTTATTGTTTTGGAACATACGCCTGCTTTATATAATCCACACAAACCTTTCATGTCATCACGATAAATAACAGTAGAATCACCATAATCAGGTGTGTGTTCCTCAGTATGCCGACTGTATGAGACAGGCCTCAGTGCGTGGCCAGCCTCGCTTTGCTGCAGAGCACGGAAAAAGCAGGAATCAGTGGCGTAGGACCGCACTGCCAGTCATTTGAATTCCACCTGCCTCGACGCCAGAGTGCGGAGGCACAGCGAGCACACAAACACACATCGCTCGCTGTGTGGAACAGGAGGTGGCCCCAGGCAGACCCGAGGCACATCAGGGCCACAACGCAGCCAATTAACACAGAGAAAAGCTGGGCAGCCAATCACCGTAATCTGAGGATGCCGCTGCTGCCCCTACTGCCTGCTTAAGTAGCAAAATCCAACTCTGCGCCTCACCTTCTCCGCTAGCCCTCTTTCAATAGCGTCCATGCCGGTCAGCCAGACACAGAGAGAGTGATACAGGATACGATTGGGTGGGAGCGGTACCACTCAGGAGTGACTTTCAGTCAGAGGGAAAAAAAAAAAATTACACTTGGATTCCTGGAACTGCCTCACCTACCCCGCCCCCCCTCCCCCCCAAACACACACACACACACACTACAGGCAGAACGGTTGGAGAGCTTTGATAGGAAAGGTAGAGATGGGGGAGTAAACTGAATGCTGGGAACAGCTGATGTCAGGCTGCAGACGTCGTATGATTAGCCGTTATGTATCAAAGTATTCCTTTTTTCTTTTTTAATACTTCATAACCTGCATTCTTAAATGGCCGGACTTTTTCTGACACCTTTTCTGTGAAGAGAGATAAGAGATAAGAGGAAAGGAAATAAAGAGGGAAGGAGAGTAAAATGTCTTTTGCTATGAATGATACATTTAATATAAAATGAAGGGGAGAGTTCATCCTAGGTCATTTGAAGCCCATTTCCCAGAGTGCAGGTGAACATACAGGTTAGTCTGAACAACACAGTCTGGCTCAATTAGCTAATGAGCTGTACGTCCAGAAGTGGTCTGGTTGGCCAAGAGGGGCAGTCTTCCCTGTGGCACTAACATAAAAAAACCCAACTGCCCTAGTGCAGTGACGGGGACACTGTGCTGTAGGAGGTGCTGTGCTTCAGATGGGACAGTAAACCAAGGCCCATACTCTCTGTGGTCATTAAAGATCCATGACACTTATCACAGACTAGGGGGTTCCCCAGTGTCCTGGCAAAATTCCCAACCTGGATCTCTCTCTCTCTCTCTCTCTCTTCGCCTGGCTGCCAAACTGTCCCCCAGTGTAATTTGGCTCAATGATTCATTCCCTCTACACCTCAATCTCATTTGAAAAATGGCTCCTGTGTGTCACCCAGGCAGATGATACCCATTGGTGGCGGTTGAGCCTTTCGCTGTAAAGTGCTTTAGGTATTAAGATAGAGCAGTATGTAAATGTAACCCATTGCTGTTGTTGTTATTATTATTATACACAGATGTTGGTTCTGTTTTGTATTAGAGCAAGGCAGTCTGGTTAATTAAGTAATAAAGAGCAAAATCTGACATAGATGACCCTGCAGGAATGGGTTAGCTTACCCGTGATTTCAAACTCCAGGGATGTGGCTGTGTGTTGATATTATGCCACTAGTGTGATGAACCATTGACCAGATGCCACACGTTAGCCTGGGCATCGAGTGTTAGCCTGGGTGTGGCGCATTAGCCTGGGCATGGATTGTTACCCTGGGTATCAGGATTTAGCCTGGGTGTGGATTGTTAGCCTGGGTATCAAGCTTTAGCCTGGGTATGGAGCGTTAGCCTGGGTCTCAAGCATTAGCCTGGGAGTCTACCGTTAGCATCAGGCTTTAGTGCCTCTGTGCCCACAGTGGAGGAAATCATTGCTCCCAAATGAGCTCTGACACACGCTGCGGCCTTAATTGGCCTGCCTTTTTTCCCCCCCCCTCCTTCGCTCATTTGACGCGTATGAGTAATTACTTTCATTCCCACTCAGAAACGTTTATTTTGGGCTTTGATGGGAGTGAATTTCATTTCCTCTCAGAATTCCGCTTGATAAATCTCATCATGCGAGGAAATTGGTGAGGCTTTGGCGATCGGACTGGAATACCAATTGATCCAGAGAGGGGACAAACCAGCACCACGGCCCCTGAGGAGCAGAGAGAAGACACAAAAACCCGCACCACAGCCCCTGAAGGGCAGTGAAAAGACACACGGCCCCAGAAGGGCAGCGAGAAGACACACGGCCCCTGAAGGGCAGCGAGAAATTACATGGCCCCTGAAGGGCAGCGAGAAGACACACGGACCCTGAAGGGCAGCGAAAAGACACACGGACCCTGAAGGGCAGCGAGAAGACACAAAAACCAGCGGAAACGCTCTGTAATTCACTAGCTCTAATGACCTGACCCTAACATTGCATTATAGTACTGTTGCAATACTACTCCATACATTATTGCTATGTAAAGAGCAGAACAAGTTAGCTGTGGTCCTGCAACCTGTAGTGTATGTATTTATCATACAAGTCAATATGTTTTTTATTTTTGTAGATATTTATAAAAGGGCAGTCCTATCGCTGCAAAGCAGTCCCATCATTTGAGAGAAATATTTTCTCTTGCTGGCAGGTGAGCAAACCTTTTCAGTTTGGTAATTCTTACATTAAAGACCCCCTCCAGCCAATTTCATTCCCTTTGGGGAAAGCAATGTAGTAATTAAATAATTACTCAAGTTTGACATAAATAAACCAAGAGCTGCGCTGTTCTGCCTGTGTGAAGGCTATACTGGGGATCTCAGTGGATATACTATACCAGGTGTTTAAGAGTAAGCATGTACTATATTACTATACCAGGTGTTTAAGAGTAAGCATGTACTATATTACTATACCAGGTGTTTAAGAGTAAGCATGTACTATATTACTATACCAGGTGTTTAAGAGTAAGCATGTACTATATTACTATACCAGGTGTTTAAGAGTAAGCATGTACTATATTACTATACCAGGTGTTTAAGAGTAAGCATGTACTATATTACTATACCAGGTGTTTAAGAGTAAGCATGTACTATATTACTATACCAGGTGTTTAAGAGTAAGCATGTACTATATTACTATACCAGGTGTTTAAGAGTAAGCATGTACTATATTACTATACCAGGTGTTTAAGAGTAAGCATGTACTATATTACTATACCAGGTGTTTAAGAGTAAGCATGCACTATATTACTATACCAGGTGTTTAAGAGTAAGCATGCACTATATTACTATACCAGGTGTTTAAGAGTAAGCATGCACTATATTACTATACCAGGTGTTTAAGAGTAAGCATGTACTATATTACTATACCAGGTGTTTAAGAGTAAGCATGCACTATATTACTATACCAGGTGTTTAAGAGTAAGCATGCACTATATTACTATACCAGGTGTTTAAGAGTAAGCATGCACTATATTACTATACCAGGTGTTTAAGAGTAAGCATGTACTATATTACTATACCAGGTGTTTAAGAGTAAGCATGTACTATATTACTATACCAGGTGTTTAAGAGTAAGCATGTATTATATTTCCCAGTGGACTTCTAAGAATATAGTGATGAATAGCTCATTTATCAACATTTTTTTCAATAAAATCACATTTTTTTCATGACAGCAGTAGTACCAGAAGAGGTGGAGGGGAATGGAAGGAGGTTTAGCATTTGCGTTATTCCCATAACTGCAGTTGAGCTGTGCAAAAATTGATTTTTATGTTGTCCTTTTTTCCCCTTTTCTGCCCCAGAGTTTGAGACATAAACGGCACATGGTCACTTTTGATATTCATTCAGTTGTCAGTGTTTCTCTTTCCCCTCCCCACACCATGTGGCTCAGAGACCACACCTACCCCTGTGTCTCAGTTCACAGGATCATGGGAATTAGTGAATGCTAATATCCTCAAGAAAATGGCAGCAGCCGGATCGACCTGAATGCAGAAAAGTGCTGTGAAAACCCCACTGACCGAAACCCTCACTTCCTGAGTGATGTTATGACCAATCATATGTTACCCTGCAGGAAACCTTCTGGACCTCCACCCAATGAGGATCTCCCTCCAGGACCTCCACCCAATGAGCATCGCCCCTCAGGACCTCCACCTCATTAAATATTTCCCCATAAGTGTCACAGCACTTCCCTTGAGTTGAGTCGTTGCACACAGAGACAGAAATTGTCTCAGCTCTACCACCTGGGGTACTGGCACTTCAGTGAACACACACAAACAAACTTCAGACAAATACGAATGAATATTTCATGGTGCACAGAGCACAGAACTTCATTGAATATATGGAGGAAATCTAAAAAATACACAGGGGTATATCAATGGATGTAAAAAAGAACCTCGTGAATCTATAGTTCAGAGCTCGAGTAAGTATACGGGAGAAATTCAGCCAGGAGGTGATTATGCAGAACGAGATCAGTGAATGAATGGGAAATCTTGAGTCAATATGCAGGAGAACCTGAGAAGCAGCACCATCTCACACAGCCGATGGCAGCCATTTTATAGAAAGCCCCTGAATGTCACCTATGGACAGGGAAACCCCTCTTCTTTCTTTAGTGGGTGTTCCTATCAGACGTGCCATGAAGGAGAGTGTTTAACCCCCAGCTCATTAGTTCTCATTACAGCCATCAAACAGTCCCCATGAGCCAGATGCTTCTCCACTGCACACACCTCCTCTGCACAACACCAGACAGGCGGTGCTTGAGCTGCTGCCAGCCCCTCAGAACCATTTTATCACTGTTTCTCATCTAAAGTGGTATCAAGAGACACTCAATGTAGTTACCGTCTTTCCTCAAATGCCTAAGCTTTCCAGCCCATCTCCTTTAATGTATCTCTCTCACTCACCTCCTTCCCCTCTCTCTCTCTGTCTCTCTCACTGTCTCTCACTCTCTTTATTTCTCTCCGTCCTTATTGTCAATTGTTTTTCATTGAAGAGAAACAAGACAGCAGTCAATATGTATTTTGCATTGTCAGGTTATTCTATCTACTTTGTTAAAAATAATAAAGAACACTGATTGGATGATTCTGCTTCATGGGGGAAGGATGCCCAACCTGTTGCAGCGAGTTTGCCTCCAGTAGGGAGCGCTGGTCTGTCCTCATGGCCCCCACCCCGTCCATTGGCTTCCTGGCCGTGACGTCATCCTCCTGCGCGGCCTCAGAAGGAGCATGTAGCGGGGTTTGCAGGCCTGTGATGTCTTCATCCTGTGTCTCCACACACCGCTGTCCTGTCTGAGGGCTGTGGTAGCGTCCGCTTGTGAGCTGTTGAGCAGAAACCAGTCAGTGACACGGACCATGGTTCCGCCCACCAGCGTGGATCCGTGCACTCAAGGTGAGGACTATATCAAACTACTGCGAAACCTTGATGAAAAAAATCACAAGTGTAGATTGATTTTCGTACATGTGCCAGCTGTGCACTGGCTGTGAAGTGAATCAGGTTAATAAGGATTTTTCTCCCATGAACTTACACCCTACAGAGTCGGTGACAGCTTACAGATTCTACTTTTACTTGTAATAAAATGAGCCAGGCAGTGTGACACATTTGCTTCATGGCAGATTGGTAGCCGTTCCCTTCCCTTCCCTTTCATTCTGCCTGTGCTGTTGATGGAAGACAGAAATGACACAGGCAGATAGTCCAGTCTGGACTGAAAATGAAGTCACGAGATTGCAAGCAGTTCCGCTAAATTCTTGCATCCCGAGTGTTCCGGAAAAGTGGTGCCCATTGATAGTTGCTGGAGACTTATTGCCTTACCACGTAAAATTATAACTTTTTTGTAAATGATTGTTTTGCGAAGGTCACTTACACACCAGTTACAGCTAAAATTGTGGCATAACCTATTTTCTTAGCTCAGCATTACAAGAGAAAAGATCAACGATCTTCTAGATCATTGCAAGAGGCCACATACAGTTTGCATTACCTGCACAGATTAAGGAAGAAACACTACACAATGTTAGCAGATGCAGTCAGTCAAAACTGAAGCTTGAACTGAAACTAAAATAAAGGCAAAAATAAAAACGAGAGAGCCAGGTCCAGGACCTGCCTTTACCTGGAACAACTTGTACTTGGCAGCTAATGATCGCCTGTTGACTTCTAGAGCAGCCAGGTCCTTCAGATACAAGCTCCTCTGTCTCTCCCACTCCTTGGACTTGATCTGGAACTCCTGCAGGACAGCCACCTTCTCGTTAGGGACCCCCAAACCTCGCTTTTCTGTGACTGTTGAGGATTGAGCTCTGGGACACCTTGAGTCAACCTGTAGTTTAAACCTTAGAGCCCAGGTTTCATGCACAAAGGAGCTAAAGAGCACAGAGGGGAGCTGGATTAGTGGGTTGAAGATAATCATGTTGAGACAAGAAAGAAAAACTGCTTGCCTTGCTCACGCTGAAAGCTAGAGATGACTAATTCTTGATCAATACATGTGTTTGTGTTTCCTTGGATTCAAATGAAAGAGTGGAAGAACTGCAAGGTTATCTCTCAGTAGCAGACTGTAGAACACTCATTCACTGTAGCCTTCACTTGTGTCATTAACCAACTGATAGGAACTGCATGAAAAAGATATAATACTGCCATAAACTATATTCATACTGACAGTTAGATGCATGCAATCCATTGCATATACAAATTATCAGATGGAAAAGCAAGATTTACCAAAACATTGTGAGATGTGTTATTGAAATCTGAATGTGTCTGTATAAGTGTGTGCTGGTTGACCTTTGGATGAGCCTGTTTGCTGGCGGTATGATCTGGCAGTAGATAAAGCCTGTTAATCATGTAGCAGTTATTGTTGGCTGCTGCCTGAGATGCATGCTAATAGCGGCCTGGGGAGGCTGGGTGCAGTCAGACACAGACAGGCAGACAAGTGCTCTGACACCCAGCACTGGTGTATCTCACTCACTACAGCAACCCAACCCAGCGCTGCTGTATCTCACTCACTACAGCAACCCAACCCAGCGCTGCTGTATCTCACTCACTACAGCAACCCAACCAATCATTGCTGTATCTCTCTCACTACAGCAACCCAACCCAGGGCTGCTGTATCTCACTCACTACAGCAACCCAACCCAGCGCTGCTGTATCTCTCTCACTACAGCAACCCAATCCAGCACTGCTGTATCTCACTCACTACAGCAACCCAACCCAGCACTGCTGTATCTCTCTCCCTACAGCAACCCAACCCAGCACTGCTGTATCTCTCTCACTACAGCAACCCAACCCAGCACTGCTGTATCTCACTCACTACAGCAACCCAACCCAGCGCTTCTGTATCTCACTCACTACAGCAACCCAACCCAGCATTGCTGTATCTCTCTCACTACAGCAACCCAACCCAGGGCTGCTGTATCTCACTCACTACAGCAACCCAACCCAGCACTGCTGTATCTCTCTCACTACAGCAACCCAACCCAGCACTGCTGTATCTCACTCACTACAGCAACCCAACCCAGCACTGCTGTATCTCTCTCACTACAGCAACCCAACCCAGCACTGCTGTATCTCACTCACTACAGCAACCCAACCCAGCACTGCTGTATCTCTCTCACTACAGCAACCCAACCCAGCACTGCTATATCTCACTCACTACAGCAACCCAACCCAGCGCTTCTGTATCTCACTCACTACAGCAACCCAACCCAGCATTGCTGTATCTCTCTCACTACAGCAACCCAACCCAGGGCTGCTGTATCTCACTCACTACAGCAACCCAACCCAGCACTGCTGTATCTCTCTCACTACAGCAACCCAACCCAGGGCTGCTGTATCTCACTCACTACAGCAACCCAACCCAGCACTGCTGTATCTCTCTCACTACAGCAACCCAACCCAGCACTGCTGTATCTCACTCACTACAGCAACCCAACCCAGCACTGCTGTATCTCACTCACTACAGCAACCCAACCCAGCACTGCTGTATTTCTCTCACTACAGCGACCCAACCATCTGATACAGCCGTGACTCCTGGTCAGGTGCTGTTACACTGCAGTCCTGCCTCACACACTCACATATACACTCTCTCTCTCACACAGACACACACACACACTCAGAGGGAGGAAGCTGGCTAGCGCTTGTTTTTCTCCACACTGCACCCCGTATTTACCTGTGCCATCAGCGGAAAGCAATGCCACACACACATTGTCCACACACATGCTGGCTCTGCAGAAACTGGCAGCTGGACAACAATGACACTGAATATTTTAGCAGGTTTTGCCCTGATCATTCCCCACTAAGGCTGGGCCAATTGCCTCTTTGCCCATAGCTGGTAACACTGCGGGTTAAACTCGAACACTCAGCTTCAGTCGCTGCTTAAGCCGCCCAGGGGCCCATCAGTCCTGCTTTACTGGCACAGCGAGCGTCTTCGCCCCACGGCATAGCCTTCCTTTCCTGATGAGAGGGGTGTTTTTGTAAAAAAAAAAAACCTTTTTTTCTTTCCTCCTCCAGAGAGCGTGAGCCCACTGGTCTGACCACGACTAGCAGTTCCTTAAAGCTGTGCATGCTGGGGAACTGAGTGTTAATTAAGCCTCTTTGCATTCCCACATGGTTACTGCCATTTGCAGCAGTGACCACTGACTGTGTCCAGATGGCCAGCTAATTACGTTCCCTTCCAGATCAGCACTCGCATTCGAAATAAGGAATGATTAGGAAAAACAGAACTCGAGGACTTCTGCAAACTGGAACAGTGATTTGAACGTTTAATCAAAGCATCTGTAAAAAAAACAAAAAAACAAAAAAACTACTTCTTAAGGTCGCAAATAAAAATGCTCTGGCCAAGTGCTTTTTCTGGGGGTGGGGGGAGGGGTAGTCGATTCACCGAATTCTGATGATACTTTCTCTTTGAAAACAGTTAGGTATGTCTGGCATCCCTGGACACAGCGGAAAAATTGCTTTTCCCCCGCGCTCAAATCCCAGGCTGCCTTTTCAGCGTGTGTCTGTGTCTTGTTACCTGCAGCTTCCTGCCCAGTGCTCCGCTCTCCGAGGAGCTGTTCCCGTCCAGCGCAGACCGCACCGCTTCTCTCGTGTAGCAGGCCTGCATTCTCCCATAGCCTTCCTTCAGCTTCTCTAACTACAGCGCAGAGCGAGAGAATAATGATCACCGTTATGGCGATAACAACACAATAACAATAACCGCAAAGGCGCCTCCCCCGGGACGCGGCGCTGGCCTGGTGGGGAAAGAGAGGGAAGTTGTTTCATGACAGAAGCAGCACAGGGGCGAGCAGAAAAGGCAGGCTGAGGCTGAAGCTGGAGTTTGTTTACTGTCTGATGAGTGTGATGGTGGAGCCAGCGCGGGCAGAGACACACAGAGACCCATGTGATGAATCTTTAATCAGGCGGGTTTGATGTTTCTGCCGCCGGTACCGGGCTTGTCCCTGCTCGCGGAAGTGCAACCGATCTGGCCCACTTTGATATAGAGAAGCGGAACATGCTGCCAGAACAGCGGGATATTAGCTGGGAAGGAAGAGGAGCACGTCCACTGTGACCGACCCCCTAAATAAAAGAAAACGCACCTCTGAACGTAGAGACCCCAGCCGGTCCTCCAGCCTCTGCTCCGCCTCTCGCTGCACGCGCTCCGTCTCCTCTACCTGACGGTGGAGATTCCTGACCTGCACAGGTGGCAGAGAAGGGGGGGGGGGGGGGGGGGGGCGACTGTCATGAAAGCTGCTTATCTAAACTGAATGCTAGAATCTGTTGTGTGTCCTTCTGTGTTTTTATAAAACTTTTTTTGTTGACCTTCCACAAGAAATCAGGGCCAAAACCTGTAAGGAAAGTGATTTTCATCTCTCAGACAAGAGGCCTGCTATGTAATTAAATGAATAACCACATCCTGACAGAGTTGTGATTATGTTATCTAATTACCGCAATGGTGCATTGTGTGTATCAGGTAACAACTGGGAACAGACTGAGACTCTCAATAGAAGAAAAGAACCAAGAAAACAATCAGATAAATGGGCCTAAGGCTTAGAGGATAACTGGAGCATTGTCATTTTATACAGCATCTCTCTCTCTCTCTCTCTCTCTCTCTCTCTCTCTCTCTCTCTCTCTCTCTCTCTCTCTCTCTCTCTCTCTCTCTCTCTCTCTCTCTCTCTCTCTCTCTCTCTCTCTCTCTCTCTTTCTCTCTCTCTCTCCCTCTCTCTCTCTGCACAGGATAAACACAAAATTGACCCATCTCTGTATGATTAAAAATAACATCTGAACAATCTGAAGCCATTTATACTCCAGGACAGACAGAACAAGTCTCTGTTTTCCTAGCAGCCCCTGCCATACTGAAGAGTTTGCAGAGGTACACAAAGTACACCACAAAGTTTGGGTCCTGAATCTGCTACCCAGGCTGACAGGCAGGGGGAACGGAGAAAGAAACTGATGGAAAAGAGAGATGGACAGAAAATTCAAGCAAAGAAGTGTGTGCTTTTTTGGAATGTGCATTGTGTCTGAATGTCTTTTGATAAAAGTATGTGAATTTGAGGCAAAGAAAGAATGAGATACAATATTGAGGAGATCATTTAAAGATTCACTCATTACATTATTGTCATTTAGCTGTTGCTTTTATCCAATGTGACTTACAACTGATTAGGCTAGCTGGGGCCAGCCCCCTCTGGGGGCAATGTGGGGTTGAGGGCCTTACTAGGGGCCCAATAGCACTGGGTGGTATTCATGCCATGGCTGGACTGGGGCTTGAACCACCAACCTTAGGGGTCCCATTCATGTACCTTAGCCACTGGACTACAGGCTGCCCTTTTGCACATTATGAAGGTGCTGTCCAAATTGATATTCATTCATTCATTCATTCACATTCCTTCATTCATTAATCCATCGATTCAAATTGATTTGAATTCGATTGAATTCAAATTCAAATCCATCGATCCAAATTGATATTCATTCATTCATTCATTCATTCATTCATTCATTCATTCATTCATTCATTCCTTTGTTCATTAATCCATCGATTCATTCATTTTTTTTTCACAGTCTTACCTGAAATGACTCCAAAAATACTGTAAAATATTCCTAAGCTAGTGTGATAAAAATGCAATAAAAAGCAAAAATGTGGCCCAATTAAACTGGAGCAGAATTATTTAGCAGTTAATTAACAGGAATAGTTGCAAAGAGGACCTCTGTTCTGACACATAATCAGGTCTTACAGTGGAAATCAACACTCTGTGATCCCGTGTGTGTGTGTAAGTGTGTGTGTGTGCGTGTTTTATCACACACTCACACAAAACAGCTCCCAACCCCCCTCCCCAAAAAGGCTGTTTTCACACTGTGGGTCTCAATGCTCAAATTCATTTTGTTTTTCAAGTAAGTGCCAGATAACCGACTCAGACCAGAGGAATAGAACGAGACTGGAATCAGATTTGTGCGACAAATACAGTCTGAGCCAATGGCGATGCGTATGGGGCCAAAGTCGCCGCTGTTATGAATTATGAAAGAACAGAGCTGAGGGTCCCCTCTCTCTCCTCCTCTCTCCCACTGAGTGTGGTGGTGGGAAACAGCGCTCGGCGTTGTCATTCACGACGGCCTTAGCTCCTCCATCACCCCCTCCAGATCCAGCAGTCTCCAGGGCTGAGTGCTGGCTTTGTTGTGCCATCTCCTGGTCCGTCCCCCGGCCTACCCCTGCTGGTCCTGCTACATCAGCCAACCTTCCCTTATTCATGCTGGTAAAATAGCTCTGCGTGGCTATGGAATTAAACAGGTCCAGTGCCATTGATATATTTTAAAAACAAAGACTCTTCCAGAACCCTGGGACTGGAGGCTAGCCCCCTTTAGGAAATGCCAAGATCATGACACTGAATCGCTAAAGACAGAGAGGCCCAATATGCTCCTGTAACCGAGCTGCAGAAGCTCAGCCAGAGAGAGGGAAGCAGGGAGAGAGACACAGAGAGAGGGAGAGACAGTAACACAACAAAATAAAACATGACACAAGACATGACATCAGAGAGAGAGAGAGAGAGAGAAGGGAGTGAAAAAGTGAAGTGAAATGACAGAGGGAGATAGTCTTTGGCATGTATTCAGATCAGCATGTGCGACTGAATGAGTGAGCAAGCAAGTGAGTGAGTGTGAGAGAGAGAGAGAGAGAGAGAGAGGGAGAGAGAGAGAGAGACTCTTACCTGCATCCTGGAGTGCGTGAGCTGTGCCTCCCTCTCCTGTAGACGAATCTGCAGGTCGTGGTTCTTTTTCTCCCACTCCTTCGCTCTGTGGGACACCATGATGTCAATCTCTCGCATCAGCTGATGGAGATCAGCCTCACAAGCCTTACCCCTGCAGATACACACAGTACAATATACACACACCTACCCCTACTCATCCACACACAGTACACACATACAATATACACACACCTACCCCTACTCATCCACACACAGTACACACATACAATATACACACACCTACCCCTACTCATCCACACACAGTACACACATACAATATACACACACCTACCCCTACTCATCCACACACAGTACACACATACAATATACACACACCTACCCCTACTCATCCACACACAGTACACACATACAATATACACACACCTACCCCTACTCATCCACACACAGTACACACATACAATATACACACACCTACCCCTACTCATCCACACACAGTACACACATACAATATACACACACCTACCCCTACTCATCCACACACAGTATACACATACAATATACACACACCTACCCCTACTCATCCACACACAGTACACACAGTACAATATACACACACCTACCCCTACTCATCCACACACAGTACACACATTACAATATACACACACCTACCCCTACTCATCCACACACAGTACACACATACAATATACACACACCTACCCCTACTCATCCACACACAGTACACACATACAATATACACACACCTACCCCTACTCATCCACACACAGTACACACAGTACAATATACACACACCTACCCCTACTCATCCACACACAGTACACACATACAATATACACACACCTACCCCTACTCATCCACACACAATACACACAGTACAATATACACACACCTACCCCTACTCATCCACACACAGTACACACAGTACAATATACACACACCTACCCCTACTCATCCACACACAGTATACACAGTACAATATACACACACCTACCCCTACTCATCCACACACAGTACACACATACAATATACACACACCTACCCCTACTCATCCACACACAGTACACACAGTACAATATACACACACCTACCCCTACTCATCCACACACAGTACACACAGTACAATATACACACACCTACCCCTACTCATCCACACACAGTACACACAGTACAATATACACACACCTACCCCTACTCATCCACACACAGTACACACAGTACAATATACACACACCTACCCCTACTCATCCACACACAGTACACACAGTACAATATACACACACCTACCCCTACTCATCCACACACAGTACACACAGTACAATATACACACACCTACCCCTACTCATCCACACACAGTACACACAGTACAATATACACACACCTACCCCTACTCATCCACACACAGTACACACAGTACAATATACACACACCTACCCCTACTCATCCACACACAGTACACACAGTACAATATACACACACCTACCCCTACTCATCCACACACAGTACACACAGTACAATATACACACACCTACCCCTACTCATCCACACACAGTACACAGTACTGACTTATTCGGGTGCTTTTGTTTGCCTCCCACAGAATTCCAGATGAGGGCAGACTCCGCATCCAGGATAGCCCATATTGACTACATGGGGTGGTTCAGCACCCTGATAAGTCACTTTAAATTGGTGCTACCATTTTCATTCACTACTTGTGTGACCCTCCCCCTGTAAATAGTATTCAGTTTAGTTTAGTTTAGTTTAGTTTACAACAGCAAGGAGAAGCAAGGAGAAACTCCCTACGTAAATAGAAGGAAGGTTGAGCAGAACCCAGCTCAGAACGGGAGCCCATCTGTTTTGGGTCAGCACTGGGCAGCCTCACTATGTGGACAGCACTGGGGTGCAGTGATTGCGTTAGCGGGTGCTCTACCTGAGGTACAGGCATGAATGCTGAATGTTTCAATGGGAAACTTCTCCAGAAGCTGAAGGTCCCCCCCCCCCCCCCCCCCCCCTCGAGCTGGTTCAGCTCAACGTCTCTTCCTGTTTGTTAGGTTGGTTTTCCTGGCTATTGTTGCCTCTGGCTTCCACTGTGTAAAACTGCTTTGTTGCAATTTGTGTTATAAAAATTGCTACACAATCTATTTTGACTTGAACTGAATGCACATATAGAACCCCATATGTTACCCTAAAGGGGTAGAGAGGCAGAATACCCTGGGACAGACTGCTGAGGGGTCACCCCTGCATGTGGCTCCATGTGTACAGGACCTGCAGAGGGAGAGAAACACTCACAAGAATAAACACACTTTTTATATTTTAGCTGTCATTCTGTTATTAGTATGTTATTAGAATATTATTATTACTACTATTTATGCATATATATGTACATAGGCTATATGTATGTGATTTTGTGTCTATGTATGCGGACACACTTAAGCTAAGTCTCTGCTACTGGAAATAACCCTCATGCACCCAACAAACCGCACCATTGTGTTTATGTTTTGTCTTGTTTAACGTGTTGTCCGGCTCATTCTTATAAAAACTGAAGGAACTGCTCGAGGCATGGAGATCAAAGGAAGAGTCCTGAGCCAGGTGGAGCTGGCCTGAGGACAGGGGCAGGTGTGGCCAGCGTTACACCACCCAGCAGCTATGGTGAGTTACCTCTTCCCTCCTCTCAACATTAGAACTAGCCCCTTTGGGAGAAAGACCATCACTGTTGATTATCACTGGAGAACACTACCACCTAGTCAACAATAAAGACACTGCACTGTCTTATATATTGATTTGGTGGTCTCATATTCCAGGTCCATTTACATAGTCCCATGTCAAACTATTTCAAAGGACATACATGGTTTGCGTGATACAGAAACTATTCAGGTGAGACAAGAAGTTGAGGTCAATGTAATCGTTTCCTTTTCCATTATAAATACAATGCTGCCCCCTAGAGTTTACACAAATTCTTACAAGTAAACCCCAAGCATTCAGGCTTCTGTTTAGCTGCGTGCGCACTTCCGCTTGGCATTCTCTATCAGGAGCATATTTATAAACTTAATCTAAAAGGAATTAAAAGAAATCGTGCTGAATAAATGGAATGTTTGAGTTCATGTCCAACAGTAAAATTCAATGTAATTCCCTCTGCGAGTATTTGCGATCCTTGGTAGGTCTCCTTATTTTTCGCTACCACCAATAACTCAGGACTTCAAGCATTTTTACTTACAAATGTTTTTCTACCAATTCAGGGAAATTACATGAATAAACTCAATGGCTAAACTATGGTAGCTGAAACAATAGTAGTACATTGTGTTTGGATTTTAAAAAAAAAGGGCTTCCATTGAAAGAAAAGCACCTGTAACATAAAAAAATCTCAACTAAAGCACTAAAGTACATTCAAATCTACTCAATGAAACACACATAAAATAAAACAATTTAGATAAATATACTACAACAGACTAAACTCGCTTGTTTATCCAATATTTATGTATATTTTGTAAAATGTGAAAAAAAAAAAAAAAAACCAATGTAACCGTTGCTTGATATATTCCGTAGTCCAGTATGAGATCGTTACTTACTGCAGGATTCCAAAGGTGACATGCACGTTAACCAGAGATGAGCTTTTAGATGGCACACTAATTTTCAGAGTTGTTGCTATTCGTTGATCGTTTAACTATAATAAATAATTATACTTTAAAACCCACGTCTGGTTGCCTATCACCAGCAAAATACGTCCTCTCCAGTCACAGACAAAAGCAAGCCTGTAACTGAAATGTGAAGAACGGAGGTAAAAACGCCGCTGTTTGGCGCTGATAGCGCACAGATTGCCGCTTCTCCCTACATGATAAAGCTAAGACCTCAGACAAACGCTAGAGGGCGTTGTACTAAGACAACATTTCACTGGACAGGCGCATAAATGTATCCAAAGTGGGTAAAGTCAGTGAAAGCAGACACAGATACAATCCTTGCCTGAGAGTCTTCCTGCTAACGGGTGATAATAAAATAGTTATAAAAATCAAGACCAAAAAACAACACCCAACAATATTCATAAATTTTGATATGACTGTCATATGACGGTACTGATTATTCATTACTGCACATAAAATATGCTTTCAGTCATTAATGTGTCTCATGTGAGTTTGTTAGCTAGCTCCCTGTAAGGTAAACACTTTAGATGCTAATCGTATTCAGCTGACTTCCTGGAGGGAATCATGTTTCTTGAGCTAGCTAACCACACTCTGGATCTGAAGACCCTTGGTGAGTCTGGTCTGACCTACGTTAATTGTAGCATGTGTGGGCGTGTTATGTGTACAGCCTTATACTAATCAGAATTCATATTCCTATGGGTTCACGATTATATTAAATATAATACATTAATAATGGGTGCACCATAAAAGAACTTTCTACAGAGGCGTGACGAATACTGCTCATCTCAAAGCACCAACAGCGAGTCCTCCCCTGTCTCATTTTAACTAACCTCTTGAATTAGGTGATTGCTTTGAAGATTTTAAAGTTAAAAAATAAAGCTAAAGAGTAGTCGTTTAGTTTTGTTGTGTCTCATCGTGGGTGTTCATTAAAGGAGGTGGTTGGACGTCACAGAAGTTAGTATTTTTGCAGCTTGCTGTCGTCTTTGTGGGCAGCCTCAGCCTCATACGCTTATTAATCTCTAAAACACCAGAGCGCTTTATTCATTTTCTGCTCAATTACGTAAACGAGCGAAACTGACGCTAGAAGTTCTTCAAAATTCATTTAATTTTTAAAGCCTATTTTGCTTGCGCATCACACACATACCCCATGTCGAGATATTTATAATCGTTGAACTTGTCCCTATGAGTTCTGATTGGAACTTTATTTTTTATGAAAAGATTCCACCTATATCACAGTGATTCATTTGAAATCCTTTGATTAGTTCAGAGTCTCTGCTTTACTGTGTCATGTCGAAGGATATGCGATGGGTAAGGGGGTATGTAAATTAATATGTAAAACATACGTAGAATATGTAAATCACGTACATATTTTAACTTTAAATGTTGCCAAATAAATACACGTGCTACTTTTTTCCTTATGATATAAACTATTTATAAATTACTGTCTGTATTTAAAAAAAAAGAAATAAAAAAGCAAAACAAACCACTAAAAAAAACGGTTTCAGTCAAATGTAAAGGAAATATGAATTAAACAAGGGATAATCCTAAAGGTCTGTTTCGGAATTGTTCCATGTATAACACGATCAGCATACATGCATTTAGGTCTACAATTATTGTTACAACAGCCTAACTAGCATTAGATCAAAATGCTTGATTATTGTGCCAGTGCAAAATAATGCAAACAGAGACCGTGTACTTTCTTTCTGCAGTCAACCCAAAACCACTTCTGCGGCTGCGTGGTTACCACAAGGTCGTTCATAGAGATCAGAGATCTCAGGAGGCCCGTAATAACCAGCCCCCAAGTCCAGAGTCCTGCTCTGTGATGTCACGCGGTTAAGATGGGTTCTGACACTATTACCGGGGCCCAGTATCTGATCTGATACAAGTCTGCAATGATACTTTTGAGGCAGCGTCTCCCTATTTGAGATTCAACCCAATTTGAATGCAGTTAAAAATAGCTCAGACTGTAATACTGTAAATGTCCGTTTAATTGAAAAAGTCTATTTAATGCAGCAGTTCTTTCTTCGAGCTGTCTGTTACTGATTTAAGCACCGTTGTGAAGATGTTTTACCCTGTCTTTAAATTTGGTACTAATAACTTTTTTTGTTGTGAAGAATGGTTTAAAATATACCTGTTTATGAGGTTCATTTTCCGTCTCTTAAAGTTGTAAAGCGGTGCAGGATAAGATATAAAAGGACTGATTATCATCACAAATGGCGCTGATCCATGAAATCTATTACAAAAAGCAATTTGGTTAAATCACCCATTGGCAAAGAAGACTGATGTTTTCTTGGCTTCAGTTCAAATGCAATGTCTCATGTTGTCTAGTGCTGCAATGTTCACAAACTACCAGCAGAGGCCGCCAGAACTCCATATTCAGTCCTCCTCACCTATATCAACCCTGAAGCAAGGCTACAAAATGGTCTCGTTCTAAAACCTCTCTGTCAAATCACTGTGAGCTCTAATGCCAGACAAGCCTTTTGGGCCAGGTACCAATCATATATTCTCGTTTCCAAACCTTGCCTACTTCTCCCTGTCTATTTCACATAACGTCAGAAGGAGATGAGGGGAAGAGGCAGAGTAGAAGACAAAATGAACAGCAGAGAGATGTGATGGGAGGAAGTGGGCCACCTTACTCAGTCCTGTGATTACTGTCTCGACGTTGATGAGTGATGACATCGATCCGGCGCTGTGCTCCGCGGTGGTGCTTAACCGTAGGACCAGCGCTCTGTCCGCATTATGTCCAGGCCACAGGAAAAATGTTCAGCTTCTCTCCAGCTTAATGACATTTCTCAGGGCTTCACTACACTTGCTCCAATAAGTGTAATACAGCTGTTTGAGAAGTGCATGAAAATTTAATTCGTTTATGAAGCTGCACTACAAATATGCAAATATGAGCCTTTACCCCATGAAAAATAATAATTTTTGAAATAAATTTTTGATTCATCCTTGAGGAATGATAGTGCTAACATAAACATACCTGCCCCCCCCCCCCACAATTTCAGGGCACCATCATTTTTGGGACAAACGGCCTCACAGGTCACCTTAAAAACAAGGTGTATGCCAAGGCTCTTATTGCAAATTCCCTTTTACAGTTAGTCACAAACCCCTCCCCCCACCAGCATTCTGGGTATATTCTGCTAAATGTTGTTGTGTGCATATTTCACAGTGGCAGGGCGCTCATGTGATACCCTGTGCTGGTATTTCACACACGTTGTACACACTGCGCAACAGTACTACACTTCGGTGAGACACTGACTCAAGCAGCTATGTTGGTCTAAGCATGGCTTTAACATAAGTAAATAGATTTTGTGACTTTTTAAAAAATGCCAATTGAAACTGTAGCCAATAAATGTCTTGTACACCCCCAGTACGTTCTCTGGTCTTTCACCTTCAGGGCAATCAGCTGCTTGCTGCAGTTCCTATTTTCTCATGGTGATTTCTACCTTACCAAGTCTGCAATCCATTTGGGAGCCCGGATCACCAATCAATGGTGGATTTCACACAGACCTCAGGGCGCACAATGAGGAGACATGGAGTGGCCGTCATGCAGTAACCGCTGGAAACGAGCTTTGGCTTTAGGGACTTGTCAGGCGCCATATGTTTAGAAAATCACAGAGCGCTATCCAAGCGGCATATCAGTGATCACACTCACAGCCAAAATAAAACCACAAAACTTAAGGCACCAAAGGGTGCCTCTGCACTCCTCCTCCCCCCTTCAACAAAACGAAATTGAACGAATACCAACACCAGAATTCAAAATGAATGGCAATTAAAATTAATGACAAAAATAAGCAGTTAGTTTTCAAACATTTTAGCTAAAGGTTAATGTTAAAGTTTTACTTTAAATGCATAGGACTGGTGTTCAGCTGAGATGAAAGACTGAAAATTCTCTCCGATTTTTACAATTTTTTTTTTAAAAGGGGCTGGATTCAATCACTGTTTGTCTTTAACTTCCGAGCACAATTACACGCAAGTATGTTTTTCTTCATCAGTCACCAAAATTGCCGCGCTAAATTGTGTTTTTGAGGGGAAAAATGTAATTGCGTTCATTTGTAAGGCAAAGTTAAAGATACAAGTTGATTGCTTTAGTCTTTCAGCATTTTTACCAGCTGCTGTTTGTCTGAGGGGAAAAATGATTATTCGGGTTACCCATTGCAGCCCAGAGGAAGATGAAGGTAGTGATGCTGAGGGAGGGGGGTTTTGGGTGGCTCACTCTGTTAAGGTGCTCGCTCTGTAAGCAAAGCATCAGCCCTGTCATCAGAAGGTCAGTTCCCAGCATTCTTACGCCATCGCCAGCTCTGGCTGGAGGTCCACGTTGGCAAGGTAACACCTGGCCCAGCCGTGCCCAGGATGATGGGGGTCCTGTCGCCCTCTAGTGGACATGCCTGGTAGGGCAGGGGTGAGGGGGGGGCACTACAGACGCAAGAACTGTGACCACGCTGACCTCATACTCCTCGGAAAACACAGGCAGTCTGTGATGAGTGGTGCGTTGACAGTGTGTGAAGGAGTGAGGGTTGTCACATGAATAGGAGTCATGTGTGGCCTCCTCCCTCTGAATTTGGCAGGCTGTGGTAGATCAGCTAGTACGACTGCGTTTGTGTTGGAGAAAGAATGCTTACATCACAAATCAGGGAAAAAAATGAATGTTGCCATAATATGTCCTGAATGTGGCCTAAATATGGATTATTCGCCACCAGTGTGGCTAGCTCACTCGAACACTTCTCAACATATAACATCAAAACACAGCAATAGCAGTATACAATGCATGGCTAAAATGTCTATCTCCATTTTTGCATTGGGTGCATAAACAGGAGCCTCATATCTCTGATTTCCTGCTGCTATGTGTCATGGCTCTGTGACTGGTGAGGGTTATTTAAATCACTGCGTGATTAGAACATGTTCAAGTTCAATGTGAAAATAATACTGTTTCTTTCTCATCTCACGAAGCATCGTCCTTCTGGAGATACGATACAGGGTTTTTATGGCATTGGCGATGAATTAATTAAGCGTGCACCTCCAGGTCCAGAGCGCTAATTATTTGAAACACAATGGGTAAATATGATTACATATTTAAAAAAAACAGAACTAATCTACAGTGTTTTAGCTCTACATGCAAACAGACACTGCCTCTTGCAGTAACAATGGGCAGAAATCCCTTTGATGGCAGTAAACTCAGTCCTACACTGGTAATTGTTTTGTTGATAAGCCCAAGCGGGATTTCGGGTGGCTGTTTGTGTTTGTTTTTGTGTCGCGGCACCTCATGAAAAGAACAGGCCACCGGCCCAGAATTACGGAGTATTAAATTCCCTCCATGAATGCGGGCAGTGAAGGAGGTCGCAGGCGGGCGGAGGACCCGGGCCTATCGGGGGAGGGGAAGGTATTGGCCCGAGAGTCCTTTCCCTCTTTATCTCCTCACCGTGACAGACTCCCCACCCCGCCGCCTCGCTGCTATCGCCCTGCTCCACATTTCGCATTCCCTGCACTGATCCCAGATAGGTGGACTCACTGCTCATTAGAATTTTTGCCAGGTTACAACCCACACGCAACGCCGCCGTGGCAACCCCAGGGGCAGGCAAAGGGGGGAGCACTGAAGCCCCAATAGGAAAACACACGAGTCAACATCACAACGATAAACAGCCCTGGGACGACGCGAGGACAGTGTGTCCCTCCC